>JH651281.1:74275-531151 GCA_000260095.1 Tetrahymena borealis | reverse complement strand
CCCCAACCCCAACCCCAACCCCAATCCCAACCCCAACCCCAACCCCAACCCCAACCCCAACCCCAACCCCAACCCCAACCCCATTTTCATTTAAATAACTTTTTTTAATTCAAAAATCTTATTTTTAAAAAACTTTGTTTAATAATAATTATTTCTTAATTTTGTAATTTAATTAGCATCAAAATTGAACTATCGATTGCATAGCAGAAGATTTTGTTTGATGTATTACTGAAAATATTTATAAATGAAATCTTCGACAAGATAAATTCAATGAAGGTAAAACCAATTAAAAAATTAATGAGAAAGTGACCGGATAAAACAGATTGCTTTAAATAAAAAGAAAAAAATAATTGATTTATTTTAGATAGAAAAGAAAAGAAAAAAAGATTAATAAGGAAATAAAGAAATAATTTAAGATGGATACCGAAGTTTCAAATCACAACTACACCCAAGTTGTTGCTTACTTAAACAGAGCTACCGCTTCCTGCGTTAAGAAGTGTGACTCTCTTAATAACAATGGCACTCTTTCTTCCAAGCAAGAATCCTGTCTTTGTAAGTTATTATGCAAAAGCATTTGGATTTATTAAAAGAATCCTTACATCATTAGAAAAAGTATATGATAATCAATTAATTTTTAATATTTTTTAATCAAAAGAAACTTGTGCTGAAAATCACGCTATCGCCACTAAAATTCACGCTGAATATATTAGAAAGCTTGCTGAAACCAAGTACTTGTGAGAAGGATGAATATTTTCTTAATATTTTAAGATATTCACATAGATTAAGTGTAAATTCAAAGGGAAATTTAGTAGCAATGGGAATAAGAAAAGAATCATCGATTCATATAATAATTAGCTTAATAATGACAATTAAAATTAGCGAAATCTTCTGTGCAAATAGTAGTTATTATTCATATTGGATGTGATTATGCATTTTTTTCTGTTCTTCAATTTATGAATATTCCTTATTGCATCTTATTAATCATACTAAGATCTATCCAGACATTATTCATTCTTTTTTAGATGATTTTTCTCTCATTCTCCTGTATTTTTGTATTTTGAAACAAGTATTCAGTTTGTTTTCAATAAAATAGGAATATGAAATAGAATTTAGCTATTCTATTATAGGTATTTAAAAGCATAGTAGTTTATGATATTGAAAATGAATAGAGATTTAATATTTATATTAATTATAGCAGGAATGATTATTATTCAAATTTTATTCCGTATCATAAATTCCATTTTTAAATTGATGATTTTCTGCAATAATGAGCGTATCTTGCATTCGATCAGATATCTTTTTAAGATTTGCAAGTATATTCTTTGCATACTAAAACCAAAAGGCAAAAATATCTGTAGATTGTTGCTTCTTTTTAATTTATAAGGATATTTTATTTAAATTTTATTATTTTTAGAATAATCTTTATTTGAATCTTATAAAATAATTTAACTTTTCTAATTTAATTTTTAAAGATTATAAATCATTTTCCAATAAAAATAATCTATTAATTACAAAACTAAATATTTTGTAATTATTGAAATTTTTCATATTATTAAATGCATAATTACTTTGATCGAATAACCTCAGAATAAAGATTAATAATACTTCTAAGAAAATAAAACAATATTTAATCATGATTTAAAATAAATGTAAAATGAATAAGAAGATTATAAAATTAAACAATTAAATATAAAAAAATGAAAAATAAGCTTATATTAAATATTAACAAAATAACATTCCTAAAATATTTTAAATCCTTTAGTTAGATTATTTCAAAAATCATATTATTTAATTTATACTTTTAATATATTTATTGTTGGTTATACTAAGGTATTTATAGTTGTAGATGCTAATTTTAGGAATAAATCAGTACATTGCTTTAATTTATTTTAATAAAATTAACAATGAATAATTAAACTATAAATTTAATTTATTTTCATAAAATAACAATGAATTATTAAACTATAAATTTAATTTATTTTTGATTTCTATTAGCAAAAAGAAATTATTTGTAAGTAAATCCATAGTTATGTAAGGATTTATTTCAACCATTTAAAATAATAATAAAAGATTAAAGATAAATATTTAATGATGAATTTTATTAGTATTTTAAATTAAATGATAAGTCAGTCATATTAAAATATATTAAGCAAATAAAGTAATAAATTTAGAATTATACAAACATAAATCCAAAATGTTCTTTGTTATCCTCTACTTTACCTATTTTATATGTAAATTATATTAGATAATTTTGTAATAAAAATCAGAATTAAGAAGAATAGTTAACGATTTTAATTATTTTTTCTCATTATCACTATATCTATGAATGGTGCAGGTAATATTAGATAGTTGAGATGAAAAAAATAGTTGTTTAAGAATGTAAGCGTAAAAAAGTCTTTGATAAGTAAAATTAAGAGATAACCAAGCTTATTAATTTATTTCAAATTAATTCAGTATTGTAGCTTAATAATTACTTCACAAAATTATCTGCTAGCATAAATTAATGATTGCTCTTGACCCAAACTTAGACAAACCCAAAGTTTATGATTAAAACTTCTTAATAAACTACTCAACATTAGATGGGAATTAAGATAAATTGATATAAAATGGAAGTTTTGTATAGTGGCAGGGAATGGAAGAAGAGGAAGATGCAGAAAGTCCAGATTTTTTTGGAAAAAGTATGGCAGGGTACAATAATTATTATAAATTCTCTCAAGATTATTAACAGGATGCATAAAATGAGAAGAATTCTATAAAGTTAAAATAAATCAGAGACAATAGAATTTAAACAGAGCCATCTAATTAGAGAAATGATACATTTGATAAATTTATGAACTTTGCATAAACTAATACTCTAAAAAAATTGGGAAGCTTATTTGAAAACATTGATAATATTAACAATAGCAATAATCCCTCTAAAGGAACAAGTAAATAAGAGAGTAGATCCAATAAATTAACATCTAGATAAAATGAGAATGAATAGCTAGAATTGAAGAAAGAGACATCTAATAAAGGAGAGCATAGAGATTCCTTTGCTTCTTCTGAGAAAATTCGCTTAAAAAATGTGATTAATTTATAAAAAAAGGAAAATCAATACTAAATAAATAAATACTACTAAAATACTAACAAAAATAAGAACTAATAATAAATTTCATAAAAACTTACCATGAAAATGTAACCTAATAATGAAAATAATCCTACTTAGATACAAAAGGAATCATTATCCCCTCCTAAATTATTGAATGTTCTTAATAAAAAAAGAATCTAAGAAGTATAGAGATAAAAAAGTACTGAGTAAAAGTAAAATTTAAATCAATCAACACTAAACGAGTATAAATTTAACATAAAGAATGCAGGGTCTAGTAAATATGTTAACAGGACATTTCTTAGACATATAGAATATCCAATTCATTTAACATATGCAAATGAATAAAATAATTTAATAGGAGATAACAATAACCATTCATTCAACAAGCTATCTGAATCTACAGTTAGCATAGGTAGTAATGGAAGTAATTAAGCCTATTAAACAAGGTATCAATAATATAGGAATGAAATCCTTGAAAAAAATAGGCTAAAGAATACTACTTTTTCAAATAAAACAGCTTTTAATATCTGTGAATAATACTTATTGAAGAGAGAGAATCTTTTGTCATCTAAAATGCCTTAAATAAATTAATAAAGTTTAGCTTTAAATGCTAGCTAAAATTAGATAAGGAATAGAAGTAACAGCTTTTTTGAAGAGAAAATTTATAATTTTATTTAGAATTACTAAAAAAAACATGAAAACAGATATTTTGAAATCCTATCTCTGTTGTATGAAAAATACTCTTCAGAAACTAACAGTAAATAAAAGCTTAAATATAAGCAAAATATAATGCAATACTATAATATTCTCAAGAAATAGAATGATAAAATGCCCCATAATTAATCAACTAATCGATTGACTCCTGGAGAAAAAGAATTATCTAGCCAAATGAATGAACATTTATAAAGAATCCTAAGTGAAGAAAAGTATAAAGAGAGTGCTATTAAAAGAAATTAGAGTTAGCAAATACTAAAATTGAATTTTATAAATTAATTACCCTCTCTAACATATCATTAAAAAAGTGATTTAAACTGTAGTTTAATTTAGACTAAACCAAAGAAAAGAGTCCTTATAGCTTCATAATCTTCTCCTGAAAAAAAATTTAGAAGCATCAGCGAATATTTATAACCAAGTGAGAGTGAAGAATCTCTAAATCCAATTTTAACTTCAAACATCTCTTCTTAATAACATTATTTTGCTAAAAGTAAATTATCAAGAGATAGTTCATACAAACAAATTGAATTAGTACATAAATCTCCAAGATCATAGTCAAATGAAAAATAAAATTATGATAATTAAATTTTAATTGCTAATTCTTATAAACATCATCTTAATGAACGAAAAAATATTCCTAAAATTAGAGTTCCCCTAAATTTTTTAAAAAATAAATAATAATAAATCAAAGATGGTAAACCAATAAAAGAAGATAACTCAAATTCAATGATGAGGATTACAAGCCAAGTTTTTGCTTAAATTAAATAAAAGGTGTAGTAAGATTCTTCTTCTAAATGTATAATAAATTAATAAATTAATTGAATTGAATAGAATATAATTTTGTTTGTGTTTATTTATTTAATTATCCTATTATAATTCTTAATCAATATATTTTTATTTTAATTTGATTTTTACTCAACATTTTTTATGTTATTGCTGGAAGGATCAAATATTCTTTTCAAAGGGAATTTTGATATTAAATCCTTTAGAGAATAGAATTGTTTATATTGATAAAATATTTTAATAGAGGAGGTATGATAAAATAATATCTAATAGAAATACTGAGTGAATAGATAGATAGATGGGTTATTAAAATATAAGATACAATTAAAATTTAGTAGTCAGTATGTGTGAATGTATGTATGTATCATGCATGCACTTTGCATGATGTATGATTAAAAATTGGTTAATTATATATTTTTTAAAATTTAAAAAAGAGGATTTATGATTATTTAGTTTAGTGAGTGAGTTTTTGACTGAATAGTTGGATGGATAGATAGAGAAAGCGATTATATCCTAAAATTTTACGCTTATATCAGTTTAATTATATTAAGTTGTTTTTGCTAAATATTGAAGTATATCCCATTTATTTTACTACTCTTAACTCATTTTTTGTTCTTTTTTTCATGGTGAATTACAGATATATCTAATTCTCTGAAGAAACTATTATTATGAGCTATTTGAGCTTCTCCTGCCTTTCTTCTTAATTTTTCTTCATTTCTATTCATAGAGTTGCATATGTCATTATCTTCGCCTAAGGAATCCTCTCCAGAGTATAATAAAGGATTTTATTATATAAAATGGGAAACTTTTCTCTTATTCAAAGACCACAAGGCATATCTTTAATTTTATTAAACCCCAATAGTACAGTCGGACTAACTGCGTTTCATTTTAAATTATTATTAAGGAAGTAATTCAACTTTAATATAATGAGGATCACTAGGAAGAATAAGAATTGAAGTAAATTTCATTTTAATCCTATCTATTTATTGCTTTATCTTGAATAAATAGGATATAGATTGTTTCTTTTTCTAAAGAGGAGGGAAAGGCTTCTTATCAAAGTAATCATCATAGTAAAAATCCCCTGAATTAAATTGAGATAATTTCTTTTATAATTCATTATTTTTAAGCCCAATAGATTAGTATTGGCTTAAGGTTCTTCTTTAACTAATATCCTCATCGAGTTCTTCTTCTTCAACACTCAGCAAATCCTTTTCATCAATTCTTTTGCTAAAAAATAAATAAAATTGACATATTATTTTATTTTAAAAATCAATTTACTTAATTTCTTCGAAGTTAACTTATTTAATTTATTTTGGTGAAAAGAGAGATTCGTTGTGGCCAGGAGTATTCTGATTAGCCTGAGTGCTTTGAGAAGTCAAACTTGTGTTCAAAAGTGATGAAAAATTCTAGCTGTGATTTCTCATCTTCCTACGATTCATGATTTAAGAGTAAGCATCCTTAAATTGTTTCAAATTAGTGTTCATTTGATTTATTTTTTATTGTAATTTGTGATAATTCTCAATAAGTTGTTCATTCGATTTCTCTAATGACTAGTTATATCTTTGTAATTTCTTTAATTATTTCACTTTCTTTTTATTTTACTCTAGCCACAATGTTGTCAAATTTTTATATTTTTCTATGTCAGCTTCCATCCTTATTTATGTTAAGAAATAAATATTCAATTAATAATTTCTTTTTTTATTAATATTACTAAGAAATCTTTTGATTTCTTTATGTTGCTATTCCAGTACTTAAGTATTCATTTTTCATCTTGCCCCTGCTTATTAACTCTGCTTTTTCTGCTAAAAGTTGCATTTTAATTTTTTCTTTTTAGAACGAAGGTACTGCTTTAGAAAGATGAGCACAATTATAATCTTCGTCATCACTAAATATTGTTTATTATTCAATCAAGCAATCTATTATGTTATAATTCAATTAATATCATCAAATTTTTAAAAATTTACTGAAAAAATTGATTAAATTTATTTTAATCCTTAAACTTTGGTTGTAATAAAGTATAAAAGGTGAAGAATTTATAAAAATATTACTATTTTTTTTGTAATTTCTTGAAATTAGAGCATGCTTAAGCTATTCTATTTAGAATTTAATTGCCTATAAAATAAAAAAAGACCTTAAACTTTAAATCAAATATTTCTTTTCTATTAAATTACCTTTGTATTTTCTCTACATTTTTTATTCTTTTAATTGATGTTTTCTATTTATTACACACTCTTTGAGATCTCCCTTTTTAATTACTCTGTCTCTTCGTGAATGCGGAAGAGAGGAATACTTGCTGTCAATACCTTTTTAATAGTTTTATGTATTTTTTTACTTCTCACCTAATAATATTATTAAATTTTTTACATCCTTATGCACTATAAGTTAAGTACTATCATTTTACTATGTTTCACTTTCCTTTTATCCTTATGGATTACTCTTATCAATCTCTATTTGCTATATTACTGATTCTTTTTCGAACAGAATTTTACGAATTTCTTTAATTCTTTCATCAAGTTCATTTCGCATCATCTTTTTAAAATTTTCATTTTCTTCTGACTGCTGCTCTATTAAGATAGCCTAATATTTTATAATTATCATTAACATATTTGAATATTATTTGTAAAAGCTATTAAACTATATGGAAAATTAAAATTTTTTAACATCATGTTCATATTCTCATAAAATTAACTACTTACTCTAGATTATGCTCCATTGCGATCCTATGTCATTTTCTCAATCAATCCTTTTATTTACTCATTTTCTAAATAAAAGCTTTTTATAAGAGCATCCTTATGTTCATCAGTCAATGTTTCTAAATAATATAAGAAAAAATTAGATGATTTGCTTTAAATTCTATAGACTTAAAATTAGTCAATGATTTAATGATATCCTAAAAAAGAGGATAATTAGATGGTAAGTAATTACTTATATAGCTATTTTAAAACATAGCTACATCTTATGCTTCCAAGTTGAGTTAAATGCTTTTGTATAAATCTTTATTTTCATCCTATTAATCCCTAAGTTCTCTTTGAAGATCTACAATAGAGAACTTCTTCATTTATTAAAGCACATCGTTTAACATTATTTGAAGCTATTTATGTGTTGTTGTTTTTTTTTTACTAATTAACTTTAAATTTGTTAAGATAGTTAATATATTAGTAATTTAATAATATTGGTTAAGTGATATTAAAATTTTTTATTTTTTGATAATTAGTTTAGTTTTATTTACAAGCAACCATTATTATCGCTCTAAGAAGATATATTTTCTACTTATATTATAGTAAATCAAACAAGACATCCTTTGATAATCTCAATAATTTGTCTCCTTTGTATTATCAAAAGAAAATAAATAAGAATCCCTCATTTTGAATTGTTTTATTGGAAAAGAAATACTTGTTTGGAGTTGAAAAAGATATTCTTTATTTTATTGTATATTTATTTATGTGAAATAATGGTTGATTTTTCTATAAAATATTTAGCCACAGGATACAAAAAAATAATCCAAATATTTATAACACATTAATATATAACATAATTAACAAACTATAATAATCATTCTATTGAATTAATATGTTGAGAAGATAACTTACTGATACAATTGACTCCTTTAAAAATACACATAAAAATACAAAACTAAATAAATAAATAAACAAACAAGCAAGCAAGCTAGTAAACTTAATTTGTTTACCTATAGATTTTATTTAAGGAAAGTATCATAGCAGAAATTCTATACTATTTATATCAATAATTATATTGTTATTACATGGGAGGATAAGCACCTGCAGGGTTAGCAGGATTGTATTATAATTAAGCACCTGCAACACCAACGGGAGGAATAGTAACAACTAGAGCCTTAGGTTGAGTAGCTTAATAAGCCTTAAATTAAAAGTAAGCTAAGACAATCTAATTTATATTTAAAGAATAAAGTTCATTAGCATGGATTAAAGTATATTCAAATGATGATTTTATGTTTAAATATTGAATAAATGCATACCTTCAAAATGATGATAATAACACAGATAGTCAAAGTAAAAATACGATAGACTCTGAAACTTAACCAAATTTGGTATTTTTAAGATTCGTCTTCAAATCCACTTCCCCAAGAGTTCATATTTATTAAAAACCATAAGGTATCCAAACCAATGAAGACAGCATTGGCAACTAAGTACTATATTGTTTAAAATATAAATCATTTTTATAAATGCCCGGTTTTAATTCTAGTTATAGAATTGAATTATTAAGTATTTGCTTTGCTTTAATGATAATCTATTTTATATTGTTAGTAAATATTTTTAATTTATTACTGCCTTGTAGTGTTGATTGTTAGGTCTAGTAATCCAAATGTAGTATAAGAATAAATAAAGAGCAACATTGTAGTCCATTTTCATAACGCAATTGAAAAGACTGACCCACTTAGTAAATTTTTTATAAAAAAATATAGTTAAAGTTTAATTCAAATATCCATATTATAATTATGAGCTAAATCGCATACTGTAATAACAAGAAGGAGCTTTTCAACTTTCAATTCGTCTGGTGTAGAAGCACCAATTTGTAAAGGAGCGTATGCTACATTTTGGAGCATATTATTATTTTTGAAACCCACATCATGAGGGTAATTGTCTTAAGGGTATAGATTAGTTGCCATCTTCTTTTAGTAAATATCTTTTAATAATGTTTATATTTATTTATTTCCTTAATCTTAATCTTATTCTAATTATTATTTCTATTTATTTCAATCAATAGATTATTGTCTTTCTTTATTATCCTTTTTATTTTTCAAATTTTTTTTGAAATGATGATTGTTGCTTAATACTTGTATTCATTCATTCATCATCCAATTGAAAGCTTTAACTTATTCATGTTAACAGAAGCAAGCCAAAGACAAAATAATACTGCACAAAAACAAATCAAGCATTCAAGAAAAATTATCTATCTATCTATCTTCCTGTATTATTTTCTCTTGTTATTTTTAATATCAATATTTAATAAGACGAGTAAAAACTGAAGAAAAAAAACGAACTTTTTATGTATAAATTATTAAGATTGATAATTTATGAAGAATAAATAATCCTAACTAACAATAATTTATAAAATATAATTAGTCTATTAGATATTTCATGTTATTATATTATATTTTATTTCTATTACATAGTTAAATTAACTCAATAAGAATTTTAAATTTATTTTTAAATCAAAATTTTTAATAAATATTATTAAAGTTTCAAAATATATTATTTGATAATTAAAGAAAGTAAACAAATATTAATAAGCTTTATATATTTAAGTAGAGTAAGAATTGATTTTATGTATCTACTTTTAAAAATATTAAGTAAATTAATTTATTAATCTAAATTTAATAAATTTTTTATTATAAATAGCAATCAAAGAACTTAATTTTACTTTAAAATAGATTTTGTGGGATTAATCAATTATTTCAATCAAAATATTAACAATTTGCTAGTTTGTTTTTTTATGATTAGAGGATTCAACAATATTTAAATTTATGACTCTACAAACTGTATTACATAAAATTTTGAAGATGAATGATAGATATTAATTTAACAAACACTTTGATCTTAGCAATTGTAAATCTGATATTCACCAAAAAAATATCTTTTATAAATTTATTAAAAAAAGAAACAAACTAATTATCTTTATTAGATATAGAAATAGGATAAAATTTTAAATGTGTATAGCAAATAGACTTACTAGCTTGAGCTAATAGATGATGAATAAAAAACCTGGAAGAAATTCCATCTTAGAGTATCTTCATCTTAATTCATTGTTAACTCCTGAAGAAGAATCTATCAGAAAGAAAATAGTAGAAGTTATGATTTAAACTACCTAACCTTGCTAAATAGAATAATAAAAGTAATTTAAATATAGCACGAAAACTCTTTAAAATACTAAGTATTAATATATTTATAGGTAAGGAGAGGCCAATATATAGATATAAAAATAATTTATTGACAATTTTTAGTAAAAATCAATTGCATAGATATCTGATATACACCGTTACTCTTTGTGCTTGAAAGGATGTGTTTTTATGGAAATGGCTAGATTTAATATGGAAATAGCTATTCAATAGTTTGAACAGATTGCTCTTGCTTATAACACAATAATTTTAGTAGGAAATGTAGAATAATAAAAAAAATACTAACCATCCTTAGTTTCAAATAAGATGAATATAGGTATTAATATAATTAAAAAATTTAAGATATTAAAAATATGGACATTAAATATAAAAATAAAGCTTGGTGTATACCTGATTCATCTCAAAAATGTTATTTCTAAAACCTGGAAAGTAAGCAACTTATCATTAAAATTTACTAAAGCTTTAGATATTAAAATAGATAAATATTAATTAACTGGAGATGTCTAACTCTATTCTTCTCAATAGGTGAATCATTTCTTTATCTGGTTTAGTAATAAAGAAGATGCATCTTTGCTTTATGGATTTATTATTCCTATTAATTAAATCCAAGTAAATAATATTAAAATAGAAAAAACAGAGGAATTCGGTAACATACTCTATAAATATACCATTAAATTTGAAAAATTAGTGATTCCTAAAGAAAATAAAATATATTTTGGTAATACGGTGAGAGATTTTTATGACTATGTTTTTAAATAATCTTTTCTTTTGTTTGCATGGCTGACATTGGGTATTATTCTTTAAATTCATTTTCAAATTCTTATTTACTTTTTATTAATCTATTAGGAAATATTATCAGCTTTTATGAGTTGATTAATACTTTAGTAGATAATCAAAAAGAGAAATAAATTTAAAATGAAATTAAATGGTCAATTTCAGAGCTACTTACTCTATTGTACAGACTGAGCTCTCTACTTGAAAAGAACGATATTTAATCAAAACAAATGAGAGAATTTTAACAATATTTTGGATAAAGAGTTGATTAAATTTCAGAATAATTATCTAAACTCCTAATAAAAATAAAAGAATCGGAATTGGAAAGAATAAATAAGAAAAATAAGATACTTTAAATTTTAAAAAAATAATATTTCTAATTATGACAGAATAAATGAAAATTTAAATATTGTGAGTTATGATTAAACTCATAATTAAATAAGTATTGTATTTATTTTTTATGCTAAAATTAAATAACTTCATACTCTCATTTAATTTAAAGCCCTTTAAATTTGTTACCTTTTAAAACTATTACACCAAATTTTATTTCTATGTATTTTTGTTGCAATCGGAAGTTTTTAAATGCAGCTCTCAATTTTGATTTATTATTATGGTAGAAAACAAGGAAGAAAAATTATAAATATTTATTATGTTACAATATGTTTTTGGATTGTCAACTTCATAAATCCTATTTAATACTGATTATTTCTAAAACATTTTGCTTATTAAAATAAATAATTATATTTTGTTCATTTTTAAAAAACTCTAAATAATTTTAAATATAAAAATGATAATAAGAACATTATTTATTCAATCAAACAAATATTGAATATAGTAATCTTAATTTATTTCTTTCATCTAACAACTTTGTTCAAAATTTGCTTCTATCTTTAAATAAAAAGTTTTATAGATAAACTACCATAAAAATTAAATTGAATTCAGTTTTTTTTTGAGATTATTTCTTTTATGATAATTTTTTAACTTTACTTACAACTAAATTCTTTTATTATTAAATTTTTTGAAATAATTTAAGAATAATAGTAAATCTTTCATATTAAATATAACCAATAAAAAATTAAATTAAAATAAATAATATGAGAATTGGGGTAATCTTAAGTATAACAATAGCAGCTTTTGTTTTGGCTGGGTATTCAATAGCCTATAGTGGTGTCTAAAAGAATTTAAAGGATAATGAATGCTATTAATTAAAGAATTATTATAATCCTTGGACTACTGGAGAAACTCGCAGCTGCAATGTAGAAAATGATTGTGATTATTCTTTATAATTTACTGTTGTTGGAATGTCAGGTTTAACACACACAACTTCTTGCATACCTAAAAACTTTTAGGATTATTCTGGATTCAGACTATCTTCAGATATTAAATCAGTCACTCCTATTCGCTGCTGATTCATAAAATGAATGAAAGTTTAATACTTTTCTACACTTATTTAGCATTTTTAATGTCTATTAACTAAAATAATTATATATATATAAAATAATTTTTAAATTTATATAGATTTTTGGTATTTCATGAAGTAAATGACTTCAATTAATTAATTATTTTTATTAAATCATTTTAGTTTATAATTATATAACTATAAAAACAGTTATATTAATATTGGATGAATTCTTATTAATAAATATTAGCCCATCTAACAAAATATATAAGGATTTATCATAACTTACATTAATAGGCTTAATATTTTTCTTAAAGTAGAAAAATCATAAATTACCATTTTCTAATCTTCTATCTTCTAGCTGGATTGAACTTATGAGGATTAAGGCTATTTAGATTTCAAGAAGTTTTTATCATTTGTAAATCTTAATAATTTCTGATAAATCAAAATTAAATTTGTCTAAACGTGTGTAAATTAAAATAGTGCCAAAATAACATCTTAAAATAATACATTCATTCTTTTAAAGTAGAATAGTTGATTTTTATGATAGATATTAAAAAGATAGTGGCATTTATAAAAATATCTAACTTTGGTGCTCTTAATATACTAAGTTCATTTTACTAAAGTTATGAATGTGTTTTAGAAGCTAATGTTCTAAGTAACTCCTATTAATTTTTTTAAAAATTGAATAAATTAATAGTTAAGAATAATATAAATTATAATAATATGTATAGAATAAGTAACATAAACAAAAATTTAGACAAATATCTTTTGAGAAGGATTTATTTTATAAAAAATTCATTCATATTAATGGGTTTTTATTGATTTTATTTTCTGATTTTTGTAAAGTTTACACTATAAAATGTGTGGAATTGAATAGTCCTCTCGTTTAAATACTCTTTTGAAAATTCATACAAATTATAATAATTAAATAAATCAAAGATATTAAAGAAAAAAAGAGAACTAGATAAATAGCATGAAATTAACTACTATTGCTGCTCTTGCTCTTGCTGCCATTTTGTTTACAGGAGCTGCATTATTTATCGAAGAAAAAACAAAGAATTTAAAGAGTGAATAATGTTATTTCTTAAGATAAGAATTTGTTCCTTTGGTTATCCCTGAGCAACCCTTTGTTTCTGTTTTAAATACTTGTGAAGACAACAAATAATTCACTATTACATACACAGACGACAAAAAGAATACTCAAATTTATACCTCAAAGTGTGTTACTAATCAAAATCTCGATGTTGTTCCTAATTGCTCCTATATTAAGCAAATTATTAACTATCAAGTTACCTCTTGTTGACTCAACTAGCTTATATTTAAATTCCATTAAATATATGTATTTAAATATACACATAAACTATATGATTATAAAACCAATTTGAAATATACATTAAATCTAAACTTTTTAAATATAATTAATCAATTAATATATTTTTTAATTTACAACAAATTTATAAATGTTTTTATATTGTAATATTATAAAAAATTAACCTAATAATATTAAATTTATAATACTATTTTTCAACTTAAAATTTCTATTAATTTAGATTCTGCAACGTCTTAAAAGTATGAAATTGAGAGTAGAATTTAATCACAGGTTTCTTAAATTTCTTTCATCTCTGTAGGGTAAAATTAAGCCATGGCTTTTTGATGATTTGTGATATTTGTAATTTGTTCAATGGAAGCTTTTGTTTAATTCTAAATTACTTATTTTACTGCAACCGGGTTATTAGTCTATTATCCAAAAGCTTAAAGAATAGCCCTAAATTGATTTTCAATATTTCCTGATAAATTGTTAATTTGATTAGCAGGATTTTTCACCTTTTCTATTGTTTGATATGTGCAGATAGCATTTTGAATGCTATGAGCTTTGTTGCAAGTATTTTTAGCAGTTTAAACAAGGTTCTCAAGGTTTGGTTGTTCAAGGCTTTTAGATAAATTTAGTTCAAACTTATAGTCTAAGTTCTTATAAAGACTTACATCCTTAAATGATTCAACAATCATTTATAAATCATTGGAATTAGAGTCTAGATAATTAGTAAAAACAGCATTTAGCTACTTATCAAGATTTTTAACAATCTTCTATTACAACTCAATGTTTTCAATAAGGCTATTAAGCAATTCTTTGGTCATAAGATTATAACCAAGTTCTTTAGCATCAATTTTGAGATTACGCAAGAAGAAGTTATTAGTCCTGAAAATAGATCTCAAAATATTCTTCCCTGTTTCAGGTTTCAGCAGATTAGCAGGATTCAAACTAATTTAAACAAATTGTCTAGACTAGTTTTCAACTTAGGCAGCTAGTGTGTCTATAGCAATTAACTCAGGTAAGTCATTCTTCTTAGTCATAGCTAAAAAGTTTCTGAGCTCATGAGCACCATTCCCCATGATAATGGCTTATTCTCTTATTATTTAAATATCTAAGAATTCTTCAATCATTTGTGATGAAATTTTATTTTCTAATTTAGTTGTTTTGTTTTTTTGTGTTTATTTTTTTTCTATTAATTAGGGAGTGCTCATTATAAACTGGCTATATAGTATTATAAATCTGGAGTTGATGGTTATTTTTAAATAATAAGATTTATATAAATTTACCAAACAAAGCATTTAAAAAAGATTCAGATAAACCTTTTATTAACTTAATTTGCTTACACTGTTAAATTTTGAGCAGTGAACATTTTAAATAGTAATTTCCCTTCTATTTGATTTATCTAAAATAGATTTTAAATAAGTTAATACATATTAGAATATTAAACATTATTTTCTTCTTAATCACTTTATTCTTTTTCAAACTATTATTAACTCAATAATTTAGTTACTTTATGCTATTTAAAAATCAGGTAATATATTTCACTTATCTATATATACTATTACCTCTGATAAGTTAAATCTTATCTGAGCAGAAATTTTATGCTTTAAGTATAAAACCTACTGATTATTGCTTTTATCAATTTATTGTAGACTACGTAATTTCAAAGATTTTAGAATATATAATTATATGAGTACTATTAATTTTTTCTTTCCAAATATTTTTACCATTAATTTATTAAATTAACCTTTAGCTGAAAGAATAAAATTATAATATTAAAACCAAAAATTTAGAAATATTATTTACTTTTTTAACAAAAGTTTAGTATAAATTCTAATTAAATTATTTAATTAATATAAATTAAGTATACTAAAATTGTAAAAATGAAGTAAGATTGGCCTTTAAATTAAAAATAATTTAATTATTTGAAAAAATAGGAAATATAAAAATAAAATAAAAAATTATTAGTTTTATCTTGCATCAAATAATTATTTTAGTCAATTAAAAATACCTTATATCATTAATTTAAATTTCTCTAAAGTAGAAAAATTATTTAAATCTATTTTTGTTTGAGTTGTTGTTTATAAAATTGAAAAAATAATATAGAAAGCTGACAAAAAGTAATAGGAATTTAATTAATGAAGCCGAAGAATTTATCCTATAACATTTAAGTCTAATGGGGCATAAATTATTAATAAATATAAGATAAAATATTCATATACTATCACATATCATTAATTAAGTACTCCTTGCCCTGCCCCCAATGAATTTTTGGTTTTTCTTTTATTTAAAAAATTATTTTAAATTAAAAAAATTGAATGTTTTGTTCATTTAAACATGTATTAAAAATTCTTTCCTAATATTATAATAGTTGGCTTTTATTAAAATTTAATAATAATTTTTCTTTAAAATGTAAAATAAGGTGTTAAAATAATTACACTAATTTAATATTCATTTATTTATATATCATAAGCTTGATTAATTATCATTTAATATATAATATCTCAATAAGCTCTACATGAACCTGTAGATGCAACATTAGAACAATCAACATGATTTAATGCAACAGGGCAGTCATAAATTGGAGCAGGCTTTAGATCTTTAAAAGGAATAGGCTCATTCCAATTTTGAAGAATTTAGATATAGGAAGAAATTCTATCAATAGTATGTCCACCTTATGTGAAATATGTTGAAGAGGGGCAACAATCATAACCACCATTAATAATATTAATGACTTATCCAATTCCTTCACCATTATGAATGGCATCATGACAACTAGCATGATTGAGAGTCATCCAGTGATTGGAAGTACATTATGCATTCTTACAATTTGAAGGACCATTAGGGCAATCTGAATCACATTAATTCTTTCCAGACCAGGCAGCTTAGGGCATACACCAACCACCATATAATTGTTTAGTCATCCAAAACCAGATAGCACTTGCCCAACAATAAGTTTAGTTAGAAGTTAAGATATTAGGATTATTCAATAATCTGTCATCATTAAAGTAATTTTATGAGAATGGACCATAGTTGAAATCCCAAGAGAGTTAAAGAGGACCTCTACCAAAATACTACTTAAGATCATCAACAAGACATTCTTTACCCTTTGTGTTATATGAGCAAACATCGCAATTTGGACATCCATTTTCAATTGTGCAAGGGAATCCATTAGCTGTGTTAAAAGATGTTTCGAAACCAATAATGGTCAAGAAAGCTGAGAATTCTTCTTTATCTTTAGCTTCATTACCAGAATTACAAAACTCAGGGAATGATTTAGCAGCTTCAGTGATACTTTCCAACCAAGAGTCTTGTTGTTAGACGGTAACTACTCCATTCAGATTTCTAATCAGAGCGCGTAAACTTTTATCACCCCAAGGATTAGGAGGAATTTCTGAAAGCCAAGTCTAGAAATTTCTACTTGTCTTCTTAACTTTATGAGAAGAAAGGGTAATATAAGTTCCTACTGAAAGAAGAAGGAAGAGGATGGTTCCTATATAGATTTAATGGGTTTTCATAATTTTTTTTGTTGGAGGAATAATTGATAGTTCTATAAATAAATTTCTTTATATAATTATATATCATCTATGAATCAAATACGTAATTTTTCTCTCTCAGGATAGTAAAATTAGATGTAATGACAATAAATTGATAAATACCATTAAATAAAAGATTCTTACATGCCAAGGATTGTACTTTTTCAATAAATATAGGAAATAAGAATGATACTTTAGGATTATGGACACATAAATATAGATTACATAATTTAGATAATTCTTTTTATGTAAATATTTTTAAGTTTTTGATTTAAACCTTCCATGTTAGTCAAAATCAAAATTATCATTCTTAAAAATGGCTAAAATCTCTTTCAAGATATTATTTTAGAATTTAATTAAATTTTAATAAAAATAAATTGTGTTAATTCAATTCAATATTTGAATATTATAAAATATTAAAAAACAATCAAGCAATGTTTAAATAAATTTATTAAAAGTTTAAATCATTAAATAATACTTTTAATTATTTCTTTAGGGTACATTCTCTCAATAAGTTGAACATTTTGGATTATTTCTACATGAAAATTCTTTTATTACAGGGCAATCTTATATTTGAATTGTATAATCATTTTTAAGAGGAGATGTATCTTAGCTATCCTTAGAATATTTAGCCCACTCTTTTAGAATTTATAAATAACTGGCTATTCTGTCTACTGTATGATTACCTGTATTCCATAAAGTAGATGATGGACAGCAATCATAACCACCATTTATAATATTTATTACTTATCCAATTCCTTACCCTTTATGAATAGCATTATGACAACTCTATTTCTTTCTATCCATCCAATGATCAGCTGTGCATTACTAGTTTTAGCAGCTAGAAGGTCCATTATAGCAATCCTTATCACACTAATTCTTATGTGACCAAGCAGCTTATGGCATACACCAGCCACCATAATCTTATTGATCATTCATCCAAAACCAAATTGCACTAGCCCAGCAAATCGTGTCTGATTATGTAAGCAAGTTTGGATTATCAACTAATCTCTCATCTTTAAAGTAGGATAATGAGAATTATTTATAGTTTGCTTTCCAAGAAAGCTAAAGTGGACCTCTCCCAAAATACTATTTTTAATCATTCTGAATACAATCGTTTTCATCAGAATATGAGCACGCTTAACAATTAGGACATCCTATTTCAACTGTACATGGAAAAAGATTTGCTGTATTAAAGGAGGTTTCGGCTCCAACAATCATTAAAAATGCAGCAAACTCTTCTCTGTCTTTCTATTCATTTCCTGTATTACAAAACAAAGGATAACTTTTAGCAGCTTCTGAAATGCTATCTAGCCAGGAATTTAGTACACTTTCGTTCACAACTCCATTTATATTTCTTATTAGTATTCCTAAACCAGTATTACCAAACTCGTTTTTACTCAGTTCAGATAACCAAAGTTTAAAATTTTTTCCACTCTTATTAATACTATTATTCTTCTTCTAATCTTTATGCTATTCATGCTCTTGATTTAATATATTTTATTTATTATTATCCAAGTTATTATTTTAAGAAGTATCTTAGTTTAATTAATCATTTGAATCCAACTGGCTTGTATCTTAAAGTATGCAATCAGGATTTTATTAAGCAAATAGTAAATTTATATTAATAAAAACTCCAACTATTATAGATAAAAGAAATCTCATTTTTAAATTGTTTTAATTTTAAATGATATGAATTGAATTGTTTTGGTTAAAAGAAACATAATAATTAAAGTAAATTAAAGCGAGTTATAAATGATTAAAGTATTCAGAAGTAATTAATGTTAATATGTATACTTAATTTAGTTATAGTGTATATAAAATCTCTAGAATAAATATAAAGGTATATAATATAATGAAAGTCAAAAAATCAATTGGTGTTTAGATTCTACAATTACTGAACATCATTGAAGAAAAATACTGAAAGTAATATTTGATCACAAAGGTTTTGGATGAACCTCATGTCTTTTGGGAACAATCCGTCTAGCTTTTTAGATATAGTAATAATTTACTAGCACTATTGCTCACTTTATGCTATTTCTTATCTTATAACTTCTTTTATCTTAGGGATATTATTTCTTTCCTATCCAAATGAATTTAATATGTTTCTATAAGAATCCTCTAGCTAACCAGCTATTTTATTAATTAGCTTTGCTTCATTTTATATTTGAGAAGCAGGAATGTAAAAACAGATTGTATTTTATATATTATGAGCTTTGTTACAAGTTTATCTAGCTGCATCAATTAAGTTTGTAATGCAAGGATTGACATAACATTATTCTATATTTATTTACCTAGAAAAGTCGAGTGATTTATATATTTATTCATTCTTAAAGTTTTAACTTGGTTGCTATTTTTGTTATTATTACTCTCCAATTTTAGTTCTAAAAGCTTATTCGATGTAGAAATCTATAAATGATATTATTTTTTATTGCAATTCTATATTATCTATAACTTATTTCATCAAATCTTCTGGTAATATTTAGTATCCTACTTAATTAGGATCTACTCTTAAACATCTCAGGAAGAAATTTGTTTATCTAAATAAATTTATTAGCTATTCTTTTCCTTTTGCATACTTTATAGGGCCAATAGGGTTTTAAATACGAGCAGCAAATTTACGAACAGCTCCTTCTATTTACCCGCTCATTTAATCAATAGCAAGTATTTCAGGAATAGATTACTTCTTTTACTAAGCAAAAATATTTCTTAAATCATGAGCAGCATTACCTAACATGATTAATTAAGCTCTTATATCTTCGATATTTTACATCATTTTTATTAGAATATTAATTAATTTTTATTATATCAATTGTCTATGAGATTAATAAGTTCTATTAAATAGTATAATTTTTGCTGGCTGATCAGCAAATTAATACTTTACTATATCATCACAACATTCAAAATATACTCAGAATTGGCCATAAATTTATTTTTTTAATCTTAAATTTGCTTAATTCTGGTTTAAAATTTAAACTTGTTTCTACATAAAAAAAATGGGCAATTAAATATATTTTGTTATAAATTCTTATCTTTATCAATAATTTAAATGAATACCTATTAATAATTTTATTTCAAAAAGTAAATTTATTTCTAAAGGCTTTAAATATTTTGGAATGCTAAATTATTCTACTGGTTTGTTCACTAATTGAAGATATGAATTATTTTAATGTATAAAATAATTGATTTAGTTATTTTTATGCAATTATAAGAATAAATTGTGTCAGATTAAACAATAGAATAGTAAAGGGTATTTAAAAATGTTCATTAAAAAAAGCATAAAATCAAATAAAAACTTAACTTCATTTTACAAATGGTCTTTCTGTCTTTTCAAACATTTTATTTTCAATAGAATATTATTAATCAATATAGATTTTCTTTCTTTAATAAATTCTCCTTATATTGCTAATAAATTTTGAGATACTCCTCAGCATAATGCCTATCATTATTTGTTGATATATGGTAGAATCTAGTGATATAACTATCTGCAATTGAGATTATTTACTTAATATTCAATTTGGTATCTAAATCATCAGTATTGTATTTCTTATAAAGTTCTTTTTTTATATTATTAAAAAATCTTAGTTAATGTCTATTACAAAGAAATACGAAATTGGTAGATCAAATATTAGAAATATTAAAAAAATTAATACCTATAAATTTTTCTACTTTCCAGTTTTCTTAAACAAAGATTGTATCAACTTTTTCATAAAATTCAATATTAATGTTATTAGCGTTATAATAGCTTAGGATAAACACAGTATGAGTATTTTTAGGATTAACTAGCTTAAACATAACAGAAAATTTCTCACTTAGTTCATCTATTTATCTAAAATTGAAGCTAAAAGCTATTATTTAATAATCTTGATACTTATTTACAATATACTTTTTGTAATTATCCCAAAGTATTTCCATGCTTTAGTTATAATTTCTCACTCCAATAATTGATTTAGGGAAAATGGGATTGTCAGCATTAAGCCCAGATTAGTTTTCAAACTTATAGCAATTAAAAAAATCATGTTTTAAATTATCATCTATGTTTGGTACACTAACCATACTCATTTTTTACTAAATATCAAGATATTATATTCAAAAAATACTATTAACTATTTATTACTTAAAAGCTCAGAATTAAATCAAGATTTTATAAATACAAGTCAAGAGAAATAATAATTATTGATTTTGTAAATGTCATTATTTATTAATAAAAATAAAGAAGGAAGTAAAATAACTAGGTTATTAAAGCAATTTTAAATAAATGCCTAACAGCAAAGACATAAATAAATTCTTTAATAACTTATGAGTAAAGTAAGAGTATTTATAAACAGAAGACTAAGAATCAAACTCCTCTTAAATGAGCTGTTATTATCCATAAACAAAAAAATTTTGACAATATTTTAGAACTTAAAAGCTCTACTATAAATTTCTTTTTGAATTTTACTTACAAAATCATCCATATACAATTAATTTCTTTTTTAATGAGTTTAGATACATGTTAAATATTTTTATGCTAAAATTAAAATTAAATTACCTATCATATCATGATAGTATTTAAAAATAAAAATATTTAACTTTAGAATTTTTTGATTTAATAAGTTTTATTGAAGAATAATTATATATTTTAATCCATATTTATTTGTTTTTTTTCTCCATCTTTATAAATTTTACTGAATCAATTTAATCTAAATAAGATAATTTATTAATTAAAATCTGATTAACTTAATAAAGGGATTAATATTCTCAAAATAAAAAGTTGGATTTAAACTCCACTTTTAAGTTTGATTAAAATTAATAAAAATATTTGCTAAAAATAAATAGTAGGATTATTTTCAAAAAAAAATGAATAATTAATTGTAAGTGAACTAAGAATAAATATTTGTAAATTTAGCATTTTGAAGAGATTTGAATAGATTAATTTTGCATTCTGTAAGAAACTTTAATCAAATTTACTATCTTATTACATCAATCAAAGTGACATGAATATATTGAATCAATAATTAATTAAATTTATTTGTTTTGGATTAATCAATTATACTAAATCAAGCAGATAGAAGATGAAAATAATTTAATTTATTATATCAATATTAATTCATTCTTCTTCTATATATCTTCCAAATGCTCTGATTTAAACTTGCGATTTTGAATAGTATTTAAATTTTAATGGAGAATGCTAGCCTTGCCCTATAAATTGCGAACTCTGTTTTGGTACTTTACCTATGAATTTAGCTGATTTTAACCTTTCAACTTAACAGGACATGAAAGTAGAATAAATACTATGTATTGTTTGTAAATACGGTTTCTACTATGATTATAAGTATTAAAAATGCGTTGAAACATGTTAGAAAGGTATGAGAGCTAATTAATAAAATAGTATTTGTGAGATTTGTAAAATAGAAAATTGTGCAGATTGCACTACTGATATAAATTACTGCGATGATTGTAATTAAAATTTTGAAAAATATGGTAGCAAATGTCTACCTGTTTAAATTTAACTTGTGAAATAGGAGAAATTATTATTCAATTATTACGAGCATAATTAAAGATGTAATGGAATAAATTAGAATAATCCATCTGAAGATTCTTAAAAATAAGATTGCTTTTCTGAAGTATAAAACTGTCCAGTGTTGTAAAACTCTCTTTATAATAGTCACGAGATGTATCAAACCTATATATTTGATACTGATGGAGATTCAATCTTTATTTTCACTGTCAATTCAATCCTTTCTTACAGCTTCCCAGATCTAACTTTACTTAAAGAAAAGTCTCTATAAAGAGATGTAGTTATTCTATCATGTGGTTTCTGGAAAGGAAGCACTAAGTATCTTTTCTGTGCTGTATCTTAAAACATGATAATATCTATTGATAGAAAAACGTTAGTTATATCAGATTATTAAATTGTAATTTAATAATTCTATAAACTTTTATAATTATTTTTTATATTTTAAATAGTTTTAAGACTCATTTTTTGTAGAAGAAATCACAAACAACTAGTTTCTATGGGAAGATGGTAGAGCTTTTGCTTTTCTAGGCTCTAATAATGGTATTTCTGTATTTGACTTTGAGATTTAGATGAACTTTAACATTATTAGAGATAAATTTAATAATTTTTTTATTGCAAACAATTAAATTTTTATCTACTGTGGAGAAATTTCTAAAAATGATTTATTTCTAGTAAAGGATTACACTGATAGTTCAAAAGATGTTCTGTTATATTCTTAAAATTCCATTTATGATTTAACTGGATATATTTAGGATATTATATACTTAGAAAATAATAGATATTTAATTGCTGGAGAGATTGATATAGCCTTTTGTAATTGGAATTTTTCTAGAATCTATGAGATTAATGCAGAGAGTTGCAAGATTTTAAAAATACCAAGAATATTTCAATATGTTTATAGATCTAACTTATCTAAATGGAATAATTTGAATGATATAATAATTATTCATTCACCTTTTTATTAGTCTGTTTTGGTGTGTTAAATTACTTCAGATACTCTAGAAATAATTTTTGAGTCCTATAATTATTAAATATCTGGATTTAATTTGTATGATAATTATTTAATTTTACTATTAAATAATGGAATACTCTTTAAATATGAATTAAAGTAGATTTCTTAAAGTTATTAATTATCATAAATTGATTTTAGCTTAAGTATAGGAATTTCTGGTTTGAATACCCAAACTCTTGGTGTTTCTTTTATAGATAGGACATTAACTTTAGAATGCCTAAAAAGTGGATTAAATAATATAAATTGCTCAAGCCTATTAGTTATAGTAAATTCATATGAAATTATTCTAATTAACATGAATAATTAGAAGTATGATGTTCTAGATAGTAATACAAATATCAAGTTTATTAGTAGGCATGATGAAGACATTTAGAAATTCTTAAATACAGAAATTTTTTCTATTGAAAAATAAATAGGTTTAATTGATCATTATCAACTAGATTCTGCATTGATTGAGTATACAATTGATGATGGGGATTGTGAAATGTAATTAATAGTATAAAAATATTTAATCAGAGGAAACTCAAAAACTGATATCAAAAAAGAAATTATGATGAGTAGATTGGACTAATCTGGAGGTTCAGTAATAGATTCTGAATTATTCAAAGAGTATAACATAATCTTTTTATTTCATGAAACTGGTATAATTGCGATGGAATTAGTGTAATTCATTCAGATATATTAGTTTGATATTCGTAATCATCTAATGAAACATAAGTTTAATAGAGCAAAAAAATAAAGAGTAGGTAGTAATCTCTATGCTATTTCTCTCTAAGATAATAAAGAGAAATATGCTTTTACTTTACTCTTAAAGCTAGAATAAAGGAATATAACTTAAATAGCTACATTTTAGGATTATTCTTTTCAAGATTATGTATTAAATGAGTAAGAGTTTACAGTAATTAAATTGAACAACACGAATTAATATATTTATAGGTAGTTTAGTTTTCAGGATTTTTAGATATACAGAGGTAATATAAGTACAGTAGAAGATAAGACTAAACTAAATAATATTTAGATCATAGCTGAGTAATAATTAATTGTTTATACTATTAGAAATACTATTTTCTTGTATTCTTTCAGTGAAAAAAATACTACTAAAAAGAACCTTTCTTATAAGATTGGTGATATGCCAATTTAATTTTCTTCTTACCCACAAAGATAAAATTTTCTATTATTATACTTGTTCTATTAAGATTATGTTTTTGTTCATAACATAAAAAATGATACTCAAAAGTTACCTTAAAGATTTGCTTGTGAAGGAGATAAAAAAATAGATAGTAGTAAAAACTAGAATCATAATTTTGATTTTATCATCACTAATTAGTAATAAGTTTGTATTTTTAATAAGAAAGAGAATGAGATAAGATTACAAAAACTATCGCTGAGAATGAATGTTATAGATATTGATTTTTTCTACTTTAAGTAAGGTTAGAATGTATAAGGAATAATAGTTGACGAAGATATAGATGTAATAGCTGTCATATGTACAGTTGGCACGTATCTATTTGAATTAGTTGATAATCAATATAAACAATTCTTCTTTTCTAGTTATACTTGTGATAAAGTTAAATACCTAAGCAGTAAAGAGTTAGTCTGTCAATAATTTGGTGGGAAAACATATAAATTACCTCTTAAATCTACTATTTTAAAGAATTAATTTAGATTTTCTTCAAATTTAAATGATATAATTCATCTCCCTTTAGATGATTTACTTATATTTAAAATGAGTAATAGGATTATTGTTAGACTCATAAATATTCGAGATTAAAATGATTTAATAAATTTCTAAAATGTAACAGAAGAGAGAAGTACTTCGGATATATAAATATTAGATGATGGTGATGATCAAGATGAGGAAGAGGAAAATGATACATACTTAGTAGAAGATAGTAATAATCTACCCAAACAGCTAGATAATTAGCCTACAAGTGATTCACTTAAAACTTAAAGAATTGATTTATTAAGTTCAGATGCTATAAATGGATTCTACTATGATCAATATTTACATAAATTGATAATAATAGGCTAGGATAAATTAAAAAAAATTATTTAATTCGATAGTAATGGTAATCCAATAAAAATGTTTATCTTAAAGAATCCTAATTATGAACTGATAACAGTATTCTAAGATAAATTAGGTATCCTTTTCCATAACCCAATAAAAGGTGTATTGAAATACTTTGATTATGATGCCTGTATTGTCAAGTATTAAGTAAGTAATTTCTATAAAAATACACAAATATCAGAAAAAGCACTTATCCATCAAAACGATAAGCATTTCTATATTCTAGTTAATTTATATGTACATAAATTTAACTATGAAGAGGGAGAAGAGAATTAGATTGGGTTTAAACCTAGTGAAAATAATTAAAAGTTATCATTTTTCAGTATTTTTGTCAGAAGTGATGACAAATAAATTTTCTTATTCAACCAAATGGATGTAATTTTACTAAACTCTGATATGATTTTATTTGAATATTTGAGATTTTAGGAAATAGTTGATTCCTTTCAAGTTTTTTTTATAGAGAAATAGGCTACCTTTGTATTATCTCCTTTAAGCTAAAACAATTTGTACATATTAAAGTTCTGTAATAGTAAAGATGAAAAGTGGACAAGAGATTAATATAAAATAACTGTAATAAACTTATAATATAATTTATACAATATTTAAGTTGATTCTTAATCGTAAAGGATAGCAGTTATAACTAAAAATAGTATGTTGTAAGTTATTAGACTAAATGAGATTACCTAGGAATGTAAAATAAAATAAAATCCAGATAATTCTGGTATTTTTTAAACTCCTTAAAAGAAAAGAAATGTTTCAATTAGAAAATCTCCAACTTAAGAAGATATTAATTTTGATAAAGAAAGTAAGAATAATAAATTAAATTATTCAGAAGATTATATAGAAGTATAATTTAATTTAACTGAGTTATTAGAAGATATCGTTTAAACTCCTCTAAAAGATGATGAGCAAATATTAAGGACTAATAAAATTATTGTGAATATGATATACCCTTAAGATATAATTATTATTGGATTCTCTAATAATCTTTATATTTATTCAATTTCTAAAAAAAGATGCTTGTTCATAGCTAGAAATTCAAATTAAAAGCTAAGAAAAATAATGGTTGTTGATGCGTCTTTAATAATGACTTATAATTAAGACACATTTTACTTTTGGAGTTTAGAAGACATTATAAAATATAGCTACTTACAAACCACGATATCTAGTAACGTTGTTACTAAGAGCTATATTACTTCAAGCAAAATAGCCAATCATTAATATAATTCGTTTTCTTATTTCGATCTCCACTCAAATCAATTATTTTTAGTTAACAGCTCAAACGGTAAAATACTAAAAAGACTCTAACTAAAAGCAGATATTTAATTTAGCACTTACTTTTATAATACCCGCTTAATAAGGTAGAGAGATGAGAATCCCAGAAAAAGGGTTAATTTTACATCAATTTATAGTTCTAACAAAATTAATGATATTAATTATTTCTTTGTCAAATAAGGTTATAAACTACTAGTATTTAACTCAGAGTTAGATTTAGTTAAAAGTATAAGAATAGAAAGTGTATTAACAAAAATGATAGCCTATTATAATTAAACAGGCTATTTCATGAGCTTTCTCAATACATTAGTCTTAGTTGATGTTCCATCATCAACCATAGAATTCAAGATAACATTTAACTATCCTTTTATCATTCTTAATGATGTAAAATCTGAATATCTGAATGCTCATCCTTTCATTAATATCTTAAATTTAACTGATTAGTCTATCTATTCTTTCAATATGGTGACTAAATAGTTCACAAGATCAGTATTTGACAATATCGATTCTTCTTCATTTACAAAAATAATATAAAATGAATAAATTGCTCCAAATATTTATGCATTTTTAAATAGTTAATATGAACTGGTTTTAATTAAATAAAATCCCGAATCACCTGATTAGTTTTTAATTAAAATACTTGACTTAGATTATAATATTAACTTAGATAGTTTTTATTTTGATGATTTTCATCAAAAAATTTACATCTTCTCTTTTAGTAGTTCCTCTCTATTTATAGTTTCATATGAGAGTTTCAGCTATGACAACCCATTAAGTTATGAATTTTCTGGGATTGCTCTTCCTTCATATACCAATAATAAAATATTTGTGACTTAAGATTCTTATTACTGCATCATTTATTCTGATTGGGCTATAGATTTATATATAGCTTAAAATATGTAATCAAGAGTCAAGATAAGGTAAGTTTTGGGAGAGAGCAGTATCAAATAAATTGATATGATAGGCCACGATCTCTTAATGATCGTTACTAACACGGAAATTATTATCCTCGTCATTCATCTATCTTAGTCATTTGTATTGTATCGTTTACCATTCCCAATGCCATAAGTTACGTTTACAGAATGGAGATATACAGAAATAGTTCCAAGAAAAAAAATAGAAATTTCTCTTCATGTACTTTCTGGTTAAGGTTATACTTTAATGAAATTTTAAGTAGACCCTTCTACAATAGACAGTTAAACTTTTACTACTGGCTTATATTAGCAAGATAGGAAATAAATTTAAAAGTGTCTTCTTTCATTTGATTTATTCTACACTGTCGAAAATAAGTATGTTATTAGGAATTTAGTAGAGTCTATTAATGCATTTAATTCATTCAGTTAAATAACCTTCTAAATAACTGATTTGAAAATTAATATACCTTCTAATGGTCCTAATAGCATTAGTAAATTGAATTCCAATAAAAAAGATGAAGGTGAAATACGTTATGAATCTATTATTATAGCCTCTAAGAATATGGATTATGGTAAGTTATTGATTAACAGTAAGACTTCTCTTGGGAATCTATAAGGACATTCTATAAGAGGCTTTAATATTACTTATATCTTTGATGAATAAGATATCTCTTAAAATCAATAGCAATAAGAAGATGGAGATGTTACACTTACAGATCAAGTACTTCACGTTGATTTCAAAAAAACATTATCATTTAATAAAATTTAATTCATAGGACATACTAATGGTTTTCGTTGCTTGTACTCGAATATAAGTGAGATATTTTATGTCAATTAAGCTTCCTTCAGTAATGTTTTTATTCAATCTCATAATAAAAGCAATCTTGATTTATTAAATTCAAGTTAGTATGATGAAATTGGTGATTAATTCTTATTTGTAAATTAGGCTAGGTATGTTTAACTTAATTATATCACATTAAATAATGTGACCTGTGAAAATGATGCAATTAATGTAATTAGAGTAGAAAATTCTGAAATGGTTAGTGTAGATAATATGGTTATTAAAGATATTCTAAGCTCTTATTTACAGGTATTTATATTTGCTTAAATAAATTAAGTAATGATAAGCAATGTACTTATTGAAAATGTTGCCTTAGATTCTTTCACATTTGCTGTTATTGATAGAGTTGAACAGCTTGAAATTAGAAATTTAACAATCAGAAATGTTTAAGTTAAATATCCTAACTATGGAATAACAATGATTTAAACTAAAGGCATCTTTAATTAGGTTTATGAAGGCATCCATATAGAGAATTCTAGAAATATATATTTTTTGCAAAGCGAACAATACAAGTCTGTAGATTACTTGTTTGTTGTTAGTAATAAGTACATTATATTTGAGGATTTTTATCTGACAAACACTAGATATTAATAAGCATCAATAAAAAATAGTCCTTCTATGTAAATGATATTGAATATTTAAACAGGAATTATTTAAATGAACAACTTGGTTATTTAAGGAAACTAATTCTAAGGTTATTTAATGAGTTTGAATTGTGATTCAATCTAAATTAAAAATACATTAATATTACAGAATAATTAATAATTTTTTAAATATGCTGATCTATTCATAGCAAGTGTTTACACTTCCTTATATAACATAACAATCAAGGATAACAGAGACTTCTTTATAGATATGTACGGTGGTAAGGTTCTTCAAATAGCTAGTATGAAAGCTAAAAACAATATTTACTCTGAAGAAACTTAAAAAGGGTTATTCAATATTTTAGAATTTAAACTTGTCATGGTGAAGAACTCTTAAATTAGTGATAATTATTCAAATGAAAAATCAACATCTATCTTTATTTATAAAAATGTATTAGAGGTAATTATTGATCTGAGTGAATTTAAAAATAATACTTCTTCTAAATCTTCTGGTGGTGCAATAAAAATTAAATAAGCTCCTTCATTTATTGATTAAGACAATGAAAAAGTGCCTTCTTGTATTATCAATAACACAAACTTCTATAATAACTCTGCTCCTTAAGGTTCTGGAGGAGCTATTTTTATTTAGGAAGTCAATTTAATTATCATTAATTCAACATTTTTAGGTAACAAAGCGATGATAGGAGGAGCTGTAAGAATTAAGTCTGTTTTTATAGCACCTGAATAGTTTTATGAATATGATTCATTTCGCTATAATAATACATTCATTAAAAACAAGGCAGATTTATTTGGATAGAATATAGGGTTCTATCCTTAAAAAATAAAGATTTTAAATTCATAAACAAATAAGCTATTGGAATATCTTGAAATAAAAGACTTTAGAAGTGGAAATTATTTACCTCCTTTTTATTTACAATATTTAGATAATGAAGATAATCCAATAAATTTTAAAAGTTAATCTAATTCAGATATGTCTAAAGAAGTTTAAGATGAGATCAATTCCTATTTATTCTTAGGATATAAATCTGAATTTAAATCTAATATTTCAGTCCTTACTTTATCTACTCATCCTTATTCATAAAATGTAAATACTATTTTTGTTAATATCTCCCTTGCTATTGAACCTGGTACTAAAGGTAAACTTATCTTAGAATCCTAAGCGAAGACTTATTTTGTTGTAAATTAAGACAATTCAAACAATATGATCACAAGCTAAGTAATTTAATAATTATATAATTATTTTAATTTAAAATATTTTGGTAATTAGGAATTATAATCAGAGATTTTTATTACTTCAAGAAAATGTTAAAGAGGTGAGATATATTCTAAGATAAATGAAATATACTTTTGTGAATTATGCCCAGAAGGAAAATTTTCTTTTAATTTACCAGATAAAGAGTATATGAATACTAATATATGTAAGATTTGCCCACAAGAAGCTGTAAGTTGCTAATAAGATAAAGTCAATTTAAAAAATGGGTATTGGAAAGAAAGTTAATATAGTGAAGAGATATATTAATGCAAATCAAATTCTGATAATTGTTAGGCTGAAGACTCAAATTCTATTGCTTATTGCTCTGAAGGGTATATAGGCCCTTTATGTAGTTCATGTGATACTTAAGGTATTGTTTGGGGGTATAATTATGCTAAACAATAGACAGGAGTTTGCTCTAAATGCAACTAAGGTACTTATCATATATTGGTACTTATCTTCTTTGTCATTTTATCTCTAGCTTACTTTATATTCATCGTAAGGTAAAGCTAAATGTGCACACTAAAAAAGATAACTGTACATTTTTTAAGGAGAATGAGAATGATTAGTATGGGTAAAATATTTATAATTAAATTGAAATTAGTTGGTATTTAAAATACTTTAAATTAAATTTCTATAGGTAAAAGTGCATAATTTGAAAGAAGTTCTGTCTTATCAAAGATTTTTATGAGCTATGTTTAAGTTCAGATAATTATTGTCACAAGTAGCTAAAAATTATAAATACCTAAATCCCTTAAAATCCTTTAAGTTAGTGGAGATCCTATTATTAATGTATTTTACTCTCTTGATTGCATGCTCTCTTACTATCATATTCAGATTGTCTTTCTTAGAATTTTTTGGATATTTTTCTTCATTTTTTGCATTTTAATTGTTTCAAACAATCTATTTATATTTTAATACTTCACAACTAAGTCTAAATCTAGAGAGATTAAATAATTTATACCTTACTTTCACATGGCTTCTAAGATAGTTCTAATATATTCTTTTCCTAGCCTTTTAACATAACTAGTGAGAGTTTTGACATGCATTAAATATGGAACTAAAACTTATTGTCTTTCTGATTTGTAATTTGATTGTAGTTCTCCCGAATTTGGTTATTACCAAAAAACTATAGTCATCCCTCTGCTTATTTTTATAATACTTCTTCCTATTTTCTTTTTTTGGAGAGCCAGAAGAATATATACTCTAATGACTCAAAAAATAAAAGTATTGAAATCATATGGCTTCCTTTTTTATGGGTATAGACCTCATGCATATTATTGGGAAATGTTAAAACTCGTATTTAAAGGCATTCTAATTATTCTCATCACTATCTATCATGAACTTCACTTAACTAAATTTTTATTGATTTTAATTACTCTGATCATATACATGTAGATATAACTTAGAGTCAAACCCTATGAGACCTATGAATTTAATTATTTAGACTTCTAATCACATTTAGCTTGTTCTCTGACACTGATATCCATACTTATTAATTTAACTACCTATATTGAGTGGCAAATTTATCTCTCACTATTTATTATTATCGTCTCAAATGTATTCTTCTTTTCTAAGCTGACTCTACATTATTTTCATGGATATAAAATACCTTATAATCCTAAAAATAGGAATGTCTTTGAGCATCTATTATTCTATATGATGAAATATGTTCCTTATTTATTTGGGTGGATATAAGTTTAAAAAGAATATTCATTTAAAATACTTCTCCTATGGCATAAACTTTCAAATCATGTTCAACAAAAAAAAGATGAACTACTCTTTAGAAGCATAGCAAGTTCAAACAATAAAGTAAGTTTAAAATTAGAGAATAATCAATATGAACAGGCTGAATACATAGAACTGTAACCTTAATGTAGGGTAAATCCGGGTATCTTTCATACAATAACAAGTCACTAAGCTTTAAGTGAAGATCAATTAAGCTTTAAAATGCTCAATTAGAGAAATCTATTTAATTTTTAAGATAAGAAGAGTCTAAAAAAAGCAATAAAAACATTCGAAGATAATTTTCTCATATTAAATAATGATCATTAATAAAGAGTAGCTACTGAAGGGCCGTCTCACGTAAATTTTGGGATTAATGTATTTGAAAATTATGAAAATACAGGATTTACTGGATATGAGAAATCATTACAAAAATTTAATACAGATATTGACTCATAAGTTGATTTAACAAGCCCAACGAGATTAATACCTCCAGTTGAAAAACATATTTCTTTTAATAATAGTATATTAAGTTTAAAAAATAACTTGAATCAACCAGAAACACATTTTAACTTAATTAATCATTCAAAATATAGCACTCAAACAAGTTACATTCAGAGTTAAATTAAAATAAATAGAGAGAAAAATAAAAAGTTTTCTTTGAAATCTTAATTAGTAAAGAATTAGTAAAAAGATGTGCAGCAATCCTTATCTTCTGGTTAGGATAGCGGAAAGCAGTCGAATTGTCATAATTTAATTCTTCCTTAGAAGGCTTAATCTTATTTACATCATAATAATGAACATGATTTTTCTTAAAATAACTTTAAAACACTATAAATAAATGAATACTTTTAAAAAATTGATACTCCTTATTCATTATCTAATATTTGGAAGCATGAATGTATCAGCCCCCTCGAGAATTCAAATCATGATGATAAATAAAGCCACCATGAATAATAACTCTATTTGTTCAAATAAAAATTAAAGTAAGTACAGCTGATGGATGAAACCTAAGAAGATAAAATAAGTTCTTAAACTAATGATTAAGAGGATAAAAATAATTTAAGCAAAAGTCAAAATGAAAGCGAAATTAAAATCCATCATAGATTTTTTCATGAAAAATTACTTGATAATAACAATTTAATTTAAGGGAAAGATAGCAATTTGATGGATTTAAAAAATATCTCAAATGATTCTGAATTAATAAATAATTTCGATGAAAGCGAGAAATCTGCTAGAAATATGAATTAAAAACATAACTTGCCAATATCATCTGCTTAAGTTGTTAACATATCATAGATTAATGATAAAATGTTTACTCAAAAATGATAATATGATTTTTAGAAATACTAAAATATTTATTTTTTAAGTCTATTTTAACCTTTTATTATCTAATATATTTATTTTTTCATATTAATTTATATTAAAAAACTAACTCATTTCTTAATATAAAATCTTAATTATAAGAGAGGAGTTATCTAAGGATTTTATTGAATCTTAAAAATTCTAAGATTAGACGACATTTCAACAATACAATTCTCTATTAACTTTAAGATAGAATATTAAAATAGAAATGGAAAATCAAAATTATTGACTGCTAAGTTTGATATTGCTTAAAAGAATAGTTGATTTTATTATTAATATTTCAGATTTCTAATAATCTTTTTAGTTTTATTTTTTCTCATATCAAAAGAAAATTTTTAATATAGAGAGAAAATTATTTGACTACACACATCAGAATTTCTGTTAATAGAACAAAAAATAAAATTAATTCTATAGCTAAAATAACCTCAAATTTATATTAACTGTATAAGATAAAAGTTCCATATGATTTGTTTCATTAATTTAGTAAAATAATTTACATTTAAAATTAAAAGCCTTAAGCTTTTTATAGAAATTATATTCTAAGGATTGGTGTGTTACAGATTATTTTTAATTTATAAATCAGTTGTAATTTATTAACTATTTATAGTAGAGAGCAAACATGAATTTAAAGAAAACAAAATTTAATTTACAGTTGACTTATAAATAATATTAATACAAAAGTTGATTCAGTATTTAAAAAAATCAAACCAATATTTTGTTTATAAATAGGAAGTGATTGATACTTTTGATTAAGTGGGGTTTAGATTTTAGTAATTTGTAAATGAGCAAGGTGAATAACTACATAATAATACAAAATACAATCTCAATTTATAATTTTTAATAAAATTAAGTATAAAACCAGTAATCAATTTTTTCAATAGAAGCAACGAGATGAAACAAAAGTTCTTCTTGTATATCTTAGTTATTTTAGAATATTTATTAAGGAAAAACTTCTTTGTTTCTGCTGATGTTTCACCTCCTTAGCCATTTTATCAATAATGCCTCTCAGATGAATATATTGATTAAGATAAGTAATGCGTGAAATGCAATTCAAATTGTAGAGAGTGTACATTTTCTTTTTATGTTTAGAGCTAACACACTTGCACATTATGTTCAAATTAATATTATTATGATCTCACAAAATCAGAATGCGTATCTAATTGTGAACAAGGAAAAAAGAGAAATACTTTATCAAATATATGTGAGCAATGTGCTATTCCTAGTTGTGCTAAATGTTCAGATGATATTAACGTCTGCTCAGAATGTGTTGAAAATTATATTTTATAAAATAACTAATGCGTATATGAAGGAGAAGAAGATCTTCTTTTTGAAAAATAATTGCTTAGTTTAACTGGAGAAAGAGAAAGAATATGCCACTAAGAAATTAATACTCCCTCTACTCCAAATGAATTTAATAATAATTCAAGAGAAAATATGAATAATATAATTTAAAGGAATAGTCCTGATTCGTTTTGTATTGAAGACACCATAGTATGCCCAATGCTTACTAATGAATTAAGTAACTAAGATCAGATATATATTTATAGTTTAGTTGATGAAATTAATATGAAAGTCTACTTATTTACCTAATACAAAGTTAATTTATACACTTATCCTAGTCTGTAATTAGAATCTGAGGGTAGAAACATCCTACCAAATGCAGCTATTAGATCATGTGGTTTTGTGGAAAATGATTAAAAATACTTCTATTGTACCTATGGATCTAATTTAATCATAAGATATGGGAGGAGTAGAATTTCTGGAGAGATACTACACAAGGTAAGAATTTTATTTTATATGTTTTCTTGGAAATTTAGCATAGACATTAATTTAAGTCATAAATTAAATAAGTTTAATTAAAAGTAAAATTTGCACAGAAATAAATTATATTATATTTGAAAATACAGCAAGTATTTACAATTAGCTAATCCCCTTTATGTTTGTAATTTAATTAACCTTTTGGTAAAAAATTTTAATTCTATGTTAAAAAGCGAAAGTGGGAGATATTATTGTAAAATAACTAATTTGCAGTAACTAAAATATTAAACACTTCTTTTTATTTTTATTTTTTTAAATAAAGATAATAAATTTATAATATAATAAAAGTTTGAAGGAAAAGCAATATTCATTTAAACCTATAGATCAAGCTCTCAAATTTGGAAAGGAGGAAGGATATTTGTTCAGTTAGATACTTCAATACAAGTATTTGATATTAAATAAAATAAGTAAGATACCATTAAATTACCAAAAGGTACAAATTAATTCTTCATCGAAGCAAATTCTTTATAGTTTATAGTTGAGAGAGATTCTAAGAATTTGTATTTACTAAATACTCAATAAGATAATTTTATCCCTGTTAAAGATTAGTTTGACACTTTATATGATATAGTAATAATTGAAGATATTAATTTTTACATCTTTGGTAATGAATAATACTATTGTTAATGGACTCTGGAAAATTAGTAAAGTAAGTCAATCTCTTTTTCTTCTTGTTAAAAATTAACTTTTAATTATTCAAATACATTATTTTCTATAATCTCTTTTAGTGAAAAATAATATCTCAGTAATGAAAAGATGCTGATAACATTTAGTTCATTCTACTAAACTTTATTTGTATTTGATTTGTTAAGTGGTTGGAGTTAAATTAGTCTAATCTTTGATAGACATTAAGGATAAATTATATCTTACTACTTTACTGATAGATGCTTATTTGTTATTTAGATATAAGGTATAATTAGTAAATACCCTTTGTAAGATATACCTATTACTTAATCAGAAATTCCTTAATAAATATAGAATAAATTTCTGTTATCTTAAATGTATTAAAGTAGAGCTATATGGAATTTTTCAGGAGTTAGTTTATCCAATATTATTTTTAAATTTCCTGAAATGATTGTAATTAATTAATTTGAAATATTAGTTATTAATCTTCTTTCATATTAAAGTGATTAAGATTCCTCTTTTGATAAAATTAAAACTATTAAATCAGACATATTAACAAATTTTATAAAGAGTCCAATTTATGAGATAACTAATTAAATTGGGTACATTAGTGCTATTGATAAAAGCAAAGTTGTAGGAAGTCACTATATAATCTAAAATGAAGAAGATTCTTATGATGGGTTTTCATTCTAAAGGATTCTTAAATTCTTATTAATAGTAGAGAATTTTAACTTAAGGGCTATCTATCCTTAAGGAAACAAGAGTTATTCATAATCAATAATTAGGCTAAGCAATATTGATGGAATGGTGATGTAAAGTACTTACATTTAATAATTGCAAACAGTTATTCTATGGTTCAAATCATATTTTTAGATTATCAATGCATATAAATTTAATTTAATGTATTAGTCTCCACTTTTCGAAAAATCAAATAATAGCTATCCAGATACATTCAGGGTATAGTTATCTTCAAATAGTAAAGTACTAGCAATTGTAATGATGAATAAAGTAAACTTAAGAGCAGTTTTATTTATTTTGTAGTTTGAAGATGGTGCCTCTACAAAACTAATAAATACTATTGTTTTCAAATAATATACCCACTTCTCTGTTGGTAATTAATATATAGTAGCTATATATTCTAATAAGACCAAAGCATACATTTATAATTTAGATACTTTAGTAGAAAACGTTGGAATTGATATCTAAGATGGATTATATGCTAATTTAGGAACATTGTCTCTGTCTGCCTCTAATCAAATTGCTATTAGCTATTATAATGGCTATTTTAGATTGCAAAAATTAGATGATTCTAATAATGTAAGGACATTTTAATTATAGTAAAAAGCCACCTTACAGTCTTTTATTTTACTAAAGAGGTCAAATAGTTAAAATGTTTTAATTATTTTTACTGATGTAGAAATATTAGTTTTTAGTTGGGATGATTTAAACTCCTTAACTGATATTTAAGTAAAAGAAGAATAAAGATTAATGTGTTAAGGCAAAAAGGAAATTATAGAAGTGAATGATGAAGATATTTCTGCTGATGATACAGGAACTTCTTAAAATTATCTCTATGTAAAATCTGATGGATAATTAATATGTATAGTAAATTTATTAGAAAATAATCCTTTTTCTTTGAAAAAAATAGTATCGAAAGTATATGTGAGCGGTATTAATATCCTAAGAAGGAATGAAACTATTAATGAATTTGATAATAGTAAATTGCAATTACTTGATATCATAGCAATAAGAGGATTAAGTTCAACTTATCTTTATGATAGAAGCGATTAAACTCAAGATTACAGGCTATATTTTGATACATCAATATCTTGTACCAGTATAGCACTTTTACAAAATAAATTAATTTGTAAAAACTCTGGAGTAAAAGAGACATATCTATTGCCAACCAACAAAATACCATTTTTGATAAAATTCAATATAGATTTATCCTCCTCTGATAGTAATAGCACTCTTGATTATTTTACATACTTACCCTCTAAATAAATAATTATTATGAAATAAGCTAATGAAAAGTTTAAATCAGTTTTATTAAACACTAAATAAGAAATTGAATATCTTACATATTAAAGAAGCAGCTTATTTTATAGTAATTTATTTTAATTTTAAGATGAGATTGATCCTTTATTTGGCTTTTACTATGATGAAATGATAAATGTATTTATATCAATCTAAAAGAATTCTATTCTAACTGCCTATTCTATTAGCTAAAATGGTAAAAATAAAACAAAATTATACCAATTTACTAGAGATTAGCTTATTTACATTGGTGTTATTTAAATAAAAAGCTACATAATCTTTTGGGTGCCTTAAACAAATAGCATCCTATGCTTAAATTATGCAAAAGGTGAAGTAGTAATAGAAAGCCAATCCCCTGTTGATAAAACTAAAGCTGACAAATCACTTAAACTTTATGATTTCAATGATAAATATTTATATATATTAATATTTCGTACTATCATAAAGTATAGCTTTGAAACTGGTAAATAAGTAAATAATGTGTCACTTGTTACTAGTAGTAACGATTAGCTTATTTGGTTTAGTCAGATCTATGTAACTGCTGATGATAGTTTTTTATTTCTTCTAAATTAACTAGATATCTTAATAGTAAATGCTCAAACTTTAGATATAGAAGTAAGACGATTCTAAACAGAGCCTGAATACTTTAATCCTACTTTTACCAGACAACTTAATTTAATAACTTTAATGCCTACAACCTCTTCTAAGGTATATTTTATAAAATTACCTAATTCAAACATTTAGGCATCTAATCTAAGTGTTTATCAATCAGATTTTTAATATAGCATCTACACAAGATATATTGATGTTAGTAATAAGATAATGTGCCTTTTAACTGTTGATTCTGTAATTCATTTTGTTGATTTATTCCCATTATTGTAAGAAAAATCTTCAAACTCATCTTAAGTAGAATCAGCTGAGCAACAGCAAGAAGCAGCAACTATTATTGAAGAAAGTATTAACAAAATTTAAGAAGTAACATAAGTTAAAGAATCCCTCTAATTTAGTCTTCACGAATTACTTGAAGATTTAGTAAATTCAAATGGGTAAGAAAACCCTAATTAATATAATAAAATATCTTTGATTATGCTTTATTCATAAGACATATTTTTTGTTACATTCCTAAGGAATTTATATGTATACAGTATATCTAGAAAATAGAATATGTTCATAATTCGATCACACAAGTAGCCTATTATTAAAGTTTTACAGGTAAACGATCTATTATTATTAACAGGAGATAGTACAGGAGTATATTTATGGAGTATAGAAGAAATGATTGCATTTAAAAGTTTAGTGGTTAATATGAGGAATTTATAGAATGTAATGCTCGCTTCTAATTATATTGATAATAACTCTACCTTTACATTCTATAATTAAGAAAAAAGCTAGCTTTTTATCATCGATAAAGAAACAGCAAAAATATAGAAAAGGATCTCAATTTAATAAGATATATATGTATAAAATTACTTTTCTAACAATAGTTGGTAGAAATTAAAAAATGGTAGAACTATAGTAAATCCTCTTAATAATCTTAATCAAACAAATGAAGAAGATTAAAATTAATAATAGAAAGCCATTCTTGTAATAAGTTTAGGAAATGATTTTTTATTCTTTAATTAAGATATTAAAAATAATAAATAAATGCCTTATTATACTTCATTTAAGCAATTGATTGGGTTCTCAAACAATACCATGTATTATATGTCTTAGAGAAATAATCTCTATGCATTTAGGCTTGAAACATAAAAATCATAATCGATTGCCTAAATCAAGTATAATTATTAAGTAGTATAAAGTTACACTAGCTTCATAAACTAAAATTAGTAAAACAAAATTGGTTTAAATGCTATGCAATCATAATTCTTTGTAAGTTTCTCTAATACTACCTAACAGATAGAATAAGAAAGTAATGAAATTTTCCTAATCTTAGATAATGGATAGATAGCTGTGATTGATTATAGAGCTGATCCGTATTCTACCTAATAATAACTTAAAGTTATTTAAATATTTAATTCTACTACTAGTAGAAGTAGTAATGAAAAGATAATTTCTTCTATGCAAATAACACCAAATCTTTTACTCTTTCTAAGTTAAAATAGTTAAATTATTCTCATGAGATATATACCTTAATACAATAATACGACTTCTTCTAATCTGACCTTTGTTTAAAAGTTCTCATTACCTTAAGTTTCTTTTAATAATTTGGAATTTGATCATTTTAGAGAGCGTGTACTTGCATTTAGCTCTATAAATGATTCGATTTACTTATTAAACTATCTTCCTTATATTAGTGCTGATAGCTCAAACCAAACTGTTTAATTTTAAATAACTCCTATGTAATAAGTATCTAATAATATAAATTAATTCTTGATTAGCGATGATATGTAATATTACATCATATTTTCACATCAATTTATCAACATTTATTATGCTTCTGATTTCAAAAAGAAAGTATCTATCAATTAAATATTCTACTAATCCCAAATCTAATCTGTAAAGATACTAACTAATAATATTTTATTTGTCAATACGTAAACAGAAATTGTTTTGTTTATTCTTCACAATGCTCAGCCTTCTTACTAAGTTTCTCATAATATATGCTTCAGCAATCCTCACTTGTATTATTTTACGATTTCTAGATCTAGCGAATCAGATCCTTTGATTAATCTGCAATTATATTTACACTCTCATTCAGGTTTTACCAGACTTATGTTCCCTATAGACATAACTTAAATTGATAATATGCAAAGATTAAAAAATATTTAATAAGCCTAATAACCAGAACCTTCTTGCTTGAGATCTGATATGTTTATGCTTAGATCACAAATTGCAGCTTAGTCTAATACAGAATAGAGTATATCTAAATTATTTCAATAAGGAAACAACAAAAATTCATCAAAAACTTATGATTGCCTCTTATCGTTTGATTTAATATATTCTCCTACTAATTCTAATTATATCATGGATTTATTTTATTCTATTGAATAAATAAATTACAAAAGTGTTTAGAAGTATATCCCTCGTACTGTTAAGGTGAAGGTACCATAAGCATTATACCCTTAATTTTTAGATTTCTCTGCTAATTAAGTGAATATAGGAAATAACCAAATGTTTTTCTATTCAGATAGCTTGGAAAAATCAACTTTATTGATAAATTAATATACAATATTTGATTAATTGCCAGGATCAAGCTTATTTTTATTCAATTTAACTTTTTATTTTGATTCCAAAGTAACTCCATACCCTAATGTATCTTATTTAGATAAAAATCGATAATTATAGTTATTTGAAGGTCCAAGCAAATAAAATAATATTAAAAAATCTATAACTTTAAATAATAGATATCGATTTTCTCTCAAAAGGATTAGGTTCATTAACAGTAACAATTAATACTAGTTTTATTTTTAGAATATCTCTAGATCATTTACGGATTAAATTTTTTTTGAAAATTTCAATTTCACATTTTAAAATTTTACTAATTGGGATAGAAATTAGACTTTCAATAAAACTAAAAGTGATTTTCAGTATTCTTACTAAAATTATTAATAGTTTAATTACAATAAAACCCAATCACTGATTTCCTTTATAGACTTGTAATCACTAAAATCTACGAATATCATTGTAAGGAATATAACCTGCACTTAAAATAGACCTTATCTTATGCATGTAGAAAGAGTGAATAAAGTAACAATCTCTAATATCACTATAGAAGATACATAAACAGATAACTTAAAAATATTTTCATTTAGATAAGTAGAGTAACTAATAATTTCAAACATAACAGTTAGAAATATAAAAGTGAAAAATTTTAATTTGTTTTTATTTCAAAATATTTAAAATCTCACACTTTAGAACATAACTATCATAAATCTCTAACAATAGATTACTATTAGATAATATTTCAATAGAAACTATATTATGATCATGTAAGGTGTGATTTTCTCGAATATTTAGGATTTCACCATTTAAAACTCTAAAAACTCATTCTTCTTATAAGCTGATATCTTGATGCTTCCTACAAATGAAATTATTGTTGGTAATTAGAATATTACACTTATAAACATAAAAATTACAAATGTTACTTACAATATTAGTGATGATCCAAATATCAATGAAATTCAAGTATTGTAGGCTGCATTTTTGAAGCTAATTTGTAAAAATGTAGTAATGAATCAAGTTAATATTACAAAAACATATTTCGACCCTTCGATTATTAGCATCTAATCCGATTATGTCTTATTAAATAAAGTATTGATATAAAAGTATGCTTAGTTTCCTAGTTATAGAAATCCTTTATGTATTAATCTATTAATTAGTTAATATTTAGAGTTGATAAATATTGATTTTATTGATAATAGAAACTTATGTGTAGATGTGATGAATACCAAACTAGTAAATATACTTAATACTAGGTTTTAATCAAACTAAATATATAGTCTGCAGTAAACTGATCTTTAACTGTCCCTTATTAAATTTAATAAAGTTAATTACTTGAATGCTACTAACTTAACCCTATTAGAAAATTATTCAGAATAAACAACCTAATCTTTTATTTATATACTAAATGTTCAAATTTTTAGCATTATTGAATCTAAATATTTCTCTAATTTAGCTAATGATTCATCTGGGGGAGTTATAACTATTAAGAATGATTAAAATCTAATTTTTAATTAATATAAAGATAAGATAAGATCAAATATTACTTAAACTCAATTTTTTAATAATAGTTCACCTAATCATTCTGCTGGATGTATATTCATTAGTAATGTTGATTTTGATATAATTGAATCATCTTTTACTGATAATTAAGCATTGATTGGAGGTGCTATTCGAATCATTTCAAAAGATATAGTACCTATGTTTTACATATAATATTTGAGAGAACCAAAGAGTTTTTCTTTTTTGAATAATACAGCAACTTTCTATGGTGATAATATTGGGTTTTATCCGAAAGAAATTAGAATAATTCAGGAAGAATAAAACCCTTCGGACTAAAATCTAACGATTGGTAACTTTAGAAGTGGAGATAGGATTTCAGATTTATAAATATAATATTTTGATTATGAAGATAATTAAATTTTTCTTACTGATGATGGAGGAAGGCATATAGAACTTATAGATGAATAATAAAAATATAGTCTCATTTTGTAAACCAATAATGATAAAATATTCATTCCATCATCATAATTCAAACTAGACTTCTCTAAAAGAAGCTATATATTGAGCCTTACTGCTGTTATTGAGCCATTATAATCTTAGAAGTTAGTAGTTTCTACATAGGAATAGTTTCCCTCATTGTTTGTTAATCAAAAGAATATTTTTTAACTAAAATAAAAAGTAATTTTAATCTATAGAAATAACAATTTAAAATTTATTTTTAAAATTTCTTTATTAAAATTAAATAAATTAGTAACTGAATAAGGAATTCAATATAGTTGCTAGAGTTTGTGAGTAAGGAGAAATCTACTCAAAATAAAATAATATTAGCGTTTGTGATCCTTGTCCAGAGGGAAAGTATTCATTTTCTAAACCCTTAATTGATGATATTTCTACTAATTAATGTAAAATATGTCCTCCTTACTCTATTTTCTGTTAAAAGAATACAGTGAATTTAAAGAATGGATATTGGAGATTATCTGAGCAATCAGAGTTGGTTTATTAGTGTGATGAGAATACCGAAAGTTGTAGGGCAGAAGATCCTACTTCTATTCATTATTGCTCAGAAGGCTATTTAGGTCCTATGTGTAATTCATGTGATATAGAAGGTAAAGTGTGGGGAGAAAGATATTCTAGAATTTCAACTTTTCATTGCCGGAGCTGCAAATTTTATGGAATATAAATAGCCATGCTAATTGGTTTTCTTTTCTTAACTATATTTTACTTGGTTTTCCTTATGAGGTAGAATATGATATGCACAATAAAGAAGATACAGGCTCTTTATTTAAAGAGGCTAGGTATGATAAGATTTGGAAAGAGTGCTTAATTTGAGAGAAACTCTATACTATCGAAAATGCTCATGCACTATGCTTAAATAGTTCTAATAGTAATAAACTGCTCTAAATTCAAAATTCCTTCATTCTTCGATGTATTTTAAGTTGGTGGAGATCCAATAATGAACATCTATTACTCCTTAGATTGTATGCTGGTACATCTTAATGTTTAAATAGTTTTTGCTAGAATAGTTTGGGCTATTTTTTATATATTCTTCTTAGTCTGTATTGGAGCTATATTCTTTGCTATTAAATACTGCTAAGATAAATCTAAGAAAAAGTAATTGAGTTATTACACTTGTTTTTGTTCTATGGCTGTGAAAATGGTATTGATATATTCATTCCCTAGTTTACTCACTTAATTAGCAAGAACAATGACTTGTGTGGAAATTGATTCTAATTCATACTCATTAGCTGACTAGTAATTCTCTTGTTAAGATAATTAATATAAAGTGTTATCAAGGTATTTTGTGCTGCCTCTCTTTTTCTTATTAGTTGTTGTTATTCCTTTAATTTATTTACTTCGTATACGCAGAATAGTCTAAACTCCTTTCAGGATATCCCTTCTCAAATCTTTTGGATTTTTATTTTACGATTATAAATAAAAGGCTTATTATTGGGAAATATTGAAATTACAGCTTAAAGCACTTATTATAGTCTCAATAACTCTTTTGCATTCATATGTTTTCAATAAATTGCTTATTACATTAGTCTTGCTAATGCTTTACATTTTTTTGCACCTAAAAGTATAGCCATATAAAATGTATGAGTTTAATAAACTTGATTTTCTAGCACATCTCATTTGTTGTTTCACTATAGTCTTTATTCTCATATCTATGTCAACTCCTTTCACTCCTGTCAAATATATCTCATTTTGCATAATTGTCTTAATTAATTCTTTTTTTATAATTAAATTACTCAAAATGTATTTTTCTGGAATAATTATACCTATAGACTCCTTAAATAGAACTTACTTTTAGAAAGCTTTTTATCTCCTTAAAAAACTTTCCCCAAAACTCTTCAATTGCATTAAATTGTAAAAGTAAAATTCTTTTAAAATATTACTATTATGGCATACACTATCTCTACATGTGAATGATAAGAAGGAAATCTTTAAAGAGGAATATAAGTCGTTATAGTCATCATAATAACTTAGCAACATAAGAGATCAATTACCTAATTAAGCTGATAAATACGAAGGAAGAAATGAAAGTAAAATTAAAAAATTAATCTAAATTGGAGAGAGTAATTGCGAAAATGGATAATCTTTTCTATAATATGATTAAAAAAGTAGAGTTTATGGAATACTATAAAATAATTCTTACAATACTTCCCAAATAGAACTATCAATATAAGAAAATAAAGAAACTCTTTAACCAAGATATTAACTTTCACTCAAAAATTAGATTAAAAGCCTAAATAATTTTAATTTTCCAAGCTAAAGTCTAGATTCTCCAACATAAGTAGTAAATTTTAAGTTAAGTTAGTAACACTAAACTCATAAATATTCAGACTCTGATACTGATAGAGTTTAAGCAGAAGGGAAAATGATTAATTTAATATCTACTAATATCGGCAGTAACATTACTTAATAAAAAGGAACAATCAATGCTATTTAGAGTGCTCATAGCTTACATAGCTGTAGTAATATGCTTTCTTAAAAATCATTAGAACGATAAAGTTCAAATTTAAATTAACCATCAATATTATAACCTAAAAGAAGTTATATTTAAAAGGCCATACTGCTAAATAGAATGAAAGATAGAGAATTCTCTATTAGAAGCCCTATTAAGAGAGAAAGTCTAAAAAAGAACACTAATATATTAAATCCTAATTATAGGAAAGCCTCAGCATCGAAAACATATAAAAAATAAATGTCTGCCTTCTCAAACACTAACTAATAAAACTAAATTCTCTAGGGATCTTAAAATAATAGCTTAGCATAAGACTCCATTACTTAAAATTCAGAAATAATAAGTCCCAGCTCACTTAATTAACTCAAAAGTAAAAACTAATTGTTTTAATTTAACGTTTAGAATAGTGTAATAAAAGAAGAAAGAGGTTTTACTGAATAAAAAATTTAAGAATCCTAAGATTTAAATAATTGTTAAATGGAAAAATTGTAAGAACTTTCTATTAGCAATTCAATCTAAATTTCCAACAATCTCAAAAATGTATTTTTGATGTAAAAATCTTTAATAGATAATCCTTCAAGGGATCTTTTAAACTTCGAAGGAGATAAAAGTATCAATTCTTCTAATAACAATTAAATTGGTTAAGAGCAATTCTAAAATGTAAATGAAAGATTTTAACAATAAGATTCTATTTCTATCTCCTCTTAACTTTAAAGAGATGGTTAAATTAACCATATAAATATACCTAAAGAATCGGAAAAATTAAAAGGATTTTCAGAAATAAACTAAAAAAAATAAGAAAATAATTTAAAATGACTTTATTCGAAAGTATGAATTGTTTTATTCTTACTATCAAATCACATTTATTTAATATTTACAATCTTTATTAATTTTAAAAATATATTTATTCAATTATATTTTGTATTTTTCATTCTTAACAGAGTGGTCTATCAAGAACTAAAATTTGTTTAATTTATCTCATTATTTGCTATCAATAATTTATAATTAGAATTAAGTTGTTAATTTGCTAATTGACAAGTGTTCCTTATTAGCATTTACAGATTTTTAAAGGATTGGGTTTCTGTTTTATTTAAATGTTACAAATTGATTTATCCTTAATGTGTCATCCTTTTTGATAAGTGCTGTGAGTTTATAATTTATAGATTCTTACATTTCCTCTAAAATTTAAAAACATCTCTCAATGAAATAAAGTGTAAGAAAGATTATTAAAACTGTGATTTTAGAGTAAATTGTTTACGAACAAAACATAATAGTACGTGATAAAAATAACACTTTAAATAGCGAGTTTTAAGTTCTATTTGAAAAAGATATATATTTTAAAATACTAATATCATTATAATTAAAATTTTATTCAAAAAAGATATAAAAATATTAGTTTCTTTTTATGGCAAAATTAATCTTCTTTTTTATGGATTTTATTTAATTGATCTTTCTCAAAGTTTTTAATTTAATTACTTAATCTAAGAAATTACAAAAATACTTAGCTAGTGTTACAAATGAAAAAATATTATGGGCTTAAACTAAAGAAAGTTAATGAAAATAACCAAAATAAAAGATTGGATATTTTTGTTTTGGATTTAAGAATTTTTTGAAATAGCTAAAACAATTAATATTTATTGATACTCCATGAAGAGAAAAAAATCTATCAATATTAATATGAAAAATAAGAATCTTTGATAAATATCCTCAAATCAAAAACATTATCTTTTCTATTAGAGAAGAATCTAAATAAATAAAAAAAAGAAAACCCACTTAAAGAATAATCTATCTGCTTAGAAAGAAATGCATTAATTAGTCTAAGAATTGTAAGAACGAGCAAGCAAACTATATATAATGAAAATAGAAGGAAAATCTTAAATTATAAAATTAATTAATACATCCAAATCGAATTAAGGGAATATTTTTCTTCAAATTTTTGATATTAACTTAATCTAAATAATATTAACCTATAAATCTTCTCAATATCCTATTTTATTCTTTTCTAATTTATTATCTTATCTATCTATCCTTCCTTCTTTTCTAAAACTCTTAAAGTAACAATCCATATTTATATAATTAAAATTTATTTTGGCAATAATTAATTTAACTTCTTAAAAGACTAAGAATATTTAAGAAAGTAAAAACCTCAGCAAATTGTTTATAAATTTATTATTTTAGGATTTACCTTAAAAATTAAGAAAATAAGTTAATTTTATTTAATTTACTTTTTACGCATATCTATTTTATTTTTAAGTTTCTGTGACCTAATAATTTAGGTTTTAGAATAGGAAAGAATCTATATATTAAATTCATATTTAAAACTTACTTACTAGCTAAATAAATATATTACTGCTGGCTTTTCTGCGAGAGATGATATTTATTTACTCATGTTTAATCATAATATTAATTTTATTAAAAGTAACAATTTGTATTAAAGTATCTAATTTAGGAGTAAATATATGTAATAATTTTTAAATGCATGATATTTTATTAGGTATTATTAAATCAATCAATCAATCAAACAAAGAATGTAGTATAATAAATAGCTTGAATTTCCTCATTTCATTCAGATGGATATTTATGATATATAATGAAGTATTTACTTGGTACTATAAACTAAAACAGGTTTTTTCATAAGTATTAAGGATCTAAGTGTAATATGAGAAAATATCTATGCTAAAATATGGTTATACAAGAAAAGGAAATATCAATTTGCTAATATGTAAAGTGATTGGGGAATAATCAGTTAAAACATATATTTTTTCACCATGAATTTAATCTATTTTTTCTATTCAGAATTAAAATTTACAGATTCTAGCTTATTTTATGATTGATAATCGAATAACTATTAATAAACGCAGAGTATATAAGAATATTTGAGAGAAAATAGATCCATCTAACACAAATGAGAATTCAATATCAGAAGAGATGGAATTTTATAGTAATATTAATCTCTATCTACATAAATATGATAAAATCTCAATAAGATCGTTAATTATCAGATGGATTACTACTACCTTAATAGGAGGGTTATTGTACTACATGGTAGTATTTAAATTAAAATAAATAATGCTAGCTATGTCCTAAAGAATGTGAAACATGTTTTGTAGAAAACAATTAAGTTAAATGCAGAATATGCGCATAAACATATTATTATAACATAGAGACAGGTATATGCTAAAAGGATTGTCCAGAGAAAACATACAAGGATGATTTAAAGTAAGAATGTGTAGAATGTTAGGTTAGATATTGTCTAGTTTGCGATTAGGGGCCATAGCAATGTTCTCAATGCGATGTAGGGTTTGAATATGATTTTTAGCAAAATAAGTGCTTAAAAGACTGTTAAGATTAACTTTTTAGTGAATTTTAAGGGTAATGCAAAGATTCATGTGACAGTGATGAAATATAAACTAGCAATTCGTGTGTGAACTATATTGGATGCCCTAATAATTAGGGGATAAGAAATATTTGCTCATCCATCAATATTAAAAAAATAATTCCTCACCCAAATGGAATTAATTTAATTTCGATTGGAGATTAAAAGATATTTCTTTATTCGATTCCAAATTTAGTTTTATAAAAAGAATACACAATACAAGGTTCTTACTTCATAGTAGATTGTAAAATATTTCTAATGGATAAGGAAGAATATTCTATGTTCTGCTACAATAGTCTATAACACATTTTACAGTTCTCACTGCCCGATTTTAGTTTGACTTTAATCAGAGAGGTACTTATTTTCCTTTTTTTCTATAATTAAAGAAGTCTTTTTAAGCTTACATCGTATTATCTCTGTAATTAAAACCTTAATAAAAATATGCACTAAATAAGGATAAATAGAATTTTTTTATTAACCCCTAAATTAATAATGAACTTTTATAATACTTATATATTAAAATAAATCAATAATGATCCCACTATTCTTAGATTACTTTGCATCTATTTTATCATCCAAATACCCTAATTATTTAATAAAAGTAATTTTTCAAATAGAAAAATAACAGTATTTGTAGTGTTTCTTCAAGATTTTTAATTAAATTAAGCCAACTATCTACATATATTAATAAAAATTATCTAATAGAAAACAATAAGTTTTTGTTTTAAAAAATATTGATAACTTTTACTAAGTATCTATCCTAAGTTTAGATGATAATAAATTTGGACCTAACTATGAATAGCTTATAATGAAGATTACTTTTAAATTATTTAAAAATACTTAATTTATTTAAAATAAAATAAAAGATGAGAGGTTTTATCAATAACTCAGATGTCGAGAATGAAGTAGTTATGGATAGCGAGTTAATAATTGCCACCACACAAAATATAGTAGAAAAATTCGACTTTATTAAGAATGAGTATTCCCTATTTGAAATTAAAGGATTTGATTTTGATTATATATAATCAATTGTCTATTGGAAAAGTTAAGATCTTTTTCTAATTAATGTTTATGGCTTAGAAGTAGGATCAAATAATTTTTTGGCAATTTACCCAGGATTTACTCATTATTAAAATTTAACTTTTAATTAATATTCCTACTTACCTTAGGTAATTTATGTAATAAAGGATAATATTATTGGAATATCAGGCATCAGTAATCTAGATATTTGTACTTTAAAATCAGAAAAATTCTTAACTTTTGATGATGTTACATGCACAAATTATGGTAATGAATTCTTTGAGATCAATTTTTATCCTATGATATTCGATCTATTGGAAGATTAATAAATTACTGTAATTAAAACTTTTTAACCATATGATGATTATTATAGTATGGTAGCTCTTGATTCATCCTAAGGATATGATTTGCTAACAACATTAATTACAATATAAAGATATAAATCTTACACTTTAGTAGATAGAGTATTATTTATTATAGATCTATATTCTCACATTTAAATGATAGACCTAAATGGAATAACTTCTCCTATTAACTAAGATTAAATGCTTACTTCTATACCAATAGCACTAACATATGAATACAAACTATTAAAAATATTATATTGGTCTAATAGAATTATCTTAGCAAATGAATTGGAAATCCTTACTATTCTAATTAATGAAGAAAAATATTCAAGTAATAATCATGATTCAAATAATGATAGCTAGACTACTCCAGTATTACCTGAAAAAGATGGTTAAAAAATAATTAGAATACTTAAAGACACATCTTAAATAGTCCTGAATGAATCTTCTAAATGTTCCAAATACTAAAATAACAGGCTAATTATTGACGCTTTCAAAGAATAAGGTTAAGACAAGACTTATTCAATTATTGTTCATCCATTTTCCATAGTATTTAAGAATTAATTTGAATAAAATGATTAAAATTCTTTTTAGTATAATCTTGATAGATTAAACGGATAGATTTAGGAGACTAATTATTATGAAAAGTATAGATTTTTATATATTTTACAAGTTAAGACTATCACTCTACTTGATATAAAAACGTTTTAGCCAGTACTTACTTTAGATGTAAACGGATATGAATTTGAATTAATAAAAATTAAATCAGATGCTAAAACATTTTTGATAACATATGTTGATAACGAATTAGGAAGATTACTTTTATCGTTTAATTTTGAAACTTTATAAACCAAATAGTATATTTTTGAATTTTATTACTGCAAAAGTTTTCTTCATCCTTCTTCATTTACTATTTAATGTGATACTGAATTTATTAAGGAATTTGATTTTGAAGGCAACTTTCTTTCTAGCTACTCGCCATTACAATCTGCATATCTAAAATCATATCTTGGAGTAAGTTATAGAGTAAGTTATATGTCTAGATTTCATATTTATAACGTTGAAGTTTTAGAATTCTTAGATAATTAGTATGCATTCTTTAGTCTTCCTCAATAAAAAATCTATAAATCTGGAAAATTGATTACACCTTTTAAGAGATAATATAATAATTATCGTAATCTAGTTGATTTTTTCTTTTTATATAAAGGTATGATTAATATTATCATCCCATCAAAAGACAATTAAATTAAGCTACAGTAATGGGGTGCTGATGGCGAATTAGTGGTCCTTGGTTATTTTGACTGTTAAGGAAAAGCATAGGACTTAATATTTTAAGAGTATTTTTAAGATGGAGAGTTTGCAGTTGTTGAATCTCTAAAAGAGTCATTGCTTTGTATTATATCATTGAAAAAAAAGACAGCTTAGTATATACAGAAGTAATCTCAAGTATCGACTCTTATGTATTCTATGACCTATTTAGATTCAATGAATATCTAGAGAGTTATATTTTTGTTTGTTTTCAGTGGGCGCTCTTCAGTCTATTAGTTATTCGAGTAGGAGAATGATGCAAGAATTTTATATAAATATTTAGATCTAGGCGTAGAATGCAAGAAAGTGAGATAGTATGATTAAAATAACATGCTTTGTTAAAACTAAGAATACTAAGATGCCATATTCTACCCAATTAATAATAGGATATAGAGTATTTAACTCAAAACTAATTACTAAATCACTAATTTCATTACTCAAGACAACTATTTAATTGTATATGGAGAGAATAATATAGTTGTATACTACATGGAGAAGTCTGTGTTTGCCCTTTAAAGAGTTGATGAATATAATTAAATGTATATTATTTAAGTATTTTTCAATGAGAAAACATTAGATCTATTGATTGGGTATGATACAAATTTATATGAATACTTTAATCTGAATAGAAGTGGAGATGAACTCACTACACCTATATATTCTTTTTATGTGCCTGCTTATTTGTTTATAAATTTCCATGTTGAAAGATTCTTAATGTTTGGATATGATCTTGTCTATAGTATTTTTGTAGCCTATGATTGTAGAAACAAGAGTTAAATTATCTCTAGAAAGATGTTAGAAGGTTGGATTATTCACTTTGCAACAACTTTTAATGATGAATATTTCTTTTTCGCTACAAACTCGGTTATTGTTAGTGTCCACCTATAGACATTTGATTTCAAATCAAAATAACTAGCTATAGACCCTAAGCTAATGTTATATTAACTTCTGCTAACATAAGATAAAAAAACTCTTATTTTGATGTAGAAAGCATCTACAAAATCAGTTTGGATAGATGCTAACTCCCTCTCAGTTTTATCCTATCTAGATTTACCTATTAATTAAAAAACAAACTCCACTTAACCTGAATAGATATACAAATTTGTTGGAATGAGACCTGAGTAAAATTATATTATTTTAGACTTAAATATAACATCAAGAATAGTAGTAATCGATACCTTTAAATACTCTATAAGCTACTCATTATAACTAAGCATGTAGTATAAAATATTAGATATTGATTATGATAACTAGCTTATCTGCATTCTCTCTGCAGATAATTTTATTCGCGTATTCAATTACCTAATACCAGATGAAATTATCTCAGATTAATAATCACCTACAAGTTTAAACAGTACTTCAGACCAAACTACAAATTCAATTCATATACCCACATACTAAATCTCTATGATAGAATATGTTGATATTGCATATGGAAACCTAGGGTAGAGCTTCTTGTAAAAAGTTTAGGGATTAGTTTTCTATTAATATGGAATTATAATAACTCTCTTTGAGAATAATATTAGAATTATGTCTCTAAAGAATGGATCTCTCTTACTTTTAATAAAAAAGTAAGATACAATTGTGACATCGTTTTAGAATAAATATGAATAATATTTAATTACTTATGGCGGTTATTCATTGAATATTTTCAATATTGAATACTCTTATTTTTAAGATAAGAAAGTCTACTATGAGCCATTCTAGCACTAAGCTTATTTGATACCTTAATTTAATGATAATCTTCTTATTTAATCAGAAATTGAAATATTTTAATCTAAATATAGTGATGAATCTTATTTTGCAAAACCAAATAGCTCTAATGATTGCTCAAGTTCCTCAATGAGTTATATTTTAAATGAAAGAACTGAAAAAATAAACACTAAAATTCCTATATAAATTAATCCTACCTCGTTAAGTAAAGAATAATTAAGAGGAGAAGAAAAATAATACTTGGATGCGAATAGTAAAGTTACTGAATTTCATAATATGTACTATCTAACATCTGCTAATGTTCTTTTTGGAGGTTTAGGGAGTTAAGGATTCAAACAAATATAGTTATTAACTGAGCCTAGATAAAGTTTAATTGATAATAATTTCTTTGTCACTGCACAATATGTGGTGTATTTATAGCCAAATAATATTTTAATTTATGATTTATAACTCAAATTGATTGAATAAGTCTAAATCTTAGATTCCTAAAAATAAATTTAAAAGGTTTATAGTGTAAGACCGGAGTTAAATAAATTCTTGTATAAGAACTCTAATAAGTAAATACTATTCTTTGATCTTAACAATTATGAATAGCATTTATTGTTCTCAATTACTGAAGATGATCATGGGGATATTGATTAGTATTTTGTTTTAAAATCATGGCTATCTAAAGAAGATGGGTCTCTCGTAATAAAAGAGGAGCGAGTTAAGGTTTACTATTTAGTGTTTATTTTCAAAAAAGGAGGAATTCTTATCGTAGATCTTAACACTTTTAATTTTTATTATCATATTCAAAACTCGAATTCTCCAATTGAAGAATTTTAATAATCCTAAAAATATTTTGCATCTGGTGATTCTTTTTATTTAAATACAATAAATAGATAAATTATGAAAATAGCCTATGTATTTGTGCCTAGCTATGATGTTAATAAATAACTAACCAGTGTCTAAATTATGTTTGACACTCCAAAAATAATTGTAGAAAAACCCGTGTATTAATTCTTTATGGATGTGAGCAGAAAGAAATTAATTCTATTTATCGAAGGAGCTTCTTATATCCATTATTAAATAGATGAAGGACAATTAATTTCTTCTAGCTTAATGATACCTAGCTTAGAGAAAGCAACTCTTTTAATTCATAAAGACTTAGATATCTATTTATTCTTTGGAGAAATCTATGTAATGATTGTTCAATAAGAGTAATTGAAATTCTCTTCTATTATACAAGAAAAGGAGATAAAAGGAAAGATTACTAATGTGAAGGTTCTAACAAGAAAAGTATTTATAATTATTAGTGATATAGGGATTTACACTGTTGTGATTAGATATCCTGGTCGAACATAGAGTAAGTCATATTTCCTAGCAAATAAAATAGAAATAAATGAGAGCACAATCCTTTTCAATAGGTTTCTACAGCCTTCTAATACATAAAATTTGCTCTACATTTATCTAGAAGGAGTTTCATAAGACGGATTCTTTGCATTTTAATACCCAGTAGATCTAGCTCAATAAACTCTTTCAATTTAATGCTAAATAAACTTTAATTATTCTAATTTATTAATATCTACAAATGATTTGATAAATTAAGTTTCAATGATTAGACAAATGAATTCTCAGTCAATGCAAACATATTAAACCAAAATATTTTAATTTAATTTTTTAGAAAATATTTAATAATTGAATTCTTTTTCTAATTTGAGCTAATTTGAATTCTTTATAGTTTAAGGTTAAACATAAAATCTTCTTTTTAACATAGCCCCATCTACTAATTTTGCTGATTTATAAATCAAGAATCTCTAATTAAAACGTTTAACTTTCAATTTCATTAAGTATGCAGGAGCAGACTCTTCTAATTATATCAAAAAATTCTTAAACTATTAAAATCTATTGATTTCAGAAGGAATATTACTTGGAGCTAATCTAGGATATTAATTTTTTGTTTAGAGTACTTTCAATATGTCACTAGTTAGTGTTTAGTTTAATAAAATGGTTTTGACTACTTATAGCAATTAACAAAGAAGATTCTTAAAATAATAGAAAAAGAATACAAGAATTATTAGATAATTAGAGGAAGAAGATAAAATAATAGAAGATTAAATTTTTGAAAAGCATTCATTTATTTTAATAAAATATGTTGATGGCAAAATTAATTTTAAATAAATATTAATAAATGAAATGCTATCTACAGATTACTAAAGTATATATACCTTCAAAGATTCCAATTAAGTTTAGTTAAAAACTCTCAGAATAAATGATTTAACGATAAAAAATTAAATTTTTGATGAATAGTCATTTTCTACTTTTATTAGTGTTAACTCTGTTCTGATTGATGATGTTACTTTCAATAGAACCACCTTAATTGAAACTTCTCTCTTCTACTTTAAATAGGTTTAAAATGTAGAGATATCTAATATTATCATACAAGATTTAAAGTGCTAATCTACTTTAAATGGAGAAACAAATCCTCCATTCCTTTTTAGTTTTTTAGGAGTGAAGAATATAACTATGTACAACGTCACCTTAATTAATGTTCACAATTGCTTCTTGATAAAGGACTACTCATATTCAAGTGAGAATATTTTGAAAAAGAATTTAATTTTATCAATTTAGAGCTTTACATTATACAATTACACTTTTAATAGTATTTAAGCCCTGTAGAATATCTAATTGAGTTCTAATAGAAATTCTCTTAAATCAATTCTTTCAGATTAGCATTTAGCACCTTCATTGATAACTATACAAGCCAATACCTTAAAAATTGCAAATATGAATTTAACCTTACTTCATTTATAATACAACCCACTCCTTAATATCGAAAGTATAAACACAGAAATGGGCAAAATATATATTATTTAAGCTAATATTTTGATACCTGATTACTATTCGAGCAATCCTCATGCTATTAATATTAAATCTTAGACATTAGACATCTAAACTATGAACCTTGTCTCAAATAGTAATGTAAATATATTTATCGACTCGTTTTAATGCGTTGTAAATGACTTGCTTGCATAAAATAACACTAACTACATCAGGAACAGTAAAAGTGAAAATTTTGGTTTGATAACAATTTCTTAAGCAAATTAATTAATTCTTTAAAATTCAAAATTTATTAAAAACAGTGGAACTTATTTAGCACTAGGAAGTCTGTATTTATCATTTGTTTCCAATTTTATTATTGACTAATGCTAATTCATTGAAAATATTAGCTCTAAATACTAAGGAGGAGCAATTACAATTGCAAATAGTGATAATACACATAATTATATTAAATTTTGTGAATTTTAATATAATATATCACCAAATCATTCGGGAGGAGCAATTTATGCTAGAAATTCTGACTTTAATTTGGAGAATAGCTTATTTAAAAATAATACATCTCTTATTGGAGGAGCTATAAGATTCATTAGCAATAAAAATAGCAATAAATTCTCAAAGAATTACAATAAGTAAAATAATACTTATATTAAGAATTATGCTCTTTACTATGGTAAAAACGTTGGTTTATTCCCATCAAGATTGATTAGAGCTTAAGGGTAAGGAGATGTTTTAGATGTATAATAAAAAATATTTATAGACAATTTTAGAAGTGGTGATATCTTAGAGGAAATAGACTTTTATCTAATTGACAATGATTCCTAACCAATAAATATGGATATTGATGATATTGATAATCAACATTATGATAATGAAATTAAATATGAAATGAAAAGAATTAAATTTGACTGGAATCTTACAGATACTACTGACATCTTTATCCCTTACGGAGATATTTTTTACAATAAAATAAAAAAAAGCATTAGCCTTAGATTTAATATTTATATAACTCCTCTAAAATCAAAAGAAATAATCCTTTAAACCACTGATACATATTAGAAGATTAGCAATGATGATAGTGATATTAAGGTATTTAAATAAAAAATTTACGATTTTCTCTTATTTTTATTATTTATTCCATACATTTTTCTAATGACTTATTTTTTAAAAAAAGAAAATTTAAATAGTTTTAAGTGTTTCTAGTAGGCTATGCTTATAGGGAGAAATTTACAATTAAGTTTATAATATTTATGAATGCCTTCCTTGTCCTGAAGGAAAATACTCCTATTAATTACCTGATATGAGCTAACCTGACAAAATAACATGTAAAATATGCCCAGCTTAAGCAAAAAGTTGCTAACAAAATTAAGTTTAACTTTTTAATGGATATTGGAGGGAAAGTGAATTCTCTGAAGAAATTTACAAATGTGATAAAGCTTACATGAATTGCTAAGCAGAAAATCCAAAAAATTTGTTCCTTTGTGGAGAAGGTTCAGTAGGCCCGCTTTGTTAATCGTGTGATAACTATGGAAGAATATGGGGTAAGAAGTATACAAAATTTACTGATGGTACCTGTAGGGATTGTAAAGAGATGTTAGCTTCTACCTTTTTACTTATTTCCCTCTGTGTTATTATAATAACATATACTTTAATTCTAGTTTGGCAAAATTGCAAAGCTATTAACAGAAAAATAAAAGCTCTTACATTAATAAAACTAGGATTAATTCCAATGGGAAGAAGTGCTATCTTTGATCACTTCACAACTATTTCTAAAATACTTATGAATTATGTTTAATTTATTTTTATCTTATCAGAAATGGATGTTAATATTCCCTCTTCTATCTAATTCCTATAATTAGGAGGTGATCCTATCTTCAATATAGTCTATTCTGTCGATTGTTTACTTAATGCTTTGAGTTAAATGAAGATAGTTTATTGGAGAATATTTTGGATATTACTATTTGCTGCATTCTTATTAGTAATCATCTCAATCACCTTCTTAATTAGATATATTAGATTCAGAATAAGTATAATGAATAAAAAGCCAACTTTCGATTCATTTGGCTTAAAAGATAGCCCTAATACAATTTCAAAGCTATAAGGTTCAAAGGAATAATAGTCGAAACATTTAATAGTGAAATCATGTATTTTAGATAATAAAGAAATAAATTCATAGAATAACTTGAATAATAATGAGGACAAACAAAGTAAAAGTTCCCATCAAATACTTTCATAGAACCAAATTCTTCCAACTGTCAATTAATATAAATAAATCGAACTTAAATCTAACACTTAAATGAATGAAAACTTTACTACAAATAACATTTAGCCTAATATTATTTAAACTAATAGCTTATTAAGCCAAGAATTCGAAGAGAATATAAAATCAAATCACTTATACGAAGGAAAAAATGGAAATAATAACTTCGTTGTTGTCACTCCAAAGTAACTAAAAACCATGCAGAAATCATTATACTAAAGTTAAGGAAAAAATATTTTGAGTTAATCTGTTGCAATCATGAAATCTAAGAGAATGACTGAAGGAATAGATAAAAGCTAATTCTTACATTATTTCAAGAATCAATCGAAATACTTTTAATGGTATTTAGGATACATATATATGAGCATCAAATTAATTTTCTTCTATCTTCAACCTGGTCTCTTTAAATAAATTATTAGAGTTCTATCTTGTGTAAAGATCGGAACTAAATTGTATATTCTTGCAGATCCTTAGTTTGAATGCGATAAAGAGTATTAAGATTTGTCCCTCTCTATTATCATGCCGATTCTACTAATCATGGGTATTATCTTCCCAGTTTGGATCCTATACAAACTTTATAAGAATCGAAATAACTAAGATTCATTCACTTTTCTTAAATCTTATGGCTTCTTTTTCTAGGAATATAAGAAATCAGCTTATTATTGGGAGATTTTACGTATATTTTAGAAGATGTTAGTGTCTTGTGTGCTCGTTTTTTACAACTCTTATGTCTAACTGAAGTTCATACTTACAATTTTTATTATTTCGTTGTATATATTCTTATAACTTCGCTATTAGCCCTATAAATCTAAATCCTTCAATCAGCTTGACTATTACTCAAATTTCGTGGTCATTATGTCACTTCTTCTAGGTTTACTCATTACCTCTACTGATATCTTCTGGCTAAGACTTGTTTCTGGTTTCACAGTAGGAGTTATCAATTGTATTTTCCTATTCAATTTATTCAAATAACTTCTTGTGACGATCACATTACCTTTTGACCCTTCCTTAAGAAATTGGGTCCATCATCTACTTTTCTTTTTATATTCTAAAATTCCTATTCTATTTGGACTTATTACTATTCGTAAATCTTTTACTTGCAAAATATTTATCTTATGGAAGAAACTTTCTATCTATGTCCACCTTCATAGAGAAATTCTACTTCAAAAATCTAATTAAAACAATAAGGATGACTATATATTATCTAACAGTGATTATAAGCATGATGGTCATTTAAATGAGTGCTATGATTAGCAATCTAATATCAAGCCAGCTGCATCGTATTTAATACCTGAAACATTTAATAATATTTATATAAGTTAATAAACTAATATGGCTTCTAAAAACATATCAAATATGTTAAACCATCATTAGTAAAATTAAGATGATATTGCTTCGGAAAATAGGGAAGATAATAGTGAGTTAGTTTCTTGTATTGCCCCTATCTCAATTCACTAATCTATATCGTTACCTAAGAATACAATTAATGAAATAATCCATCAAAACACGTCCTATAATCTTTTACAAAAGAAAAAGAAAATTAGCATAGATAATATGAATTTCGAATTAGGAAATATAAATAATTTTACTACTTAATTATCTCCAACAATTGATGGGAGAAGGGATATATTATCAGATTTGCTTTAATAAAATAACTTCTTATCAGATAAATTATTTAGCTAATAAGATAAGAAGAGCATTAACATTGAAGAGCATTCATTTATGTCAAATACTTCTATCCATAAAAAATTATATTCTCCTCGCCAACAAAACTAAAATAAAAAAATGTTTGAATAATAAAAGCCTCATTTATTTGAAAAAAATGATGAAACTTACAATCGCATAAATAGTTTAGATGTTCCATCAATGAATAGTAATATTAAATTAACTAAGAATAATTCCTTGAGGAGTAACCCTACGATTGAAGCAAGATAAAGTAGCTAAAAAATTCCATTAAATGACAAAGCTTTAAAAATTTAAAGTACTTAAGATATAGATAGCTAGAATAATTTAAATAAACAATCATCACTGTAAAGTCAAAATAAAAACTCTTATATTCAAGAATAAATAGTAAAAAATCGCCAAAAATAAGTGAATTTTATGGCTACTATAGGAAAATCTTTTGAATAGAATAGAACAAGTTAATTAAAATCAATATTCAGATTAGAAAGTAATCCCAGCACAACAAATTTAGAATTAATTAATACGTAGAACTAGAATTCAAGTTTAATAGATATAACTACATAAAATAATTTGAAACTTACCTCAAAGAGCTAATTAAGTTAAGGAGAAAGAAAGTCGTCTAAATATAAGGGAACAATTACACTGAATAATCAATAGAATTCTTCTATAAATGAAAATCCTATTAATTTAATTAATTAATAAGAGATTAATGAAAATGAAATAAATGTTGAATAAAATAATAAAAATGCTTAAAACATGAATAATAATACAATAATTGAAGATGAAAATTAAGATTCACATGAATCAAATTCTTCTAATCATTCTTCAAATGAGGATGAGAGCATAATAAGTGAATATAATCCAACTAGGAATACTTAATTTAAAATCAAAAATCCTTAAGAAATTTTTTAATAATAGTAAGAGTAAGAAGATAAAAATATTTAAGCTAATTTAGGATAGAGATAAAATAACTAAATTACTGAAAATAATACATAAATCAACAAAGAGAATACATAACTATAATCTAAAGAATAACAAGTACAAATAGAAAATACTCCTAGCCAAAATGCATGCCAATTTAATTTTAATAATATTACAAAATTTATCCAATAATGAACTTTTAAAAATATAGTTAGATTTTATTAACTTAAAAAAAATTCACTCAATTCCTTTTAAAATCTCTTAGAAAATAATTTAAAAATGATAACTCTTCTATTAAAACAACAAAAGATTAAAATTAGAGCAAACAATTGAAATATAGCTGTTAAGTTAGAAGTTAATAATTGTATCTTTTTTTTTTCATTATTTGTATATACCCTTTCTCTCTAACCATATCAAGTATTAATATTAATTAGATAAATTAGTTTAAGCTTCTTTTATCCTTTTGCAATGTCAAGTTGTAAATAGTTTTCTCCCTTACATTTAATCAATAAAAATCTATCTTTTAGAATTTGTATTATATTAAATCTTTCAAGAATATATCAATTATTGTAATAATTTATTTTTAAAAAGTTTTAAAAAATAGATTATGTTCTAAATTTTATTTTGTGTAAAGTAGGAATTATTTTATTTTAAAAGCCTTTAATAGTGAGAAGATGGAATAGCATGGCCCATCTATCTGCTATAAATTATTTTGTTCTAGTTTTAACAATCAACAATACTTTAATTTTTCGAACACAATCAATAATTACATGGAATCTTTTAATTAAAGTAAAGCACTTTAAGGAAGAAAGAGACAATTGTCCCCCTTCTTTTTTTCTTCTTTTGATAAGTACTTGTTAATCTTTAGATAACTAATAAAAGAAATAAATTGATGTAAATTGCCACGATTTTCTCTAAAAATCTATTCATATGTAATAAAATCAAATAAATTTCAATTAATCCTTTAGGATTAATAATAATAAATTAATTTTTAAAGAAATCTTAAAACCAAAAAACTCAAAAATACGCAAAAAACCACCACCCCACCATCCTATTAATACGATTATGAAAAAATGAGTGTGCTTTAGAACAATTGGACTTCAACTAGTACAGCTGTCCTCACCTGCCTCATACTTCTGAACTTCTTCCCTGAAGAAATGCCCTACTACCTTTTAGAGATTCCCTATCTCTTTAACTTATTTGCTGATAGAGCTCAAGCAAGTCTTGAAAGAAAAGTTCCTTCCTCCATATTTCTTTAATTCTTTTCTGTCCTGATTTTCAGGCTTACAAAACCTTTAATCTTTTAAGTTTACTTCCAAGAGTTTAATCTTGATTAATTGTATGACAGTATTGTAGATGTGACTATCTTCGCATCTTTTTTCTACATGATCCCCTTTAAATATTGGTAATCATTGCGAAATCATCGCATCAGTGGTAATATCATCAATACGCTGGATGCTTTTGGCGCAGCTGAGGTTATGATATATTTGGTTTAAAGCACACTTAAAAGTGCTTCTTTTTTCCAATATATTTTAATTGTCACGATTTCGAATGCATTCGAATCAATAATTTCATGGGTAATGTATAAAAACGAAGGTAGTGATGAATCACTCCAATATTTTTTGCTATCCATTTAGCAGACTCTTCTTATTGAAATGAAATGTTGTTTTATGAATATTTTTTGCTTTGTTATTTTGAATTCAGAGAATAAAATTTCAAAAATTATTCATAAAATTATTTTCTCTAATAGCTCCTTTACTCGTAACACTATAGCAATAGAGTATTTAACAAACTTTTTATATGTTGAAGATGCCATAAGATCTTTCAATAACCTCCCTTCTCTTTCTATCCCTTCTATTTCAGAAGAAAAAAAGCCTGCTTAAACTCACTATCCCAAACAAGAGCTTGAAATGTTAGAGAATTATTATTATTAGCAAATCAATCTCCACAATAAGCAAAAAAACTAAAAGAATTATCATTAACTTTCTCATCACAAGTTGAATCACTATCATTTCCTTCACATCCATTGAATTAATTTAAAGCTCTGAAACTCTTCTTACACTAATATCTTTATCTCTTATTAATAATATATTAACTTAAAAGTAAAGAAGGAATATTTTAATAAAATTATAGGTATTTTATCAGGTCAGGTAATTAACTCATTTCTTGGACTGCCTAATTCAAAAACATTTATTTATAAACTAAAAATTTCCAAAATTTTTATCTTTAATAAGATCTAAAACAATTTTTACTTTAAAAATTATTTACCCCTTTCACATTTTTGAATTAGTCTTGACATATAGATAATGAATAATATTTTTGTGGATTTTAGAAACCACCTTTTCAACAAATTGAGTTAATCTATCTATTTTGATAGAATTTTTCTTATGTTTTAATCAAAATATTACTATTTAAATTATAAATATTTTTGTTTATGTGTATGTTTTGTCTGTATTAAAGAGTTTTATTATTTTTCTATGCATATTTTAGGTAATCACACTACAACTCTATGAATGAATAGGTTAATTATAAAAACACACACTAGTTCAGGAGTTAATTTATAATTTATTTATTTTCTTTCCATTACAATATAGATAAATAAACTTATATCTAGAATAAATCTAATGATATTTTAGATTTGAAAATATATTTAATAAATGAATTAATTATATAATCGAAATTAATGATACTTCAATAAATTAAATTTTAATGCTTATTAAATTTTCCAAAATATTATAAGAGTTCAAATTATAGCTTCTATATGCTTAATTATTTATAAAATTTTTGTAATAATAATCAAATATTATGAATTCTAAAGAATTTTGAAACATTAAATAAAGAATTTTGGATTAATCTTATAGATATTCTTATTTTGTTTGATGAAAGCGAATAAAAGTAGAAATATAAATTTAAGATAGAATTTAATCCTTTATTTAATATAATAAATTAAATTTCAAATCATTTTTTTGAATTGTAATGGATATTTTCCTATTTGGAATTGAAGTAAGTCTGTTAAAGAGTTGATTAACAAAAAAAAGAAGAAAATTACTCATTAAATTTTTAAGCGAATTAATTACTTGATTATATTTTTATCAAGCAAAAATAAGATTTTGAAATATGATTTAAAACTAGAAATACTGAAATAAGATGGGTTGGCTGGTAACTTAAATACTGATAGATAGATAAGAAAAATAACAAGAAAATTGAATTTTTGTGTTTAAATGTAAAATTCATTTATATAAGAATAATATTTAAGATATACCTTCATTCAATAAATGATGTAAGTAAGCCTAATTCATATGGTTGTGTTGCTTGTGGTTGGGATATGCATTAATAATAAAATTAACAAATAAACAAAAAAAAAGTGATAGTATAGACTATTTCCTTTGACCATTCTTTCTTTCCTAATTAACTAAAAAAGAAATTTTTTAGTAATAAGTGAAGGTTATTACTACTAATGAAAAAAGGGAATAATCATTAAGGATAAACAAAACAGCAGGAGGAGGGGGAGGAGGATAATGAATTTTAGGATGTAGAGGAAAGATTTAGGAGTGAGTCGCAAACATAGAAATTGATAAATAGATAAACTAAAAGGTAGCAATCTCTGCAAAACAGCATTGAGATTGATGCTGAAGATGACTAGGGTAGTAAGAAAAGGAAGAAGAGTTTCACACTCAAAATAGGAAAAATTAAAGTGCCAGAGCTTCCTCAAGCTAATGAAATCCTTCCAAAATCTGCACAAAAAAAAGAAGAACCTAACTATGTGATAGGAAATGAATATATAAATATAATAAATCTAGATGGGAACCATCCTGAAGAGGAGCGCTTGTGGACGAAATAATCGAAGAGCAATTTAAAGTTAGATACAAAATAATAAGGGAGTAATAAAGATAATTGTGATGAATATTTAAAAATTTAAATGAACAAAAGTCCTAATGTTTCTCCTTAACCAAATTAGTTACCATCTTATCTTCAATCCTAATATAAAGAATTAAGCAGCCTTCTTAAAGATTATGAAATCATTTATCAAAAGTATCCTTAGCATATGTATTCCTCATTTAACATTGTTTAATGTGATCTCAAAAAAATTCAGGAAATCTTAGCATTAAAGAAGAATAATATTGATCCTGATCTTCTAGTAAAATAAGAAAATAAGAAAGATGAGCATTATTTTTCATCAGATAATAAAACTGTGTCTTATTTTTAAAGTAATGGATCAGCTTTAGATTGCCTGCAATAAAATTTGCAAGAAAAGTAGCAATAAGACCTATCTATATAATTTACTAAATCATGTCAATATGAAGGGATTAAAACCAGGAAGCATGCAGATAGTTTATAATTAGATATTATTGATAAAAAGCACTCTATAGATGACTCTGCGAGTGTCCTCCTTGACAAAAAATCTACTAAATCCAAAGAATATAGTTCAGTAAGTGCTGCTAGTAAAGCTGTATTGGCAAGTGTAAGTTAGTAAACTAATGAGATAGAATCTATAAATAAAAATTTTAATATATCGCTTGATTTAACAAAGTCGAAAGTACAGTAGAATAATTCAGGGATAATAAAGAAATAAAATAAATCTAGTTTAGTTTTTGAATCTAAATTTGAGTGTGGAAACCTCTCTTATGCTTTCTAGAAAACTGAGAGATAATACTTGCTCATATTACAAAACGATATCAATACGAAAGGCTTTACGTAATGGTTTTACTTTCGTGTGTCAAATTAAAAGTTAAAAGGTCAAGTTACGTTTAGTATTTTAAATTACCACAAATCCTATAGCTTATTCAATTAAGGAATGAAAGTTCTAGTGTACAGTAAAAAGAAAAGAGAAAAATAAGATTTAGGTTGGCATAGATCCTGTACAAACATAACATACTAAAGAAATGAGTACAAAAGGCAATCTAATAAATCAACACTTTCAACTTACTACACTTTAGAATTTACTTATGATTTCTCAGAATAAAATGATGAAGTATTTTTTGCCTATAATTATCCTTACACATATTCAGACCTATAAAACTACTTAGAATCTATAGAAAGAGATAGTTACAAGAGATAATTTGTAAATAGAAAAGTAATGTGCAGAACTTTAGCAGAAAATAGAGTTGATTTGCTTACAATCACAGATGGGAGTAGTAACTATCACATTAATAAATAAACTATTGTTGTTAGTGCCAGAGTTCATCCTGGTGAAACTGTTTCCTCTTTTATGATCAAAGGGCTCATAGATTTTTTGTTAGAAGATACTCCAGATTCAAGTTATCTTAGAAATAATTTCATCTTCAAGATAATCCCTATGTTGAATCCTGATGGTGTCATTCATGGAAATTATAGGTATTTCTTTAAGATATTCTTAAATTAATTAAAAATTACAATTAAAGAAGTAAATGATGGCTTTACTATTGTTTTACTTTTTTTATATAAAATTAAGAAATGTGAATTCATTATTAGATATCCATAAAAAATTTAAGGGAAAAATACTTCAATTAGCAAAACATTTTGTGAAATTCATTATATTGAGATTAGTAAAGTCTATAATTTAGAAACTTTGAATATATGATGTATTAAATCACCACAAAATAAATTATATTTTCTTATCTCATAACCACATATTTTTATTTAATATGATTAATTTATAAAAAATAGATGCTCATTAGCAGGCAGAGATCTGAATAGATAATGGAAGAAACCAAGTAAAGGAATCTTTGCAGAAATTCACTTTCTTAAAAAACTAATTTTGAATACAAAGAGACTGGTGTTATTTTGTGATTTGCATGGACATTCTATTAAGAAAAATATATTTGTTTATGGATGCCATGATTATAGCCAGCCATCTGCGTGTAGAGAGTTACCTTATATAATATCGAAAATATACCAGCCCTTTTCTTTTAAAGACTGCAATTTTAAAATATAAATGGAGAAGTAAGGCACTGCAAGAGTTGCTTTATGGAAAACACTAAGAATTCCTAACATATTTACTTTAGAAAGTAGTTTTTGTGGTCCTTCTTATGATGATATCCACTTCAGACTCTAAGATCTCTAAACTGTTGGAAAAGTTCTATGCTAAGCTTTTATGATATACTTTGAGCCTTCATAAGTAAAATAAGGAAATCATTCTTCAAGAAGAAATTCAAATTCTTAAAAAACTGGAGAGATTAATGAACAATCATCTCGTTAAAATTCAGAATTTAAAGAGGACTTTATACTTAAGTAAAAAAATCAACTAAATTCCATTAATAATTTAATGAATCTACTTAATATCAATAAATAAGATATTTAAGATGAACTTTAACAAAACTAAGATCTTATATAAATGGGCATGAAGGATTCTGATGGATCAGATAGTTGTCCTTCAGAGGATGAAATAGAAAACGTTCTAAAATAGCCCATTCCTACTGAGGATCCTAAATTAGAAGCTAGTAAATCTCCATCTCCCAAGAAATCTCTAAAAAAATTTATTAAAAAGGGAAATGATATTACAAAAACTAACCTCATAAATTGCTAACCATTTTAGCGTCCAGTTGCATTTAATAGTAGCACAAGTAATGCAACTGAAAGGGAACCAATAAAACCATTAAATAACTTAAAAAGACTTGAAGTAGCTTGCAAGAGTCGTTTGGTGTTAAATGATGATTTACCTTAATAACCTTTGAATTTAAATTCAATATCACCTAGAAATAATATACCTTAAAAATTAAAATAAAAGAGCAGTTTAAATCATAAAAGTCTTTAAAACAAGAGAGATATCAGTATCCCTAATTCAGTTCTCACTCATAACAATAGCAATAATTCTAATTTGCTAGTAAATCCTTTTTAAGAGAAATCTCCTTTAAGAAAGAATTTAGAACCCATAGAGATGCAATAAGATGAAACTGTGAATTTAAAAAGTACTCTTATTTTTAAAAGAAATCCTCTTTATGATTATTATGAGAGTGTACAACCTAAAATGAAGGTAAAAGCCAGTGATTTAGGTAATTTGAAAAGGAATCTTGAAAATGAAATAAATAATATTGTAAATAACAAACGAAGCCTGACCCCAACAAAAATGATTCCTAATAGGTTAGATTAAATTTTAAATTACAATCTCAATAGTTATAATGTTAGTAGTGTTAATAGTAATAATATCAATAACTTTAGAAATCTAAGTAGTAATTAATCATAAAATCACAATAATAGACACTTTGCAAATGAATAAAAGCTCAACTACTTTCCTTCAATCAAGAGAAATTAAATTTCAAAAGATGCAACTCCTAGTATACCTTAAAAATTAAAAAATTCTAATGATATCTCAATAGTTTAGAACTTTTAGAGCTATCTAAACAGTAATAATAATCATGTAGGCTATCATAATTAAAGAAATTATTCATAGCAACTAAAACTTGAAGATGAATCTATATTTATTCCTTAAAATATAACAAATTTAACTCCTATAAATCCTAATAATAAATCATTAGAAAACTCTACTATAATCTAAGGGTAGCAATAAAATTCAAAATCACCATATAGACTTAGAAAGAAATATTCATTTTATTAAAATCAGTAGCTTTAATCATAAAATAATAACAACAGTTATCTAAACACTGAGCCAAGTGAAGTCATAACAATTAATACTTTCAATTAGAGAGTAGAAACAGAAGCATATATAATTGAGGAATTGAATAATAAACACAGAAGATTTATGGCTAAAAACAACCCAACAAGGTCTTCATCAACGAAGAAGAAAATATCCCTTGTAGGCGATTCTTCAATAAATAATACAGAAACATTAAGTTATTAACCAACATCTATTAAATCGAAGAAACCTTTTAATAGAATTTCCGTTATTTCTGCTGTGAATCAATAAAACCTTTCAAATCAAAATAAAATTAGACTTAATGAAGATTTCAATGATTATATTAAATTTGGAAATCAAAACCCTTTTAGATGAAATATTCATGAGTTTTAGTTATAAATATTTGGAAAAATTAAAAAACTTAGTACTAAAATTGAACGATTTCTTATGAAAATTGGTAATGTTAGATAATTAAAATATATATATAAATTATATAATAAAATCATGATTGCTTGCTGCCAGTTAGTTAGTTAGCTACATAGCTAGCTAGCTAGTCTGCTTGCTTTTCTAGTTTATAGAAACATATAATAAATTTATACCTGTGTGTTTGTTCATATTTTTTCCATTTTTCTTTTCAATAACTAACTCAATTATCATTCCTATAGATATGTTAAACAAAAAATAAAATTTTGATTTTAATGGATTCTAATTACTAAAAATTAACATTTATTATGATTAAATTTAATTGAATACTTATTCGATTTAAAACCAATAATTTGAAAATTTATTGTTTGATCCATTTTTTATTTTCATTTTCCAGCTCAGTTTTAATGATTGAAGATGAGGAAAAAACTGAAATATATCTCAAAAGATAATAATAATGTATTTTTTTTCTTTATTCTTTTCATCAATTTTTATATTTATTTTTAAAAAAGATTTCTTATAAGTATATAACCTAACATTCTTTCTTTATTTTTAGAATCATAATATTGAGATATAAGGTAGTTAATTTCTAAAGTTTTAATTATTTTACTACTATAAATTATTATTGATGAGCAATTAACATTTTTGAGGTATTGAAATAATTGTTAATATTAAGAAATATAAATAATAAGAAATATAAATAATGAGAATAATTGATATTCTATATAGAAAGTAGATAAAAAAATTGATATACATATCAAAGAAATTTTCTATTTTAATTTAAATAAGTAGAAAGTATTTAACTTAACATGATAAATTAATCTTAATTCTATTAATGTTGGAAACAATATTTGAAATAGAAAATCAATTTATTTATTTAATAATTTATGATGAGAAAGCTGATTTAATTTAATTAATTTTTAATATATTTAGAAAATTTTATTTTATATAACACTTAAAATAGAATATTTAAGTTATAAACTTTCAGTAGAAAATAGAAAGGACACGATGATGGTTTTTAATATTCTTTCTGGCTTCTTCTCCCTTTTACCATAAGATCCAATCAACTTCAATAGAATGTAAATTTTTTCCTTATTCTTTTAAATATCTTTTAAGTTCTTCAACGGCATGGACAGTAGCTGCTCTGATTTCTACCTAGATTAATATTTATTTTAATTAATTTATTGTTATTAATATTAGAATTTTGTAAATTTATAATTTACTTCATATTCTCCTCCATGAGGGATTTCAATCTTGTTTTCAATAATCTTTGTAAGTTCTTCGGAATATTAAATAACGTCGTAGTGATTAAGGATTTGAGGAACACGGTAATCAGGGAAAGTAGTAACCTCTTCAATGTCATCAAATCTGCCATAATCTTTTCCTTTGAAAGCACCATAAATATCTCCAATCATGATTTAGGATCTCTTGTACAAACAAACCTATTCACCTCTATAAATAGCTATGTCTTAAAAATTATTGTAAAAGCTAGAGAGTAAATCAAGCATCTATTAATTTGGTAATTAAAAATATTAAAGTTTATATTCTATATTATTATAATTTTTCTACCTTAACTGCAGAATGGTTAGCTCTTTTAACAACGTTAACATATTCACCATCAAAATATTCTAAAGTTCTAAGACCAATTTCTTAAAGAAGTCTGACTCTTTCATCTAATAATGGGAATTCAATTCCTTTGAAAATCTTGTTTTTGACATATTCTCTATCAATATTTATAATATTCTTTGGCTTCAAGGCATCAGGATTTTCTATAATAATAGATTTAACACCTGCAGCAAGATCATCATATTCAAATTCTACTTGACAAGGCCAGAAGCAGAAGTTAAGAGTATCTAAAACAAAGATGTAATCAATAATTGATTCAGGACTCTTAAATTCATTATAATGGCAAGAATATTCATCGAATTCAATATACTTATAACCATTCTTGAATTCATTAAGTAAATTATCACCGAAAACTTTCAATTTTTCTTAATTGATCTTTGCATGCTTGGCATTTAGAAGTACCTTAGCACAAGAATCTCTAACTAGTTTGCACTTATTCATAATTATATCTTCTATCTACTTTTGATAAAGTTCTATCTGTTTTTACTACTTGATTTATTTTTTATAAATTAATATATATTTAGATTGTTATTAATAGATTTAGGGAACTCTAAAGATATCTTATCTAATAAGACACTTTTATTTTCATTTGCCAATTTTATTGTTTCTCTACTAATTTTTGATTGATTGGATAATATTTCATCCATATTTCCTAGATACATCTAAAATCAGTTTGTGTTAAAGACTTTCTCTATAAACTAACTATAACTCAGTAATCTCTAAACAGATCAAGCTTGATTTCAAAAGTGTATTATATTTTCTAATCAACTTTACAAAATATATAATTAATTAATTAAATAAATTATAGATTATTGGCTAGAGTATTAAATAATATATAGGGTATCTATCACTCTTTAAATAGAAGATAAAAGAAAATTATTAGAAGTATTTGGAAAATGTTTAAGAATGAGTTAGAGAATATTAATCTTATTATAATTAATTATCATTTTATCAAACCTTGAAATAAAAATAAAATGTCTGAATTGATTAATAGAATTTGCTTAAGCCCATAATGCGATGATACAGATAGATTTATCATTGAAAATTCTTTATTAAATAATGCAATCCATAGATATGATAAAAGCTATATTGTTTCTTTCTAGGAAATAGTTACTGAAAGTAGTTCTACAGACATATTTAGCAAATCAAGGAAAAAGATGTCTGATTTCACCCATCTTTTAGTTACATCTTAGAATAATTTATAAAGTATCTAAATTTATAGGAACAACTAAAACGAAATTCACTAATTTTTAATTGGATAATGCTTGAAAGTAAGTAAATACTACTAGAGTTTCGAAAAAATATCAATAATTGGTTAAATAAGAGAGTAAGTTTTATAATATATGAATAATAGTAAGAATAAGAAGGCTTTTATCAAAAAGCTTAACATTCTAATATGCCAAGATCATGTGATGGAGATGAGAGTATTCTAAGTTATACTAAATAAATTTAATGAATATTTATCAACCGAGGAGCTTAAATAATAAATAGGCAATAAAGATTCCTTTTTATAATATTTGTAGTCTAAATTTGACTAAATTCTATAAATGAGAACTAACTTAATATCTAATCTAATTCCTAAAGAAATACCTCTAGACTCAGACTTAAACCAACATAATATGAAGTATGTTTATATAATATGCAGAATATATAAACAAGAAGTAGAAGCTGTAACTTATTTAAAAAATTTAAGCTAAAAATAAAATTATGAATAGGAAATTGCTTCTTTAGATTAAATGAAAAATAGATTAATTGAATATCTATTAAGGTTATCCTAATACTTTTCTTCTTAGCTGGATATTTAATCCACTTTCTCTACCTTTAGAGAGATTTATTAAATAGATATTTATGATAAGCATGTTTTAGATTAATTGATTAGCCTACTTAAAAAATTTGATTATCCTCATTACATAAGGGCTATTTATACTTTAAGTATCCTCATCTTTCCTTCAAATTTAGAAGTTTTTAAATATTTTCTGGATAATTTATTTCCAGAAATATAAAATTATTAATTAATAATGAATAAAATCAGTGAATATCTTCCATAATAAACGGATAAAAAAAGAATTTATGGTGTTTACTATGATATCTTTTAAAAATATATTAAAGATGAGGAGATTAGCACAATATTGATTGAAATTATATAATAAGAAAATATAACACTCACATTAAAAAGAATGTTTTTAAATATACTAAAGTAGATGAGGAATGTTTATTACACTGAAGGGATTCCTTTAAAAAGACTTCTGTAAAATCAATTTAATGTAAATGATATCTTTACCTATACGCTACAGAAATAAGCAGAAAGAAAAGAATAAATTTAATTGAAGGAAAAAGAAAGAAAGAAAAATATAGCCAATAAAGAATCAGTTAACAATAGCAGTGGAGATAAAAAAAGAAATAGAAACACATTAGAAAAAAAGTTTGAAAATTTTAAACAATAAACTAAATAACGAAGATCAATCTTAAATTCTATTCTTTAGCATGACCAATCTAAATAATAAAACTCTCCAAAATAATAACCAATTTAGTAAATCAATGAAGACTAAATGGAATAAGAAGAAGAAATTAATACCTAAAGTAAAGAAAATTTAATTTAAAATTCAATCTTAAAAGTTGAAAATAATGATGAAGATTAATCTACTGCTATTTCTAATAAACTCTAATTAGAGATTCAATTAGTTAACATGAATTATTAATAAAATGAAATTCTACTAGAATTGAGTGCATAAACTGAAGATAAGTGTATGATATAAGATTAAAAATTAGAACATATAAAAATTGAAAGAGAAGTAGATTAAAACAAACCAGAGAAATGTAAAGTTAAATAAATTAAATTAACTTAGATAGAAGAACATTGTATAGTTTAAGTAAAAGGAGAATCTAATAAGTAAGTGGCATTAAATGATTATCATTACTAGGTAAAACAAAAAAAGAAAATTAAAGGAAAGAAAAACATTCGTGTTGCTTAAGAATCTTAGGATAAAATTTGCTAATAAAATTCTTCCCATTAGGATATAGAGACTAGAAATGATACCTCGAGTAGGGAAGATAATACAATAATAGAACCTACTTAAGAAAATATTAAAATTTTAAATAATACAAATTAGGATGAAGATATTATTAATTTAGAAACAAAAGATAATATTAACAATTTGGAAGATATTTGTAATAAACTTTGCTAAAATCCTTTTGACTAAGAATATTTTTTATAATTATTTAGCTCACTTTCAACTGATAATGTAGTACTATTATGCTAAAAATTTAATGAGATTTTATTTTAATGTTCTACAAAATAAGAAATAAACTCAAAACTATTGAATCTTTATTCAGCTGCTTCTTATTTTTATTTAAATCAGCCATCTTTATCAAAACATTTTTTAATAGAATCTTGCAAATTTTAATTTAATAACATTGAAAGATTAAATTAATTAGGATTTATTCAAATATAAGATCAATAAGTTAGTTCTGCTATTATAAATTTTTAAACATCTATTAACATATCATGTGACCAATCTTAATGGTTTTCTCATGCTTCATTAGGATACATTTATAATTATGCTTACCAAAATGCTGAAAGGGCTATTCATCACTACTTAACTTCATTAGATTTAAAATTTGTAAATAATACTAGCTTCTTCATTCTTTTTTAATTAGGATTAATTTATTATCATAATCTAAGGAGCTATAATGTATCTATTGAATATTTTAATTTAGGTTTTTAATAAATTTCTAAGAATAATTTAAAGCTAAAAATTAACCATGATTATTTTACTGAAAGCATACTTGACTTCTCAATGCTCAACTATAGGATTGGAGATCTATAATCCTCTAAAAAATCAATAGACTTTTTCTTTTAATAAGATCCTAAAAAAAACTTAGATGTTGCTTATTACTTACAGGCATTAATATACCTTTAATATGGTGATTTTTAAATGGCAGAAAATATTTTATAGATATTATAACAGACTGTAAATAAATCTATGAAAATAGAATATTATATTTTAAAGGGCTTCATAGCATATAATTATTTACATTAATTAAAGACTTCAAAAGAGTGGTACTTGCAAGCTTGGATCTTATTAAATGAAGATGAATAAAATTATTAAACAGAAAAAAGAATCAGAGTACTTAAGAAATTAATATTTTTCGATTAAGGGATATCCTTTTTTAAAGAAATTGAAATTTAATTTATAAATAACCTTTCAAAAACTGATTTAATTGGTTATTTGGAATTCCTATTCTAGTTTGGTGTATCTAGATACAATTAATATCTTAATGAAATTATATAATTTTCAGAATAAAGAGATAGCTTTAGAGACAAACCTGATGAAGAGATTTAAGATAAATAAAATCTTATAAAAGTTTTTGAAGAGTGTCTTGATAGAAACCACCGTAGGGTTGATTGCATGTATATGATAGGTAAATGCTATAAAGATTTAGTAAGAGATAATAAAAAATCTCTAGAATACTTTTATTCGATACTAAAATTTAACCCAAATCATTATAAAAGTATGATATAGATCTTAGAAATATTTATAGTTAATTAAAATTATGAACAGGGAAGTTTATTTATTTTAAAATTTGATAACCTTCATTATGAAACTATTTAAAAGATTTACTTAGAAGGAAAAATGTTTTAATAATTAGGAGATTTTCAAAGATCAATTGAAATTTATCTATAACTATTTAACAATTAAAGATTTATTTTACCAATTTAGTTTTTTAGATTGGTATAAAAAGATTATTAATATTGTTCTTCTAAATTACAATAGAATTCAATTAAAAGATATATTAAATGACTTTTATTCTTATTCATACGTCTTTTTATTTACCGTAATTTCTATTAATTTACATTTTTAAAATTAATTTTCAAAATGTCCATCCGACCTATCAAGTAGAGAATTTTAAAAAATAATTTTGAATTACTTGAAAGAATATCTAATATAATAATTTCAGTATATTAATTAATAAATTTGAAAAACGTCATTTTCGATACATTAAAAGAAATCATTACAAATACTAACAAATTAAATTATGTTTATTAATCTGTTTTTCAAGCCTCCTTCTATTTATTTAGAGAATTCAATATTGATTTAATTAGTAAAAATACAAGACCCTTTTAAGCCTCCTAGTTTATTTTTGTAAAAGGAGGACAATGAACAAAAAGGCTGTATATTTTACATCCATCATTTTTTTCAGTGCATTAGAGGCAATTTAAACTTTTAAAATAGATATAATTGCAGATGTATCTTCCTGGGTTTTCTCCTAGTTTAAATACATCTTTTTTATCAATGAGGGTATGTGACTAGCTTAAAATAGTATCTTTTATTTCCTTTAAATCTAAAGATGAAAATAAATGATGATCTAAATCTAAATCTTCAGATATTTTTTCTTTGTTTGGTTTATTATTTTTCATATCTGGGCAACTAAAATGCTTCTAATTATAACCTTTCTACTCTAAAACAAAATTTGAAGAGCTAGAATCAACTCCAAAGTGGATAAAAACATAATTATCTGCTTTTGATTAATCATTTTGTATTAATTATTAAATCTACTCAATATAGTTATCGACGCCCTAAATGGAAACCTCTAATACTTCGGCATGCATTACTGAAAGATCCTTTTTTTCGTGATCTTTTAGTGAATCTATAAGAGTTTTTGTAGGGTTATCTTTAACGCCATAAAACTCTCCAAATCCAGTTATTATAAATTTAGTTTCCTTAGAATTTTATTCCATCTTCTTTCTTTCTTCTATTTTATTTCTTTTTACTGTTTTTAATTATCTTAATAGCAAATGTTATAAAGGCATAAAATTTTTTCTTATCTAAGAACTTTGATTTGTGATTCATCTGATTAAATATAATCTGTAATATGGTTGTCTTTAAAAATATTCTATCTAAATTAAGCAATATTAGGAAAGTCTTTCTTTCTATAAATTAAAAATTCTATCTTTTCAAATTTTACTAATTTCATTAAATTCATTAACCTTTTTAATTATTATGTAAATAAAAATTTCCAGAAACCTTCTATTCAATCTTTAAAATCCTTACACAATTTATATTTTTTATAAGCTAATTTAAATAAGCGAGGAGATATCTACTAAATTAAAGTATAATCAAATCATTAACAACAATAATATTAAAAAAATATTCCACAAAAACTTCTAAAAAAACTCAAATCACAACAAGAAAATTAAATTAAAATGAATAATTTAAATATCAAGAGACTTGCTTCTAATGTAATTAATTATTTTATAATCACATTTATTTATTAAAAATTTAATTTCTAAATAGGCTTAATAGTTAGCTTTGAACAACAATTACACTGTTTTAGTTACTGGTGCTAATGGCTTTCTTAGTAGTCATATTATCCAATAACTTCTTCATTTGAACTACAAAGTTAGAGGAACTGTAAGAAATGTAGCAGATAAAGAAAAATATGCTCACTTCTATGAAATCATCCCCAAATAATATCATAACAATCTTTCCTTTTTCTCTGCTGATCTATCTTAAGAAAAAGGTTGGGATGAAGCTGTTTAAGGATGCAGATATGTCCTTCATGTTGCTTCACCTTTCAATTATGAAGCTAAAACAGCTGAAGAAATTGTTACACCTGCAGTTAAGGGTACTCAATATGTTCTAAATGCATGTGTTAAGCATTACAATACTGTAAAGAAGGTTGTTCTTACTAGTTCAGGAAAAGCCATCTTCGAAGGGAACTTAGGAAGAGTTCATTTTGACGAATCTGTTTGGCAAAATTACTAAAATGCTGGTCTATATGGTATGTCTTTTGATTTTGATTTTTTATAATATCATACTACTTTAAAAAATTTAATCTATTTAGATTTAAATTAATTGAATTTTTATTAATTAGGATAATCAAAGTATTATTCTGAAAAAGAAGCTTGGAAGATTTATTAAGCAAATAAAGATAAATTAAACCTTACAACTATTAATCCTACACTTATTTTAGGACCTTCACTTTCTAAGCACCTCTCTGCCAGCTAAGGAATAATTACAAAGTAAACTTTATAATAAAAATAAATTGAACTTTGTATTAATTATTTTATATAATATAATAGTCTTTTAAATGGCAAGTTAGTTCCTCAACCTATTACACTCGGAATTGTAGATGTTAGAGATGTTGCTGCTGCCCATATTCTTGCTATGTAAGATAGTGTAAGCTAGATTACAAAAGGATAGAGATATATTATTTGTTCTTAATCTATGTGGATTAAAGATGTTGCTGCTCTTTTAAGCGATTATTATAAAACAAAAAAATAAGAACTAAATATTTACACAAAAGAATTAACTCATGAAGAATTTGTCTAAAAAGCTTAGATACTTCCTATATACAAAGAAACTCTTAGATAAAGTGGATAATACTTTATAATGGATAATCAAAAAAGTTTAAATGAACTTGGTATGCAATACATAGGAGTCTACCACACTCTTACAGAAACTTCTGATGAAATCCTTAAAAATGGATTATGAGTAAATGAAAAAGTATGATTAGTTAAAATATTATAAAATCTTTAAATAGTAAACTTATATATTTTTATAATATGATGTAATAAAAATTATGAATATCCTTAAGTTTCTTTAATTCACTCCTAACTTCCATGTCTTTATAATTCATATTATGTTAACCATAATACTATACTAGTCAACATAATAAAATCTATATAAAAATAAAAAAAATTAAATACTAATCTTAAATTTTATTATTTTAATTATGAAAATTCAGATTTTATATTATTTTAAGCTTTAAGAGTTAACAGATTATTAAATTTCACAGTTTTAAGGGGTATCTTTTAAGATAAACTTTATTTGATATAAAAGTGAACATTCAAATATTAATTGAGGTGAAATAAAAATATTTGTTTAAATAAAAATTAATTGATAATAAAAAAATTAAAAAAGCTGCTTTAGTTATTTTTGAAAAAAATTAAATGAATAGAGATGAATTTAAAAAGTATGAAAAAAATATAGAAAAAAAGATAAAAGAGATGAAGTAGATTGATTGCTTTTATTGTAAAGAAATTGCTAATTAAGGAAATTAAAAATATTAAATTGTGTAAAGATTACCCGCTTTTTAATTTCAATAGAGTTCTATCAAACAATATTATTCCAGAAATGTTCTATTTAATTTAAAAATCAAAGTTACTCTCTTTATAAATATCATATCTATCTTTAAAACCAATAATTTTATTTTCATTAAAAAATATAATTAAATTTTCAAATAACCAATTTAACAATAATTCTAAACTAAAATATAACAAATTTTAAGATGGATAACTTAAACATCAAAAGATTAGCCTCTAATGTAAATAATATGCTTATAATGATATCTCTTTATTAAATACTTTCATTAAATAAAAGGCTTAATAGTTAGCTTTGAACAGCAATTACACTGTTTTAGTTACTGGTGCTAATGGCTTTCTTAGTAGTCACATTATTCAATAATTGCTACATTTGAACTATAAGGTAAGAGGAACAGTAAGAAAACTAGCTGATAAAGAAAAATATGCTCATTTCTATAATATCATCCCACAAAAGTACCACAACAATCTTACATTTGTTTAAGCTGACCTATCTTCTGAAAATGGATGGGATGAAGCAGTAAAAGGCTGCAGATATATTCTTCATGTAGCTTCTCCTTTCAATTATGAAGCTAAAACAGCTGAAGAAATGATCATACCTGCTGTTAAGGGAACACAATATGTTCTAAATGCATGCGTTAAATACTATAATACAATCAAGAAAGTAGTTGTTACAAGTTCAGGAAAAGCTATTTTTGAAGGAAATTTAGGTAAAACTCATTTCGATGAATCTGATTGGTAAAACGTTTAAAATGCTGGCTTCTATGGTAACTTAATTTTAAGTATATTTAAAATCTTGTGTTATCTTTTATAATAAAAATTAAAAAGGCTAATCTAAATATTATGCTGAGAAGGAAGCATGGAGAATTATTGAAGCTAATAAAGGTAAAATTAATCTTAGTGTTATTAATCCTACTTTAATATTGGGTCCATCACTTTCTAAGTATCTTTCAGCCAGCTAAGGATTTATTACTAAGTAAATATTTTATTATAAGAGATAAAAAGAAATTAATTTTAATTTTATAAAATATTAATTAGTTTATTAAATGGTAAATTAATTCCTTAGCCTGTTAGCTTTGGTGTTGTTGATGTTAGAGATGTAGCTGCTGCTCATATTCTAGCAATATAAGATAATTTAAATTTACTCACTAAAGGTAAAAGATATATTATTGGATGTCAATCTATGTGGGTTAAGGATATAGCTGCTGTTTTGAGCGATTATTATAAACCTAAAAGACCAGATTTGAAGATTAATACAAAAGAGTTAACTCATGAAGAATTTATTGTAAAGGCATAAACTATCCCTATTTACAAGGAAACCCTCAGATAAAGTGGGTAATATATTATAATGGACAATTAAAAAAGTTTATAAGAGCTTGGCATGCAATATATAGGAGCATATCATACTTTAATTGAAACTTCTAATGAAATTCTTAGAAATGGCATTTGAAAAATAGACAGAAATATCTTATAAAAAATAATTTAAATTTAATAAATATTATTTATTTATCTGTTGTAAATAATATTAAATTTAAAATTTCTAATCTATTACTTTTTATTTATCTAATAATTATTAAAGAAGTGTTTGTAAAAATTTATAAAAATTAACAATTTTAAAATTAATTTATTCTCTAAATTCAATAATAAAGTTAGTTTTTTATTCATCTAAGAGTTGAAAATGAAACAAAGATATTGGATAATTTGAAATGAAGAAGAAACTAGCAGAAGAGATGGTAAAGGAAAGATAAAATTCTATTAAAATAATAGGAATAAATAATATACATTAATATAAAAATTAGATTATAGATGATTAATCATTCAATTTTCGGTGTAGTTATTTCTTAAAGTGTCATGATTACTGCTATTGTTTAAAAATGTTAGGTTTACTTTATGCATCTCTTATTATATTGTTGAGCTTGATTATTTTCTAAATTATTTTTCAACCGTTTGAGGCTTAGTTATCTATTTTTATAAATTTATTAAATGAGTCTAATTAAAATCTTTTAAGTTTCTAAGTAGTTTTCTGTGATTTAATGTCATTGAATTATTCTTTTTCTTCTTTGAATCTAGTATTAATTAAAATTTTGAATTTAAAAAAAGTAATACTTTGAATGCAAATTACCATATTAATCAATTTCAGTAGTCCTAACCTGGCTAGTATTGACTTAACTAAGATTGTTCGATTATTATGGAGCATTAAATGTTTTATTCATTATTGCATTATTGTTATTTTCAACTAGTAAGGATTTATTCAATAAGTCTGAGTTATTCAATCTAGGATTTTATTTCCCACTTGTTGAAGCTCTTACAGGTTTCAAATCATATTTAATTTTTGGCATCATTTATTATTTAAATATCTTTCCAGGAGTAGTTTCTATAAATTCTTCTGAGCTATTCTGAATGATACCTTCCCACACTGATAAAACACAACTCATAGTGTGCCTTAATAAATCATATTTTTCTAATGTCAATTATCTATAATTAATCTTGCAAGGATGAATTCTTCCTTATTCATTTCCTATTTCAAAAATCAATCCTTGTTTAATATAAAATTTTATTACTATTATGTAAACAATTTTCATTTTTTAGAATTATAGTAATTGAAATATAAGCTTACCATCTATATGTGAATAAAAACGAGAAGGGATTGTAGAATTAAAATTTTCAAAGAGGTCTTATTGTTCTCTTTTTTCGAACTCTTATTAAAGTAGAATAGAATTAATTATATTAGTGTTTTCAGTTAAGGTAGAAGCAAGTTAACAAAGAGATTTCAATGTTCTAAATATGCTTTCTTTATCTTTGATAACTTTTTTAATTTGCCCATTAATAAATTCATTTTCAATAGTTATATCTGATTAAAGGGTTGTCAATTTAAATGTCACTTTTTCCACCTTCTCATTCATATTATCATGCTCTTGCTTCATCTAAGTGAAAGTAGTTTTCATTTAATTTTTAATACTTTTGATTATAAAAAAAATAAATTTATTTTTTATGAACATTAATTTATTTTATTTACTCTTCAATTTTAAGAATATCTCTTTTTATATCTGTTAACGAGCTCTCTGTTACCATGTTCTTTTTCATATTTTGCTCTATTTGATCTAATAGCAATGCTGATGATCTTTCAATCATTAATTCAACTTCTTTCTTTAAATTCTTATCTTTTCCTATTTCATTTTTAATCATTTAAGGTACATTCTTCTCAATTGATTTCTAAACTAGATCTTCTATTTATTCTTAAGGAATAGCTGTTGCAGTTATACTCTCTACTTATACAGATGCATCAACTGAATCCTATTAAGAAAAATGAGAAGATTCTTATCTTTCAAGCTTTTCTGCTACCTCTGATTCCTTATCGATCTTATAAGCATTTTTTAATTCCTTTTTAGTTTATCTTTTAAAGAATTTATGTTTTATTTTATTTTAAATAAATAAATTATTTTACTTTAAGAGATCTCCAAATTCTTTAGTTAAATCAGCTTTAAGTTTTTCAATCTAAATATTAATAGTTTCCTCAATTTATGATTACTAATTTTTAGATATATCTCCAACCAGCTTATCAAACTTCAATAATTCCTTTCTTATATTCTATTTCATTTCATTTGTTATATTAGATTATGTAACTAAGCTAGCATTGATATCTTCTATAGATTTTTAAGTGAATTTCTATTCATTTTTAATTTCTGTATTTTCGCACTGCATAGCTGCTATTGACGACTCTGTTTTAACTCTTGAATCATTTATTAAATTATGTAAATCCTTAATAGCTTGTTTATATACTTCTTCGTTCTTTTTCAAACTCCCTATATTTATTGTATGATTTGTAATCAAAGATTGAGTTTCTTTCTAAAATTTTTAAAGTTCTAATCTGAGTTCGTCATTTCCATTGACAAGAGAATGCTCAATCCTTTCAGTAAAGTGATTAAAATCTTATTATTTGACTTTATCATCAATTTAATTAAAAATTGATTCGATTTTCTTTTTCAAATCAACTCTTTCTATCTTATATAAATCCAAAGTGCTCTACAATTCATCGAATACTTATTTATGATATTCCATACCTCTATTCGTCATAACAAACTCTTCTTTTATCTATTTTTATATTTATATTGTTATTGAATTGTCAAATTAAATTATAGATATGCTTTTACTTTAGAAAATTCCTTTTAGATAGTTGTGAAACCTGAGAAATGATTTTTAATGAAATCTCCCATTTTATCTTAATAATCCCCTTTAGTATCCAAGATTTTATTATTTACTTTGATGAGTTCATCTTACAATTTTTCATTTACTTATTACTTTAAATAATAATTTAATAATTTTGATACTTTAAAGAATAGTATAAAGTACTAATTATTAGATTTATTCTGTCTTATGAATAATACTATCCTTTAGCTCTGCTATTTCCTATCTTAATTCCTTTTATTCTTATTTATTCAAGCCATTATTTATGATTTGGTCACTATCCTTTTGAATTTTAAAAGCAGAATTAATTTTTATTTTTATTTTTCCTCTCAATAATTTTACTATTTATGAAACTTTTTATGTTAATCCATCGACTTCATTAAATCTAATCTTTATTTTTTCGCTTAAGACTTCATATACATCATAACAGTGATCGAATTTTTTATTGTTTTCATCTAATACTTAACTAAAATATTCTATTTGTTTAACACAATCTTCTGTCCTATACAAAAATAAAATGCATTTCATTAATCAATTGGCTAATTAGGAGCTCATATTCTTAAAATTTAGAAATAGTATACTTTTTAAGAGCTGGATCAATAATTTCCTAAATCAATTATCTAATTTTTGTTTCTAATTAAAAGCCAGGAGGTACTTGCTAATCTTCTATACGAACTTGCTATTGTGGTTATTATTGCTACTATTATTATTACTATTACTATTGTGCTAACCGCTATTAAATAGTATTCATAATAGGCTAATTTATATTAGAATTTCAAATTAATTATTTTGTTGAGGTGGATAAGATTTAAGATCCGTTTGAAAAAAGATAAATAAAAATACTGTTTGTTTTTAATAATTATTCATCAAAATTAGAAAAGATAACCTTATATATAGTTCTAACATCCACTATCGTAAAATGTAAAATTAATAACCATCCAATTGCTAATACAAATACTATATTTTTAGAGTGATAAGCACACAAATAAAATCAAACGATTAATTAACACTCAAATAATAATATGGGAGGAAGAATTAATTAAAGGAATGTATTAAACACAAGTGGTTAAAAATGAATAATAAATTTGTAATATTATTATATATTTGTATAAACTAAATATAGACAAGGCCATTCATTCATTATTTATTAATTGTAAAACTATTTAAACTCTCTAACTATTAAAGGTTTTTCTCTGAGTCGATCATGCTTTATTCAACTTGGGCATTAATATTTGCAGATTTTTACAACATCATATTTATCTTTGCAATGAAATCATTTATTTATCCAGTCCCATTCTAGCCTAATTCACTCTCCGATTTCTTACTTGATTACTTTACTTTTTCCTCTTTTTTACCTCCTTATAAATCCTAAAAATTGATCTCTAAGGTACTTGATTTTTTATTATTTTATTAACTTTATTGGTTTTGCTATTCAGTTACTTATTTAAATTTAGATTATTTATTTTCTCCTTCAGCATGAGCCATCTTTAATTTATCTCTTTCTACATTTCTCTTTGCAAGGCTCAATCTAGTAGAAACACCTTTTCCATTTTATTATATGTTTTGAATTTACTTATTAGCTGGTAGGGTATTTGACACAACCGAAATATTATCTACATTAAATAAAATAATTTAACTTTTTGAATTTAAATTTATTTATTTACCTGAGTGAGGGTTATTTACACTGAAACTATCCAAATTATTATAATATACTTATTGCTCTCCTTAATTTATTGATAATCTCTAAGAATTAGTCATATTCGATAAATCTTCTCTTTGTTTTGCTTTTTAATTCTTTGATGAGTCTCCTTGATCATCAAGATGACTGAGAGATGAAACAAATTGTGATAAAGTACTTGCCTTTTTAGTTAAATTGAATGCTGGAGTCTGCTCTGCATTGTCAGCATGATGGAATTGATTTGGCAATTTAGTAGATGATTTTCCTTAGAGTACAGCTTATTTCATATATTCCTTTAAATCGAATTATCCTCCACTTGTTTACTAAAGATTTATAAAAGGTAATGCTCCTTTATTACTAGTTGTACTAATATCAGTTTCTAACCTGTCTTCATTATTACTCCTATTAATAAAATGTTTAAGATATAATTTTATACTTAATGATAACTTATCTTTTGATTGTTTCATAAATTTATATTTAAAGAGAATATTATATTTATTTACACTACTTTATTGAGAGATATTCTCTTTTCTGGAGATAATAAATTTCTACTCTTATTTAAATTACGCAATTCATTTAGCTTAGGAGAACCTCCTCTAGGCGATAATCGACTGCTTTAAGAAATATTATCAAATGAATGCATATTATTCTACTCTTCCTTTATATTTCTTTCTATTTGCTTGTCTATCTATTAAATAAGTTCATTCTTTTTCTGAACAAATTGGTTTATGTTAAACATTTAATTATGAGAATTTGATCTTCTTAAATTAAAATCTAAACTTTAAGAACTAGGCATTCTTTAAATGCCTGTCATACTCCTAGCTTCCTAATTTTATGTTAAATCATCTGTAAGCTTTTATATTTCCTGGCTTTATTCTTTAAAGAGTTTTTGTGTCATTTACTGCTTTGATTTTTGTAAAATGATTTCTTCAATAATTTTATCCGCAATCATCTCTGCTTTCTTTCTAGTTTTTTCTTATTATTCTATTATGAATTATAGAGGGGATTTATTATTGTCTAACACCTATAATGGAGCAGCAATTATATTTTCTTTTTCAACAATAGCTGTATAGAATGTATTATCTCCCTTTTAGAATTTAAAATGTAATTAATATCAATAATTCTAACTAGCCAGCTGTAGAAGAAATCTAACAGAATTTTCAGAGAATATTATAGAAAAATAAAACTAACTTGCTTTGTCATGTAAAGGAGACCTGTTGTTTCTTAGAATTAAGACGTTTAATTACTTCTTATAATAATTGCTATGGGCTATGGCTACATGTCCTTTGATGAAATTATGAATTTTAAATTATATTCTTTTTATTACTCCACCAATCAGTAATTTTTATTTTTTTCAAATAGTCTTTAGATTGTTAAAGATATTCTTTGCACTTATCAAGTATTATTTTTGCAAATTATATAAATTATATAAATTTATTAATATATTTCTTTTTATCACTGGTTTTTTACAATCCATATGAGATGAGTTCTAACTCAAATAAATTTCACTGAAAATTTATGAATTCAAAAAAATTAAACTAACAATATATGTTCAGAAGAGTTGTTTAAATTAAACACTAAGAATTAATAAAATTATCTAATTTAGGTAGGTTTTAATCATTTCTGAAATGATTTTTAATATCAAAGTTTAAATAGATTTTTATAATTAATTATTAAGAAAAGAATAGATTATTAACAAAGACTTGAGAAATAGTTTTTATTAAGTTCAATTCAATTTTATTTTAGTTTATCAAATCAAATCAAATAAGTAAATTATTTTTCAAAAATATTTTTATAATTTGACAAATCTTATTAGAATAAATCCAAATTTTTAATTAAAAATATTGAAAATGTAAATTATAAGTTTAAATGATTCTAATGACAAAAGTTGCCAGAATTATTTTTATTTTCGATTATATAATCTTTGATTGATTTATATCATAGCAAGTTAAGAATTTAGATTTTTAACATATGTTTAATTTTAAAAATTATTTTTTTTAAATATAAAAGTAATTTGTAAAATATCAAATAAAATATTGTTAAATTTAATATTTATTTTCTACCTTAAAGGGTAATTAATATGACCCTCAAACTAAATAAAAAACGTATTTTTTGTTAAAAGTATTCAAACAAAAAAAATGAAATACAAGATAGTAAAATAGGAAGGAAAATAAATAGAAGAATATGAGAATTTTGTAGAAGAAATGAGGAATTAATTAATCAATGAATTATTGTTTAAAGTACAATAGAAAAACGAAATAATAATCTTTTGAATGCATGATAGATATTAAGTATAATATCTTTAATAGATTCCAACGAGAGAGATATCCACATCATATCTATTACTATTTGATCAATTTTTTGCTTAATTACATCTGTTATTTACTTTTTCAGAAGAAAAAAAAGATATATTCACATTAAATTAAAAAAAAAGAAATTGAATATTATTTTTAAGCAATATAAGCAATTAGTAATGGGGAAAATCTTAAAGATATTTTCTTATGGAATATCACTTCTCATATTTATTATATTCACATACTTGTATCTCTCAAGTCCTGTCTATAATGGCTATGTAACTCATAGTCATTCCAAATATGGAATAGTTTATATTAGGCGTGATGAGCTTGGCATTCCTACCATCAAAGGCAATACCTTGAAGGATACATTATTTGGTTTAGGTAGAAACATTGTTTAAATAGTGCATTGTAATATCATCTTTTTTATAAATAAAATTATATTATAGGTTTTGCACATTGCCAAGATAGATAATGGAGTATGGATTTATAAAGAAGATTAGCTTAAGGAAGATTAAGTGAATTATTTGGAAATAGAACTATTGAAGTCGATATTTCTTAAAGAGAATTTGGATTATTAGATATAGTAAGACAATTCAAAGTCGATGATAAAAGCAGAGATATTTTATAAGCATATACTGATGGTGTTAATGAATGTAACGCAAACAAAAGAGCTAGAGGTTTGGAATATCTCCTCACAAGGAATGATTTTGAAGAATGGAAAACCGAAGATACTCTTTCTATTTTGATGTTGATTCAACTTCATTTAACATAAGACTTCTCTGCAGAGCTTATTAGAGAGAAAATAAGTAAAAAATACACTAAGAGTGTTACTTAAAGAATGGCTGTACATTGGGAAAAAGGTCATATTCCACTCGAAACCATCATGACAGAAGAAGATGTTAAAAACATGGGTCTCTATGAAGAATACAATGTAATTTATTTAAAGTTATATTAGTAGATATATTTACCTATACAGTGTTGAAATGTGAAGATTAATAAACTTATTTAATTTAATAATATAGAGAACTTAAATCGCATAGAATAGTTAATCTCAAGCTCCTGAAGTTTCTGAAGAATAAATTGAAAAAATTTTATAAAGCGGTATTAGTGAATTCCTTGACCACTAAAGAGGTTCCAACACTTGGGCTATTCATGGTAATCACACTACTACTGGTAAACCAATTGTTGCCAACGATCCTCACTTGGGCAACGGTATACCTTCTTTCTGGTACTAAGCTCAATTGATCTATTAAAATAATAGAAATATTACTATTAGTGGTTCTTCAGTTCCTGGTATTCCTGGTATCTTTTCAGGTATTTTAATCATTAGCTATAAACTGTAGTATAAAATAAAAAAAATTTGATAATAATTTTAGGTATGACTGATTATGTAGCTTGGGGTGTCACAGCTTTAAGTAATGATATTTCAGATTTTTATTCTGAAAAACTAAACGACAATAGGACTTAATACTTCTTTGATAATAAATGGAGAAACTTAAAGTTAAGAAATGAGGTTATTAAGATTAAGGGTTTAAAAGATTATAAACTTACTGTTAAAGAAACCCACCATGGTCCTATTCTTAACTCTAAGGATTCTGAAGCTAATTTAGCTCTTTGTTGGGTAAACAAGATTCAATCTATGAGTTTCTTGAATTAATTCTACAATTTATATGAAGCTACTTAACTTAATTAAGTTCTTGATGCTTTCTCCAGATTAGAAGCTAACTTTGGTATTTCTTTTGGTACTACAGATAATCACATAGGTTTCTATGCTACTGGTATCATGCCTATTAGAGCTGATCCTACAAAAGGTTCTTATGTATAAGATGGTACTTTAAGAAGTAATGATTGGTTAGGCTTCATTCCTAGAGGCTAGAACCCTCACTTGGTTGATCCTAAAAGAGGTAATTATATAATTAAAATATTGTATTTATCTTAACATAACTAATATTAAAAAGGTTTTGTTGTTGCTGCTAATAATAAAATCACCCCTAATAGTGCCAAAGGATTCCCTTCTGTTAATATGCCTCCTACTTCTCGTGCCATAAGAATTAGAGAAATGATTGAAAAATTCATCAAAGAAGGAAAGAAGATTTCTGTAGAAGATGTTAAGTTAATGTAATAGGATAGTATTGACGTTTATGCTAGAACAGTTGTAGAACCTATTTTGAATTTGTATGAAGCTCGTAAAGTTGAGTAAATAAATTTATTGCAAAAAATTTCTATCTAATCTTATTTTCTATAATTTTTTTAATTATTTTAGGATCTTTGCTACAAATAAAACTCTTAAATGGGATAATATGATGGCTCATTTGAAAAATTGGACCTATTCTTTTGATAAAGAATCCGTTGGTGCTACAATCTTTAGTACTTTGAACTATTAGATGGCTACTAAAATGCTCTACATTTATGATCACAATAATAAAAATAGATTAGAAGCTATTTTCAATTATCACTTAGATACTTTCTTAATGAATTCAATAATTAACTGGTCTTAAGATAGAGAACTTGATGCTCCTTGGTGCGATGACTCAAGCTGCTTTGGTCACAAAACTAAATGCCTCAAATTATTCTTTGTTGCTATTTAAGATACTTTAGAAACATTATAGGTAATTTTAAATAATATTAATTCCTCCATTCCCCCCAACAAAATTAATTTCATTTTCTTTATTTTTTTAAGAAAAAATTAATTCTAATAATATTTATTTTTTTATAATAGAAAAAATTGGGTAATAATATTTTAGAATGGTAATGGTAGAAGATTCACCATAAATAGCTTCCTCATAACACATTTAAGAATATAACATATTTAAATACTATTATTGAAAGATCATACCCAGCATCAGGAAATAAGAGAACTGTAGGAGTAAATGCTGAAAATCATAAGAATGGTGATACTAATAGTATTTTCTCTGCTAACATGAGAGCTGTCTATTCTCTTGACAAGAATGATCAAAGTTACTATGTTATCGACACTGGTATTTCTGAAAGTGTCATTTCTTCTCATTACACTGATTAATTAAAGCTCTACCAAGAAGGTTAATACACCTTAGTCAAGAGAGATTTAAATAAATTAAAGGAAAATAATTCTGATATGCTTCTTTTAGTTTTTGATCCTAAGAAAAATGCTAAAACTCAATCTGAATTTTCTTCTGAAAATACCTAGAAGAATGAATAACATAAATAATAAGATAATGTAAAAATAGATATGTGAGATCTTTTATTAGCTTAATTTGTACATTAATTTTTATATAAATTAATATTTAATTTAGTATCTTAGAATTAATGAAAATATTTTACATATTTATGATGCTTATTGTTTAATAAATCACTCATTTTTTAATTATATTATTGGTAATTCTCCACAGTTTTATTCAAAATAACATTCAAACATAATTTTTTTAAAAGTATAGTTTATTTATTTTCAACTCTTTCTCTTGTTCTCTGTTCCAAAATATGCATTAAAAAAAAATAAATGAATATATGGTCTTATCTTGAAGTATCTATTTATTTGAAAAAATTGATTACCTTAAAAAAAAAGATTATACAATGATGTTTCAAGTTTTGATTTTCTGCATGTCGAAAGAAAATTATTTAAAGATTATTTTGCCTAATTTAGAAGCTTAAAAAAGATCTTAGATCTAATAGCAATTAATATGTTAGTAATATTAGTTTTGAAAATTCAATAATAAATAAGAAAAAATAACTAATAATAATTTAATAAAGAGATATGTATAATACTAACTAATAACAATTACAAGATATAGCTTAGATTTAAAATTCATAGACTGCAGTTGATTTACAGCTAAAACATTTTAAAGGTGAAGCATTTAGTGATAATGAAAAGCAGACATACCTATCTATAGTTAAAATACTAGCAGTTATTTTTATTATTTTTAGTTTCCCTATAGCAGGTCTTGCAGCTTACTATTTATCGATGATTAATTTCTTCTTTTTAATATTGCTAACTGCTAGTGGAGCTTGCATGATTATTTTAGGAATAGCAATTTTTGAGTGGGCAAATGGTACATCTCTTAGAATATTTAAGAATTAAAATACTGTATAGAAAGCATAATTAGCATCTTATAGGTTTTCTTAATTTATTTTTGTATCAAGTATTTCAGTTGCCTTATATAACATGATTATAGTCCTTTACCTCTACACCTGGGTAGATGATAGCGAAAAGACTTACACTGCATAATATGGTCCTACTTAGTTTTAAAATTTCAAATAAAGTATGCATTTTTCAATTTAAAAAATTTTAGTTAACTTATAATCTGCTTTTAATCTAAATATTCTCTACTATCGAAAGAATTAAAGAAATAAAGAAAGGATATTAATATTTAAAAAGAGACTAATTATTAGGAGAGGTGATAAGGTCATGGATAATGGGGTTTTAATTTCTATTGCCACATCCTTATTTTAACATAAAATAAATATTGTTTATTTGATTTAGTATTAAATAAACCACAAAACAATTTTTACTGGAAATTAAAAGATTCATTGATTGATTTATTTATTCTCATCAATTAAAAACTTCAAATTTTTTAACGAATTTAATTAAAATCAGTTTAGTGAATAGCATAGCAGTCAAATATCTTTTTTATTATTTATTTAGAAATATTCACAAATTATTAGATTCCTAACAATAATATTTCATTTAAAAAAACTAGACTATTATTTATGCATGCTGATTGTTTGGTCTCTTTTAGTAATAAATTAGATTATTTTATTTGCCTTTCTCTACTTTTAGTTTATCATCACTATTGGTTTAGCTGACCTTAGATTAGTTGCTCACTACTTTAACGTAATTCTGACAGGATTTTCACTCACATGTGTTCATGCTTGCAAAAAGGCTGAATCTTATTTTTCTATGCATGGAATGAGTGAATATGCAAACAAATATATTCTCGAAATAGTCTATTTTTTGAGTCTATGTTCTATAGGAATGAGTATATTTAATTATGTAGTAATTGTGAGAAAGAGACGTTAAGAATATATGTGGATAGGAACAGTATTAATTTTTGTTTGCTGTCTTATGAGTGCTTTCAGTCATCTTATCTATAGAGATGCTTAAAGTGTATTGAGTGGATATCTTAATACTTGGTATTACTAAATGCCTTACGTATCCAATAAATATTTATAAGAAGAAATGCTTTGCAATAAATATGTAACTTCTACCATTGAATAAGAAAATATCTATTCTCTTCATTGCAATCCAGACTACTAAACCCTTGTCTGGGAAGATAATATCAATTTGAAAGTAAATGAGAGAAACTATGAAACTGCATGCCTTAATTAGGATTGCTAAGGAGTACTAGCTAATTCCTATAGTGCTTGGTATTTCAGATTAAATATATTTATGTTCTGCTAAATCCTATCTTACTTCTTAATTGCTGCTGTGTTTTATCAAATCTCATTAGTAATGAATCGTAAGAAACCTGGAATGGACAATGTAGACTATTTCTTCGGATTCTGTACTATTATTGTTATTGGAGCTGTTCTGACCTATATTTTCAATTATGATTTCACAGAACCACCTTAATTAAATGCAGGAACAATATTTACTTCTTTAAAATTCTTTGATTGATTTTATATTTTTAAATTAAGTTCCATAAAAATCTAAAATAAATCTTTATAATTAATATTTTGAAAATTGCATTCCTATTTATTTTTTAGGGTATTTTACATGTTAATATATTAAATGGTTTAGATTAAAATATTCAATCTCATAAATATATTTTTTATCCAAAATTATTACAGAAGCATAATTAATTAAAAATTGTAAATAGTTGAAAAGTACAAAGGTTAGTAAAAATAGTAAAAAAAGAATTATAAAAAATCAAGAATACATATTTGAGTATTTAGGACGTTAATTATTTGAAAATAAAAATCAAATACACTATGTAATTCCTAACAAAAATTAAAATAAGGTTGTTGACAATAAAATAATCAATTGTCGATTAAATAAAGCTTAGTAAGGTTTAAGAGTTTTAAAAAAAAAAATAATAATATTATAAAAATTTTAAAAGCGAAAATATTTACTCAAAAAAATTTAAAAGTCTAAATAAGTTTTTTAAATAAAGAATCTTCTTCAATTCAAACATGTTAGAATTTAAGTAGAAAGATATGGATCGTTAAAAAAATCAAAATGTAATTTTTTTACTGATTTTATGAATACCTGCCTCCCTTTTAAATAAGCTCGCTTAGTAGACAGATAGATAGATGGCTTTGAATTTGATTAGATCTTAGTTTAAAAGATGAAGTTAAATTTATGATTCAGTTTTTAAGAATAAGAAATAAAAAACGATAAAATAAATATCTATCTTTAAATAAATAAAGTATTTAGAAGCAATTAAATTGAATAGAGATTGAAAATAATTTTGGAAAATTATATATTGAATGATTGATTGGTTTGGAATGGTAAAAGAGATTGTTTTGAAAAGTAAGATTTTCTGAAATAAAAAATGACAACTTCCTATCACATAGAACATATAGTAATCAATTATTTGACTCACAAAGACAAATGAATTGACGGAAGATATTTTAAGTGTCTATATTTAATAAATTGTTTTATTCGATAGTAATATGTAGGAGTTTAAGCAACTGTGAGTACAAGTTACTATTAATCACACAAGAATCATTTGTAACTTTTAGATCAGTTCATGAAATCAATCTTGGGGACTTCTCTGTCATTGTAAGCACCATTGTCGAAGTTTTGATTATCATTGAAATCTTCAACTCTTTCCTTTAAGTCTTCACCTTGTTCAGCGACGTTGGGGTTGTATAAGGCAATGACTTCTTGGAAGATTTGGATTTCTTCGTTGAAGTTGGATTGCTTGTGTTCGAACTTAGCAGTTTCGTCGGCCAAATCTTGACGGGCCTTTTCGAGGTCAGCTTGGATGGCGGCTTCTTGGGATCTGCAGTTAGCAACGTTTTGCTTGTCTTATTCGACGGCAGCTTGTAATTCAACGACGATTTGTCTCCACTTTTCGAGTTCGTGAGTGTAGACTTCGATTTCGTGTTCAAGCTTGATCTTGAAGTCAGCAGCGGCGGTGTTAGAGTTAACTTCGTCTTCTTGGGCTCTAGCAATCTTTTCAGTAATAGTTTTTTCTAAGTTGTCTAAGAGTTCCAACAATTCTTGCTTAATTTGGTACCATCCCTTTCTTTGGCCGTTTTAGAATTGGTCAACTTCGATGTTACCTTGTTCGTTATCAACGTGACCGGCACCGATTTCTTCTTCTATTTATTATTAAAAAATACAAAGATGAGTAAGATAATTTAAATTGGATATCAATCAATGAGCGCTATCTCTCCTCCTACATATTTAGGTAGGATATCATAGTCTTGATTAGGCATATGCCTCTATAAAAAGTATCAAACAAATCAAGGTTTATTGAAGGGGTTTATTCAAATACAGAATGAATCAATAAAGAGGGCGATCAATCAATCCAATTTCATTCTAAGTTAATTAATTTGTTTAGATTGTTTTCTTTTTGATTTATTTCTTGTATCCATTTGATTTATTGATTGAAATTAAAAAAGAGGCAAACGAATTTTATGATTTTAAAAGTAAGTAATGTCATCAATAATTTATGAAGCGCATTTAAATTGATCTTAATCTGTAAGTAAAAGCTGAAAATGAATTCTAAGAATGATCGCTTGCTTTGTGCAGGTTTGAAATGTAATTATAAATTGAAATAGTTGCTATATTATCGATTGATTTGTATTAAAAAATTTAAATGATTCTTAATTTTTTTACCACTTCTGTCGTGAACTGATTAGTCAGGGTTAACAGCGTAGTCGTCAGCATTAACGTATTCTTGTTCAAGGAGAACGAGTTGTTCGTAGTTACCGGACTTGTAGACCTATAAGAATTGGGTGAGTTTTCTCATGAAGCTCTTTCTTTGGAGGAAAGAGAAGGATTCCTTGTTTTAGATTTAGAGTCTAAGGAAAGCGAGGAGCTTGAGGGCGAGCTTATCGTTCTTAAGACCTTCAATGTAGTTGGAGTTTTGTTGACATCTTCTTTCGAGTAAAGAAGCAATTTGGTTAGTATTATCTTGGATTCTCTTTTCTAACCAGGCAACGTAGTCCTAAGCATCGGAAAGTTCCTTTTCTCTATTGGCGAGAACGTCGTCTAAGTGAGCACATTCTTCTTGTTTGTTGGAGAGATCAGATTCAAGACCAGCAATAATACCTTCCAAGATGGGTTTCTTAACAGCCCAAGCTTCTTGGAGATCATGCAAATTTTGTTGGGAATCTTCAAGTAAGTCATTTAAAAGATTGGAAGCTTGATCGATGGTGTAAAAACCTTCATCTTCACTTTGGTTGGTAGCAGCAGCCAAAGCTAATATTCCGAAAAGGACAACTAATAATTTCTTATTCATTTGTCTGAATGAATGCTTTTTCCTTTTTAATTTTTAGTTTTTATGTTTTGTATATTAATTATTATTATTTTTTTTTCGTTTTTTAATTTTTATTATCACTTTGTAAAAAGACTTAATTGATTGTTTTTTCCTCTCCCTTTTTTTTCCCTTCTATCAAAACAAATCAAAAACTCAATCTCCTTTGATTTTCTCTTGATTTCGCATTTAATAATGAATGTGTTTTTGCTTTTTGATTGAAAATAGTTGTTTTTCGTAATAATCTCATCTCTCTAATTTCTTCTTGTTTTTCATTAGTTTCCCATCAATATCAAGCTATTAAAAAACCAATTCAGTTTAGGCGTTTTTAAAACGAGTTTTCTATTGTTTTCAATTTTTTTCAATATATTCTCATAGATTTTATTTCTAATTGAATATTAAAAACGAATATCTCCTCACATTTTTGATTAACGTAAATTTCATTTGTTTTTTTTGGTATGTAAAAAAAAAACTTTCTTTCAATGCAAATCAGCATGCATCTTCATATTCTTTCTCCATAATAATCAAATACATTGATCTCATTTCTTATAAACAACCATCTCATTGTAAACATGAAAACCCATTTACTAAATTTTTTTCCAGTCTTTTCTGTAAATTTTGATAAAAAAACACCAAATTAAAATATTTTGCTTCTTCTGTACTCCCCCACAGCTCTTTTTATATTAATGTATCTTCTGCATAGCTATAGCAAGTATTATCAAATATTTATCACATTTGAAAAAAAATAAACGTTTTCATATTTAAAAAAAAGATTATTGTTTATTTTGCATAAAGAAACTACCCTTGTATTATATATATATTTTTTTGGCTGATAAAATGGATAAGGATATTAAAATAAAATAATCAAAATATGACTAAAATATTAAAAAATCTATAATAAATAAATGACAAGAGAGATGTCAAAGAATACTCTAAAATACACTTCTAAATATTTTTCATAATGAAATAGTCAAATGATCATGCATTTTTTACCCTTTTTTCGCGTATATCCGCAATCCTTTTGTGTATTTTGCTTACCTCTCTCAAAAACATATATTCAGTCTAAAATGCGTAATATGATTATTTTACAAGAGTTAATTTAATGAAAATTCTAATAAAAATCCCTATTATATCTCCCAACATCTGAAACTAATAATATAGAATGCTGGATGAACTACAAAACAACCATACTGTCTTTATTTTAGCCAAAATTTCCGTTTCTTTCTTTTACCATTTAAGATACTGCTTTTTCATGTATAATTAATTAGTATCAGATATATTTTTTAGGGGGTTTATAAAATATAAATATTAGATTTTTTATTTGAATTGATTAACTTCAAATTGTTTTTTATTTGCATGAATATTCTTAAATAATAAACAAAACGTACATATTTTGAGTAGCAAATGATATGTAAAATGAAAGTAATATCGATAAAGTAATAAATAGATGGAAATATTATGAATTTCGCACAAATTAATATAAATAGATGCTGTTGATTTTAGGATAAAAAAATTAATTCTACGTGAATATCTTTTTTACAAAAAGCTAATACAATAAAGAAAATAGATAGGAAGGTATTAGCTCTAAAATAACTTTATTTTCTTAAAATAAAATAAATTATTTGCATTACTTTAAATTTTTACTAATTCTTTTCAGATTAATTTAATTATGTTTATTTAATTTAATTTTATATTCTATTATATCTGTTTTCATTACTATTTCATTTATTCATATATTTCTGTGTTCCTCTTTAAAATAACCTTTTAAATGTTAATTCAAATATTTAATTAATTATTAATTTATAGAATTAATGCTGTATTTATTTACCTCTGCAGGACCTAATAATCTTTTAAAACTGTATCTATCAAGTGCAAGTAGTTTACAATTAGACTTTTTATAAGTTTAAGAAACTTTAAATATTTTTCACTTAAATAAACTGAAAATAAACTGAATACTTTGCACAAAACACTTGCTTGTCTAGGTTGATTCTTAATTAAAGCTAGTTCACCAAAATACTAGCCTGACTTATAACTCATCACTTATTCTGGTTCTCCTCCTTTTTTATGAATAATTAATTAAAACATCTAATCCTTTTTGATAATTAATTTGAATGAATACCTGGCACTTTGACTTTAAGTGCAACTAATTCTCCTTCTTCTACCATAAAAAACATATCTCCTTATTCACCCTATTATGATATAAAAAATAGATTATATAGTAAATAAATTTGAACGTTGTAAATTAAAGATAAAAATTAATTAAATAAGATTAGAGTGTAAATGCAATTATTAATTATTATCTTAGTAAATAATCTTTATGATTTTATTTAAATGAATTATTAAATCTTTTATCATTGGAGATATTTAATAAATTTTTATTCCAAAAATAGAAGAATATTTTATTTAAAATTCAAGTTTTTTATATTTGTTAAAAAGCTTCTTTCAACAGTCCAATAATTTGATTTATTAAATTATTATTATTTTAATGATTACCTATTTCACTACATATTCACCTTTAGAATATTTAATATGCCTTATCGCATCAGAAATTTATGTTTTTTCATAAAGATCCATAGCTTAGAGTAATCCAATTCTTGAGAAGAGCTATTCATATTTTTTCTTTTTATTTTGAGCACTTTCTCTTACCATTGAAGTTATTGTACTTCTGTCAATTTACCAAAGAAGAGAATCATTTTTTGCAACAACAGACTTAGTTCGTTTTGAAATATATAAAAGAGCTAGTTCACCTAAGCTATCACCAGCATTGTATGATTTGATTAACTTACTTTAATTATTTTCTAACTTTTGATAGCAATCAAGCTATCCCTATTCCACTATATACATAGATTCTGCTTATTCTCCTTACTTAAAAAGATATTCACCAGGTCTATTTCATTTTACATAAGAAATTTTAAAATATTAATGTTAAATTTTTAGATACTTTTGTAATCATAATATTTCGTTTTACTTTTTGTTTTTATTATAAGAAAAACAGTGGCATTTAATTAATAAAACAATTAATTAATTAGCTAATCAATCAAACAATCGATCAATCAATCAATAAATTAATTAATTACCCATCAGTCAAACATACAAAGTAAATTAATATTTTTGGATAATTGATTGCATAACATTTGATTGCTATAATAAATATATTGATTGAAAATATAAATCCAACATTTTTTGTTTTTTTTTGCTTAATTGGAATGCTTTAAACAAGTAAAAATCATTGATTTTACCTTAATCTTTTTTCCTCCATCCACTCAATTAACTATTGCTTTTCTTTGTCGTCTAATGTTGAAAAAATAAATAGACTATTCATTTTTTTCATAATTTTCTCTTTCTGCTCAGTTTTCTTCTGAATAACTTTCATATTTAGTGCTTACCGTTTATTATACAATCCAAATACTTCAGCAGAGACGGAATTCCTTCTTTTTGCTAACTGCTATTTTTAATGCAATATTTATCCCAATGAGTTAGAGTTCAAATTATCATTTTAATCTTCTTCATATAAATCCTCCTCACTATCTTCTTCAGATGAAGGGAAATCTTCATTTATTGGAGATTTTATTCTTCCTGCTTACTAGTTAAGTAAAAATAAATTAATACGACAAGATTAACTCTACATTTCTAAATAGGCAAAAACTAAAATTTTATGAGGAAATAATTCTAAAATAAAAAACCTTTGTGTTTGATAAGAATTCTTTAGTAGAATCACTCTATTTTACATTATAATTAATCTTAAATTAGCTTCCTTTGTCTTGCAACCATTAAATCATATAATCTACCTTATATCATAGAAATAATATTAAAAATGAGAAATTAAAGTATTTTTATTCAATAAATCAGCTAATAACATTTAAATATGTTCAAACAATTTACCAAGTCATCAGGCTTTACCAATAAAAGATCAATTATCATTTTTTCAAATATTGGATGCACTCTGGAAGCTATATAATTCTTATTATCTCTATCATCCATCTAATTATTCTTTATAAATCTTTGAATTAATATTTAACAAGGTAATCTCCTAAAGATTTGTTAGTAATTTATCGTATTCTTTGAATCTAAAACTTAGTGTAAAAAAAAAAATTATAAAAAATCTATATATTTTGTTTTGACAGAATTTGAATTAATTTCTATCTTTTTCATCTTTTTTTCAATCATCAAATCAGTTTCTTATTGAAATGAAATAGATTTACATATTTATAAAAAACTTTATACTATTACTTTTAATCATTAATAGTTAAATAATAAATTTAATATCATTTTTAACTAAATTTAAACTTTTCTTTCTATTTCTTTAGCATTTCTTTCTATTAAACTATAACTTTTTATTCTATTATAATTTAATATTCCTTTAGTAATTGTTCTAAATTAAATGATAACTTTTTTATTTTATTAATATTATACTTTCTAATTCAATAAATATTTTGTTATTTTATTATTTATTACTATAAAATTTATATTGTTATTTTAATTTCATAAAGAGATCTATTAAAAAAGATAAAGGAAAATAGAAATAATAAACATAAAAAACAAATCTTTTAGATCTTTAAAATACGATAATGAATTATTTTTTATCAAAGAGTTTGCCATCTACTCAAATTATTTATTAATAAAATTAAAACGGATTCCTAAATTGTGAGTGAGTGAATAAATTCTAACTAGAAAGAATTTAATTATTATTTTATTAGGAATTAAATAAAATTTATTTTATACTTAATGAATTTTACTATTCATTTTAGTTGTTCTAAAGTATTTTTTTTAGAATATAATTTTAGAATAATTTTATTAATTAAATTATAGGTAGATCTTAAAATAAAACCAACATAGATTATAAATTGAATTAAAGTATAGGAAAAAAGAAATAATTGATATATATATCTATATAATGATTGACTCTTAAATAAATAAATTATTTAGGATTGATCTAATAAATTAATTTTAATTCTAATTAAATTAAAGTTTTTATAGTTAAAATAATTCAAATTGGTTTTGTGGTTTTTATTGTTAGTCGTTTTTTGCTTACTTTTTGTCATTCATTCTCTTCTAAAATCTCTTAACTCTACATCAAATTTTTCATGCAATTCTCTAATTATACTTTCATTTACTTTTATATTTAATGCAGATTTCATCAGTTGATCCCATTAAATTCCATCTTCTCTTACTTAAAATTCTAGTTAGTAAGATTAACTTGTCAATAGAACCACTACATCTCCAGGATCTTCTTGTTTTATAATATCATCTTCATGGAAAAGAATATATGTAATTACAAATCTATAAAAGAAGCTCCAGCCCTCTTTCAATAAATTGTCCATAAATGATACCTTTTTTTATTAGTTTTAGCATTGAAATAGTCTTTCCTATATAATTTATTAATATTACCATATGATCTAAGGGAATTAATATTCCACATAAAGAAATTATCCATGATTAGCAAACCACTTCTACTTTGATATCATTATCAGACTTTAAATTACAAAAATAATAATTAGTTAATAAAATTAAAACCACTCCTCTTAATAGAGATTTGAATAGCGATATTTAATAAAATTTTAATAATTTACGAATATTTAATGCAAGTAAGGAATGTGTTTCCACATTAAAAACTCTATCAAGTAAATATGTTTTTTAATTCCAGGCAATTCTATTTATCAAAATTATGAATATATTAATTAGTAAAGACTATCCAATAATTTACCAGGCAGATATATATCTCTCATCTCTAAGGACTCAAATATCATACAAGTCAGCCAGAAGGCAATATATTCCTCAGCATGATAAAGCATTATTCCAACTATATAATTAATTCCCTAAACATATCCTAATTTTTTTTAAATTATAATTTACTTAAAATAAAAAACCTAGTTACTGTGGCTTAATTCATTATATTCTTATAGAATTATTTAGTTCATTTGCTTGAAATTCTATTAATATAAGTTATCTTCAAACAATATTAATTTTATTCAAATTCGAAAAGTAATTTGTGTGGAATCTATTTCTATTTTTAAATTTAATTTGTATTACCAACTTATATATCATACACAGAAAAGGCATAGAGGATGTTCTTAAGTTACTAAGAAAGTGGTCCTCCTTCTTTAAAGAGTCCACTTGAAGGAAATGTTCGAATAGCATCTTTATCTATTTGAGCTTTATATTATTAATAGATATCTTTCATCTAGAGAAGGGAATTATATTATTCTTTCATTTTTCTAAAATCGTTATGTCTGTATTGCTATTTCAACCAAGCATAAGCTTATGAGCAAGTTTCTCCTTCTCTGAGGTTAATATCGCACTTGCATCTTCTGCGATTATTAAAAGTTTGATTATACATTTGTTTAGTGTTGACTAACAGTTTTTGAGATAATTTTTAAATAGAATTAAGAAAAGATTTCTTAGGCTTGATATTTGAATAGCTTATATATCCTGAATGAGCATTTTCTTTATCATATTAACTATAGGGTTGAGTGTAGCTGTAATAAGAACTCTAGCTGGTAAAAGATCTTTCATGTTATTGTGTATGTAAAATTTAATCATTTCTTGGAGATATACTCATATTTTAAAGTGTGTGGAAATATTCATCTTTATCTTCGAATGTACGCGCACTCATTTATTTTTAAAGAGCGAGATTTCCATATTTTTATTCACTATTTTCATTGATATCTATGAATTTATTAATATTCCCTTACTTTTTGATTTACCTTGGACTTAAAATGGTTTAATCATACTCATTTTTTAAATCTTATATGTTATTTTGTTTATTTGTATTTGTCACATTTTTTAATATATTTTGGTCACCAAAACTGGATTCATTTATTGGTTTCTCTTGTAAAGAGAAAGAAATATTAGGTTTTAGATTGTGCTTTATTGGGCTTTTAGGGATTTATTTAGCAAAAGTCCTAATTGAGTCTTAGACTACCTCAGATTCCTCAAAATTAACATCAAACACTATTCAAAATTTTAAAAAATAACTTTAAAAAGGTAATGGTTTTTAGCAACTATTATTATTTTAATCTCCCTAATTATACAAGTAAGTTTAGAGATTTTAACATTACCTGAGTAAAGATCATCTCTGTACATAGACATTGACATAATACTTTCACTTGGATTCTATAGATCAACCTTAGGTTGCAATTTCTCCATATTTTGTTTGTGAATCACTTGATTGGGCTTTGAATCGAAATTCATTTTCTTTAAAAAAGTAAAATTAGGAATGATATTGATTGATAATCTTGTATTTTTAGAGCAATACTGTTAAGCCAATACAAAAACAGCTTTATTGCTTAACTTATTTAACTAATTGGGTGGGTTTATTCTTAAATATAATTGTATACTTATATCTGTCTTTTTAGTAATGGAGTTTCAACCTTTAGCAAATCCAGCTTTCGTTTAACCTGCCTTTATTTTAGAATACTTCTATCAGCTATTATTCGATTAAACTATATGTATTTTCAACTTTTTAAAATTAAATTCTTTCTTTTAATTGCAATGCACTATATCAAATTCTTTTTAATGTTTTCAAAGATAGTTGTTAAAAATTTTTATGGTATACTCAATCTAATTATTATTTCAAATCATATAGATGGAATAGTATATATCCTTTCTAATAGTACCTACCTATTAACCTATAGTCCAATAATAATAATAATAATAATAATAATAATCAAACAGATAAAAGATAACATGAAATGACTTTTTCAATTACTAAAATAAACTTCCATTTAATATAATGAGAGCTACTATCTACAGTGATACCCATCTAGTATTTTTTTCTGCATTTTTAATTTGTAAGATTAATCTATTTTATTTTACTCAATAAAATTAATTATTAATTTTTAATTTAAAATAATATATTATCAATACTGAAATTTAAAAATTCTGAGTAAAAAAATAAATTTGCAATAATTATCAATTCTTTAAAAAATAATTATCTTATCATTTTAGTAAAAAATAAAACAATAAATTAAAGCTCTACTAAACGGAATCTTCAGATTCAATAAAATATAATAATAAAATTATTAAATTAATTTGTTGGTAATTATCTATAATAACTAAAAATATAATTTAAACTAATAAGGGTATCTATCTATCTTATCTATTTATTCTTTATTCAATGCTCAAATTTAAGGTGGTTAAAAAAATATAGTTGTTAAGAGCCTGATAAAAATAATTATTACCAAAAGTTTTTATTATTATTTAATAATAAAAAATCAAATTTTTGAGAGGAATAATAGTAATCCCAAGAATTACTTTACATAATATTAGATATTTTAATGGTCTTGAATCTTCTAATTAATAATAATTATAATAATAAAAGCTTATATTGATGATCAGATGATTAATATTAATGTTATTTAGATAATTTATTATTAATTATTTATTTCTCAAGATTCATCCTTTTTCACTTCTTTTTGAGATGATTCGTTATTGTTACAATAAAGAAAATGTAAAAAAACAAGTTAAATTTAAAAGAGCAAAAAGACTATCAGTAATAGAAAATTAATAATTAGAAATGTAATTCTTATACAATTATAGTTTACAAATCAATTTTACATTTTTAAGTGTTTATTAATTTGGAACTCTAAAAATTAGATGATTTTTTAATTTATGTAAGTTTGTATTATAAATTCTGATCCTTTCTGATCAACCTTATGAGAAAGGGTTAATATCATATGTTTATAAAACCTTGTTAAATCTAAAGGATTATTTGATAAAATGAATAGTTTTATTACATTTTGAATTTACTTTTTTGATACAATTATCATTAAATAATTAAACCACCTAAGAATGATTGCATGGCCATTATAAAATTAAAATTCTTTGTAAACAAAGATGAAAGATGCTTTATCAATTAATTATATCACAATAAATTAATTTTTAGTACCAACACAAATTAATTTTTATAGAGAGAAAACTTTCTCCTATTTTATTATTTTAGTATTTTCTTTTTATCTAAACCAAATATAGACACTAAAAGCATCGTCATTTAGCAATTATTTTTAGATAGAATTGATAATAAGATTTGTTTAAATTAAGAAATGTCTCATTAGAAATGAACAGGCGATATCTAATATATTGGTATTTACAGAGATAGAATAATTTAAAATAGAATGAATAGAAAAATAAAAACTAGAGATAGAATATTGGTAGCATTAATTCTATTAACTTGATAATAATAAATAATAGACTTATTTAAAATATTAGCGTAGGTAGAATGATAATCTCAAAAAATTAAAGTTGAATTAATAAAGTAGAAATAAAAATGTTAGAATCCATCATTAGGAAGATCATTTGATCTATTAAAATGGAAAGAAAATATTATTAAAGATAAGAAAGATTTAAATCGACTGAGCGATAGATAAATCAATCTATTGTTCAATTGAAGGAGTGAACAAAAATATGTTATATGAGAAGTAAATAAAAGCAGTAAGTAAGTGGTCTGATAAATCTAATTAGTGTTATTCAAATTAAATATTATAAATAACTCATAAGACTTTCTTTTTTCTCCAGTAGATTTTCTAAAATCAGAAATAGAGGGTATATAAGAAGTAAAAAAGAAAAATAGTGAGTTTTAATAATATTAGCTGCAATTTATTAGACTTCTAATTAAAGAGGTTATGTATCTAAGAATCAATTAATTGATAAAGAATAATTAATAAAAACAAAAAGAAAATAAAGTTCTATCTAGCCAAACCCCTAACAAACTATATTTAATATCTAATATCGCAAAAAGTTATTAAACGATATAACTTCTTTTTACCACATAGTAGCATAATCAAAATATAATCAAAAAAATAAAAAAATACATAATTAATTGTAAATAAGAACTGATTGAATTATTGACAAAGTCTACCATACTTCTAGTATTGATTTATCTGAAATTTAATTATGGCATACCCTCTACTTATAGAAGCAAATAGAATGTAAAGAGAATTTGAAGATTGCGATGATGGGAGCAACTCAAAAATGTTAGGTAATTTTATTTAAGATAGATTTTAAGATAATTAGAATTAAAATGTCAGAGTTAATTCAAGGAAACTATTACTAAATTCTTACCACAAGATACTACAAAATATGATTCTTATGGACAATTAACTTAAATTTATTTTTAAAATTAGGTATCTGCGACGAAGATTGCCACATTGGGGATAAAATTAAGTATTTAGAGAGTTTTGTTTGCGCATAATTTAGCTAAGTTGGGTAACTTTAGATGTTTGAAGTCTAAAAATAGAACACAATTTAATAAGAAATTTGTATAGTTCCTTAGGAAGATGCTAAATCTAAGGAGTCAGATAAAGAGAGTAACGAAAACCTACCTGAAATAGAAATGTTTAGGCAATACTCACACAGTGTTCCCCTTAGAATGAACAAAGAGCGCTTAAATACAATTAAAAATCTTGTTGGTGACATTGAGAATAATGTTGAAGAATAATAAGACGTAAAAGGAATCTAGTAAAACAATGAGAATAATAATGATACAAATTTAGTTAATAATTAAGCTAATAAAATAATCAATATTTAAGAAGAGGATGACAATGCAAAGGAAAATGAAACTGAAGGTCCTTTTCAACTTGAGAAACAAGTAAAAGCTACATTAAAATATTTCTTTCTATTTTCGCTCAATTCATTTCAATCCAAATATGTGAATGTTTACTTATTATTTCAATTTAAAATTAAAGAAAAAGAACTTTAGCGCTCCTCCATAAACTCTGCTAAAGAAAAAATCACCAAGCATAATAATCAATAACTCAGCCAATGTCAGCTTACAAAGGCAATCAGTAAATTCTTAATTTATTTTATCTTTCTCAATAGTAACCAATATATTTGTTTACAAAAATAGATGGGGTTTATTGCTGATTATAAAGCCAAATTATCTGATAAACCTTCAGAGGTAATTAATTTTCTTCTTTTTCCTAATCTGTTTGCCTAATGCTATCATGATATTTCTTTTTATTTTGTGGATTAAACACAATCAATCTAATTAGATATAAAAATTTAAATGCCCTTTAATATATTATCTAGATAATGAAGTCCAGATCCTTATCTAAAGAATTCAGTCGCTAAAGAAGTGAATCAATAAAGAGTATTGATAGTTAAGATTTACCAGATATCCAGAGAAGGCCATCTAGAAAGTTCTCAATAAGACAGAAATAAGTCAGTTCATAATTCATCAAACTTAATGTTGAGACACAATAGCTGAATTAAGAATGTAACAATTAAAAATAACCTTTTTTCTTACCTAATTAAATTTGATTGTTAATTATTTTTCCCTCTCCAGCAATTTATTTTACAATTTACATAAACATATATTCTAACCTTCACTCAGTCTTACCCATTCAATAAATTGAGGATAGATTTAAATTTATGAGAAAGAATTCTTTTTGAGAGTTATTTATTGACTTCAAATCAAATTTAGACTCCCTTCTAAAGTCCTTATATATATTTATTTAAAAAACTTTAGTATCTGAGATAGATAAAATCAATTCGAATAATGAAGGTGGATGTAAATGTCATCCCCCAGAGTGTCTTTATGCATAAAAGATAGATGATATGATCCCATAAGAACCAGATAAAAGCTTAAACATGGAAAAATTATAAGTCTAATTAGCTAAAACACAAAGCAAGAAGAATATAGATGATAAGATTTTTCAAAGTAACATATGTGATTATTATGTAAGACCTCTTCTCAGATCAATTAATCTTGCTTTAAGAGATAATATCAGTTGCCTGTATAGAGAACATTTTCTCTCTTCCTTTTAAAGTTTCCATATGTTGAAAACAATTCCTATTTCTACCTAAAAAGAAATAGAAGAAAGAAGTATTATAATGCCTCCATTTGAAACTAAGAGAAAGAAAACTCTCATTCTCGATCTTGATGAAACATTGATTCACTGCAACGAATCATTAGATTAGCCATGTGATTATATCTTAGATATACAAACAGATTAAAAAGAAACAGTCTAGGTAATTACTGAATTCATTATTATAATTATCTATTTCAATCTTAGTATTGCATTTAATTAATTTATTATTTAGCTTTTTTCCTAATATTATTATTAAATCTGATGAACATTTTTACTATTTTAATTTTTGAAAGCTAAATAAGATAGATATATCAGCTATTGAATTCTAATTACTTAAATTTTAATATTCAAATTTTAAAAATAGGCTGGAATCAATATTAGACCTTTCGCTTAGTAATTTTTAGAAGAAATGTCTGAGTTCTATGAGATTGTAATCTTCACTGCTAGTAAAAGTATTTATGCAAATGAAGTAATTAATAATTTAGACCCAGAAAATAAATACATCTTCAAGAGGTTATTCAGGGAGAATTGTATATACAAAAACAAAGTCTATATCAAAGATTTGAGGATATTTAAAAATAGAGATTTAAAAAATATTGTAATTGTAGATAACTGTTGTCTCTCATTCTGTCACAATATCCTTAATGGCATTCCAATTATTCCTTTTTATGAAGATAAAAGAGATTAAGAACTCATATAGCTTACTGAATTCCTTAAATCTTTAGCAGAGGTAGAAGATGTTCGTCCTATTATCAAAAATGGCTTCAAATTTAAACAATATAAAAACTATTAAAGTCCTTCAGAACTAATAAGGGAAGTGTATTGAAGTAATAAGCAATAAAATAGATAATTCCTATATGAAATAATAACCTTTTAATTTAAGCAGTTTTAAAGCATTTACTAACTAACTAATTACCAAACTAACAAAAAAAATAGTACCTCAGATGAACTCATATAGATTAACATAACAAATGCGTAGATTGGATGAGTTTATCCTACAATAAATTATTAAACATTTAAACTATTTCAAATATAAAATAAACTTACTAAATTTTAAAATTGATTTATTTATTATATACAACTATATAACTTTTCATTTATTATATTTTATTTGTAGATAACCAAATTTAGTTTCATATTTTAGTACAATCTATATCTCCTCTCTCTTACTTCTATATTAATATACATACTCATGTAAACAATATAAATAGTAAATAAATAAATAGCTTTTCTTCTAAATTTAAATATTACTAAGAAGAAGGGTTTGAATGAAAGAATAATAAAATTAAATAGAAAAGTTATAATATTATATGAAATGCAAGATGAAAATAATAAATAAATAAATAAATAAAAATACAATTTAAATTTAGTTTAAATATAATATTTTAATTATCTCATTAAGAAATAACATTCATTCATTCTTTCATTTTTATTTAATAGAATTAAGAGAAGAAATTTGAAATAGTTTTAAAAGAAGATAGATAGATAGGAAGGTAGGGAGGTAGGTAACATTTTGTTATTATAATGAGAGGAGATTAATTTATTAAAGTAAGATTATTATTATAAAAATCAAGGAATGATCTTTTAGTTTTCAGTATAGTTATAGCTTAAAAGAATTCAGAAAGACCTAAATAAGTATCATAAGATACGAAAGAGGCAAGCAATAAGATTAAAGGGTTGGTTTATTTAGTAATATTTACAAATATCATAATGGAGTAAACTCACAGCGCTTAACATCCCTTTTGGATTTTTCCTAAAATTTATTGTATTCTGTTTTATAAAACTTTTCAAGTAGAAGAGAACTAATTATTTATGAAAGATAAAATGAATTGAAGCTATTTTAAAAATATTGAAAAACAAACAGTAATAATAAATTACCTCTCCATAGTATAAGAAAAATCTAAATCATAATTTTTTTCATTCTAAGCTTATCTTCGGGTACTATCAATTAGATTCTTGTATTTATCTTCAATTTCATACCTGCATATAGTCAGTACTTATCCAAATGCTTAGTAAAAAGGTTATTCACTCAATCCAGGAATACTAAAAATAGTTTATTATTATTAAAGAAATAATAAAGATTTACTAAAATTTTACTTTTAAGACACATCTATTTTCGGAGACTCTATCTTGACTGTAACAGGTATAACTATTCCCTCAAGAGTAGTGATGTCATATTAAATAACACGATTTGGATCTCTTTACTATGTTAAAGCAAATAGTAATTTCTATGTGATATTAAAAAATCTAGTTTCTTCTGTAAAGAACTCTACTTTTCCAAATCTAAGAGCTATATTTACTGCAGTTTTTTCATCAGTACCTACAAAATTTATAAAAATTAACTCCATAATTAAGTAGAGAAATAATTTACCTAATAATTTAAGGAGAGGTAGGCTTATGCCAAATAAATACTCCTAATGTTCTAATTTAGCGAAATCAATCCTACCAACTTCATATGTATAAAATTCTCCAGGCTTCATATTTTTCCTCAACCATTTATAGCAATCATCTAACCATATTTTAAAGACCTGCTCTTGCATGGACAGAATGTCAGGATACATTTTCAAAAATCCAAACAAATTTTCCTTTTACCCTAAAATTATCTCTATAACTTTCTAATAATTTCCTAATAGGCATGACAATTTATAGAGTTTTTCATCACCCTTAGACTGAAGATACTATATTACATAATTTAATTATGAAAGACCAGGGGATGTATTTTCTTTTTATAAAGTGTAATAAATAATCTAAATAATCAAGATCAAACAAACAAAGCAAAATATGGGTTCAGATTTGATAGTAAGATAAAAAATATTGATTGGAAGTAAAAATAATACCATTTTAAGTTTCGAGACATGAAATATCATTTCTAAATTCGACCTTAACAACTCTCCTCCAAGACTGCCAATTTGATGCCTTAACTATCTAGCTTGGCTCTGACTTATCCAAATAATCTTCTACAATCATATCGCCCATTATATAAAATTCATTTTCAGGAGCGATAAATCTCTCGATTGAACCAATATTAAAAGTTACTTTTTTGTATTATTCACTCCTTTATTTGTAAAAATCCATTAAATTATATATTCTTTGCTATTTCTTTTTCTCATCATCATTATCACTGCTCGAGTAATCGTTTTCATTAGATATATTCTATTAATTTTTATGAATTTAATTTTGTTATTCTTGTTCATTCTTTAGTATAGATTAAGTATGATGAACATAATTGGAAAGTACTTTTCTACACAGAGAAAGGCTAGTCGATGTTGAATTATAGTTATTGTCTTCAATATCCATTTATTTAAATTTCAATTTATACTTGTATGTATGTTAATAATCTTTCTATTTATTCCCTTTCCTTTTGTTCGCAATTTGTAGGATAACTATGATTTTTATAATTAATGATTAAAAAAACAAAAAATATTCCAAACTTGAATTTGTAAAAATTAACCATAAAACAAAAAAAGTACACTCAAAATAGAAATTATTAGTTAGCATTAATCATTATTTTATATGAGTAAGGTGATTTGATTTTATTATATTCTCTGAATATCAATATTAGTGAATTTTTTAACACAATTTGAAATAGTAGAAAGGAAAAACAATTTGCTATCATACTTAAGTCAATTTATTTATTATTTATTAGATAAAGATTAAGAATTTAAGAACCAGGCTATATAAATATTTAACATCAATTTAATTATTCAAATTTCTCTCTTTTATTTGAGATTTTTTAACTATTTGATTAATTGATTGATGAAAGCACTCCAGTAGTTAGTTAGGTAATTTGTTTGTTAGTTAGAACATTTTTTTATTTAATTTGATTACTGATTTATTACTAAGAAAAATAAAGAATAGTTAAGATTATTTCCACGATTAAAAGCGATGCATGCTTGAATGTTTGAATGAATTATAATCACTTTAATATAGCAAACCCACACTTTTTCATTTCTTATTAATTTTTCTCACTCAATTCTCCAATTTATTCCTTATAATACATTGAGATAAAAGGATCATTTCTTTTTATATTGCAAAATATTTGAAATAAAACAATTTTCTAAAACTCTTTAATCATTATATATTGTTAGGCTTAAGAAATTAAAAGAAAGAAAGAAATTTTAAAAAGTTATACATATTTTAGCAGTCTGTATCATTTAGTAAAGCTTGATCTAATTATTTTTAATTTTAATTTTCTTCTTCTCTTTTTTCTTTTAAGAATTTTAACCAAATAGGATCTATTTCGTACTAGAACACTGTAAGTATTTAATTAAAAGCAAGGAGAGGAATGTTTTTAAGTTCCGGAATTCTAAAATTAAATTAAAAAATTAGAAAGGAGTAATTTAATTTGTCAATAATCTTATTGCTAATCTTCCATTTAATATGAGTTTTAAATTTTAAAATAATTTTTAATTATTTAATAAGCCTTATTAACTCAAAATAATTAACTTCAATTTTAACACAATAATTTTTAAGTAATTTTGATGAATAAATATTATTTAAATATACTATATCTCAGGGATTGGAATTGGAGGATTTATAGCTGTGACCTTAACAGGAATTTAATATCCTTCAATAGTAATGATGTTATATTCTAATATTTCTTAAGAGGCTCTGCTTCTTTAAGTAGCGAATATCAATTTCTTATACAATTTAATGTATCTACCAAGCTAGTCAATGAATTCTAGTTTCCCCACTTTAAGAATAATCCTCGCAGCACTCTCTATATCTAAGCCTATATTAAAATAATTTAGTTTTGATTGACAATATTATAGGGTAGATTTATTTTTAATTATTATATTCTTTGACATCTGATTTTCATTTAATTATACTTATTTACTCGTTACTCCGATTTTTTGTTTTTTGATACTTGAAAGAAAGATATTTTAAACTTTAACAAATTAGAATTAATCAATTTAAGTAGATATTTATAAACATTAAAATAAATGTGTAATCTTATAACCTTAATGTAATTTCTATAAATGAAAGAAGTAAAATACCTAGAATATTAAGCAATCCTAAAGAGAATCCTTCAATACAATTATAATAACATTCTTCTACAAAATCTATTTTACCAAATACATAAGTGTATGGAAGCGTTCCATCTATATTTTGTCTTATCCATTCTAAGCCTTAACTTCTAAATTCTATAAATAATCCCTCCAAGTAGTTCACTACTTGCTGCCTATTTTTAATAAACTTGAAAATGGTTTTAATTTCAGCCATTTTCGTAAGCACATTAGAACCATAAATTTGTAATGCTTAAGAGAGATCATACATCCTTTGATCTTAAAGGGATTAAAGTATATTAACAATATCTTGATAATTACTTAACCCGTCACTATTACTTTCTATTTATATTTAATAATAATATCAAATACTTGTCTACTATAAAATGTAAAGATTTATTAAATACTATGCAGTAATAATAATTTAGCAAGAATATTGTAAAATAATTGTCTCTTAATTTTAATAGTGCATTCATTAAATTAAATGTTTTAATATTACTCTAATACATTTCTATAAAGTTAGTATTTTGCTCAAACTTTACTTATTAGCATGATTTCCATTAGCTCCACTGCTTAGATTCCTCAAGAAGCATTTATAAATCGTTATTTTTTTTCTAAAAAAAATCTATTTCCACAGGAAAATCTCCATATATATATACTTTATTAATAGGGCTGATAGGCTTAAAAATAGGAACAAATCCAAATTAAACTTGCTTTTATTAAACCATTATTTGTTAATTCTAATCCTCTTTCTTGTCTTTCAATTTTGTATCATTTTATTTAGCTTTCGGATTATTTAGCAATTAAAATTTTTTCATGTAGTATTTTCCTAACATTCTCCCCTCAATTTCCTGCTAATTAGTAGAAGAATTACTGTCAGAAGAGGAGAGAAAGTTTTTTTAATATGTCCGCATTTATAATTATCTATTTATTCCCTCTTTGAATTCACTTTGATTCTTAGTATAATTAATTAACTTTTGTTTAATATGCAATTTTTTACTTTAGAAAGATAGGATAAACGTATTTGCTTTATTCCCAATTTTTAGGATTAGAATTGTCAACTTAAATATCCATGCTTGATGATTGGGATATTTAGTGGTCTAAAATAATGCATGAATTCTTAATTAAAAACTATCCACTGCTTAAAATGATTAAAATATTAGAATAAATCATTCAGATTATGAAGTTTACTTGAATCTTATATTTCTTATTTTAAAAATACTGAACTTTTACATAAATGTAAGAATTAAGTGTTTATTGGATATTTTTAAGCAAAAAAATATTTAAATATCAAAATTATTTTAGTAGGATTTTAATATTTGAGAAAAATTACACTCCTAACTAAACTAATTGTCTTTTAATTATTAATACTTATGCATGAATGTACAAATGAATTGATAGATAAGTTTGTCATTACTAGAATAATTGAATTATATGGTGGGAGAAAGATATTATAAATGAATATTTGTAAGGTAAATAATCAACACCATTCAATTTATACTTCTCCTATCTTTCTTATTTTAAAAGTTTTTAATCGATTGATTGAATAGATTTAGTTAGTAAATTTTATAGTTACTACTAGGCAAAACTCTAGAAGATAAATAAAATAAATTAGCACAACAAAACAAAAAAAAATGCTTATTTTTTGTTTGGAACTAACTTATAAATAGAAAGTATTTATTGATTTTTAACTCCTTGTAAAATAATTTATTTCATAAAAAACCATAACTAATTACTTTATATAAAAAGAATATCTAAAAATCCAAAATAATCAGCCATTTTAAAAGCTATTTAGTTTTTGAAAAGTTGATCTTATAAATGTTTTTTAGGTTAGACTAATAATTTTATCTTTTAGTTCAATCACATCAGAATTCAAGTACCTTCTTAAGAAGGAAAATAGTCATAGAATCTATTAATAAGATAAAAAATTAATAAAAAATGGAGAGTTAAAATTAATTTACCTTCACTGAGCCTCTTTTAAGGAATCAGTTAGATAGCCTTTTTTATATAAATGTATTCTTTTTTAATTCTGCGCAAGTAAAAAGCTATGATTATGAAGAAGAAAATCATATAGCTGAGTGAGCCAATAATTAAAATTAATTGTAAGATAAATAAGAAACTATCTTTAACATAATCGTTTTCTTGCTCAAAGTAAGTTATAAGTCCTTTCATTACCTTAATAACCAATTGAGATTCAACAATGTAATTAACATAGTCTGATTCACTTATTAAAATATCCATTTATTAACTTTCTTTTTACCCATTAATTCTATTTAAAATATTTGTTACTGTCTGGGAAAGCCCTTTACTCATCAACCCTTATAAATTTGTGTTGCATATTTCATTTTCAAGATTAATTAAAATGTCTGAGAGACAAGTATTTTCAGCATTAACACTATACATATTATTTTTAAATGTATCAGATGCAGAATTCATGTAAATATTAGAGTATTTTGTGCTAAAAAATTTCCAAGCTTAATTATAACTTTATTCTCTTAAGTTTTAAAGAACTTACACCACATCGTTATCTATGAATTTTAAGTTGTTTTTCTAGCTCACTGCTTATATTATGAGCGAATTATGAGAACTTATAACAGAGGAAAATTGCATTATCGCTTCAAGGAATATCCTGTAGTCTTAAGCAGGTTATCCAAAAGTATTAGAGAAGGAGTCCATATAAATGAATATCTAAATAATTATTTGAAAAGGATTAAAATTTTTAATTTGTATTTTCTGATTAAAAATCTCATTGTTAATTAGGAAAGAAAATATTAAATTCTAATTTAAAAAAATGAGATTTCTAAAAAGATGAAAATTCCATTTTTTTTAATTAAAATATAATAAATATTAATTGGTAATCTTACAATCATAAAGAAAATAATTGAGAGGGAGCACAGAAAAACGAGAATATAAATAAATGTCTTAAATTGAAGTCTTTGATTTGTAATCCTGTCATTTAGATGATTGCTTTTCTTTTTACTTTTCCTATTAATTTACTTCTTATTCCCTCTGCTTGATATTTCTGTAGTTACTCTTTCCTCAAATTCTTCTATTCTACTGTAATCATTATGTAAATACCTATCATCCGTATTAAAAAGCTCCTAGTTTACTAATTCTAATCCTACTATAATATTTTCAGCTTCACCCTAAGTCATCCTAGATATAACCATTAAAATTCTTTAACTGTTAAATTTTAAAGTTTAGAATGAGGGTATGACAAAACCAAATGAGCACATAATTAAAACGACCGCCACAGCCACACTAGTATTATTAACTGAGACTATGGCATCTCTCAAAATAACTAAATCTATTTCTATGTCTGCTTAGTTTTGAACAAACCGCTCAAACACTTTATTGTAGTTAGCAAGTAAATTTATCTTCTCCTCTTTAGATATTACTAGCTTACCTATAGGCGAATTTTTATAAAAAAAAGGTTATGAAAGATATTTCTTGATAAAGTTAATTAAGAAAAAAAGAGAAAAATGAAATACTAAATTAATAATCTTGCTGAAGAGTGTATATATACTCCCCCATATTTTTTAGATATTCAGTAAACTTTAAGTTAATTTCATATCTATCGCCATTTGATAATAGAATAGCATCCATTTCTTAATTGAGAAACTCAGTCTGATATTTGTAAAATACTTATTATTAAAAGATATAAAAAAGTGTGGAAACATATTCTTAATAACTCGAAATCAAATTCTATTTTATGTATGTGTTAAAATTTTCTTATTTATTAATTAAGAGATTTCCATTTCTTAGCACAAGTATGTCTGTTGATAATATTGTCTGTGTGAGCGGTAAAAACACTTTGCTTTAGCTATATTTAAAAAAATAAAAGATATTTAAAAATGAGAAGATTAAAGTATGATATTCTTTTTTCTTAGTCTAATAATTTAGCTTCGATGCTGAATGTTTGATTAAAATTCTAGTAATGATATTACGTGCCCATCTCGTTTAATGCTAATTTATTACAAAAAAATATTTTAATATTTTCAAATAGTTAATTTAAAATTAAATAAATTTCCTCTCAAATAACTTTTATTATTTTTTATTTTTCATTCATTAATAAATGAGAATATTGAAATAAAACCTACATTATAAAAAATGTTAATGAATCCCCTAAATAAATATTGAATTGCATACATTTAACAGGTTGGGTGAGAGTTTGATTTTAGAAATTAAATTTAATTTAAAATTAATTGTGAATTTATTACCTTTCGTGTAGATTGTTATGTTTTGAGATATTGTGACAACTAAAATGATAACTACAGTTGCAAAGACTACGAATTAGAAAAGAAAGACAATATAAAACAAGATGATGAATTTTGGAGTAGTTTTTAATTCGCAGTTACTTAAAATTCTCCTCAAAGAAGTTGAGCTTTAAGAACTTAAGGAATTAGAAGGTTGGCTTGCGTTTTACATTTAGTTAGTTCTTTATTTTAATTAGTGAGTTTAAATTATGTTAACATCCTTATTTTCTAATGAAGACACTGTATGAGCTTTGTCTTTATTCTCATCTTCACTACTTTCTTCCTGGGATTATTCTTTCTAGATTTTTGTTGTTTGGTTTTAAAGCTGTTTTTCATTTAATAATTTATTTTCTTCTACTGATAATATTTAAATGTTTAAAGGTATGTCTGTGCTTAATATCAAATTTTCATTATTATCCTATGTAGGTAAAGTAAAATCTTCTCCATTTCTTTATTATACATAAAGATTATTCCCATCATCTAAATTTTCTCGACTACTTAGGAGTAGTCCATGCTATTAAGATATGTCTAATTAACTTTAATCTAATCTATAGTTGTTGTTGTCTATAAATTTTGGTATTTGTAAAAGTTTTATCTCATTCTTTAGATTCTTATCATCTGCTAATTATACTCTATCAACTGACATTAGTATATTGGCTTCAGTAGGATCTATCATACTGTTTTAAATATTTTCTTAAAATAGAGGGGGATTTTAAATCGTTTCTATTGTATTTTGCTTGGGATGAAATATTTTTTTACTACTTTCGATAGTGGTTTATTTTTGCTTAATTATTTCTTATTTTTATTATGAATTTTCTTTTTGATTACTAGCTTCAAAATCAGGATCGGCATTTTCACTTTATATTAATCAATTGTTAAAATTAAAACGAAATAATTAAAAAATATTATTTACCTAGTCATTTCTGATCTTTTGGAGCGTGAAGAAACAGAATAGGTATTAGAGCAGTATAGATCATCCCAAGGAATCATATTTTCAATTTCTACTACAATCAATTACTTCTATTTAGAATTAGTACCTTCGAACTGCTCTATCCTAATGTTTAATGTGCATTCCTTTATTTATTTTAAGTTTAAGTTACAACAGTACATTTTTAAATGAATTAATTTACATATGACAATAATTTTTTTTTTTAAAATTCTCTAAAATATTTAATATCCTCTGTCCATTCGGGAGTAGGTTTATCAAGATCTTCATAATTTCCTCTATCATGATGTTTGATAAATTAATTTAAGTAATTTTCCATTTCTATATTTTAAATTTTGAAATACATGTTTATTGTTTTATTTATTTATTTTAATAATCAATACCTTTAGGTACATCAAGTTTATATTTAAGAAATAAATATTCTTCTTAAGGATTATATTCTAAAATAAATTCAAGGAAGGACGGAATAAATATTGAAAAGTGAACTTTTTTAAAGTATATCATGTCGATATCTTACCCAGTTATGGTAGAGGCAAAATTCGAGGTCATATCTTCAATATAACCAAGTTTGTTTAAAGTAATAAATTGATTCTTAGTATTAACTTTAATGATTAAAGCTGAAAAAGCAAAATCATCTTAGATAGCAAAGTAATAATTGATAAATAACTTAACTAAAAAGATGTAACCATTTTTATTCTTTCCAAACATTGTTCGATAAGTTCTAATACTTTTAGTAACTCCAACATCTATTAATCTTCTTAAGAACTCACTATGGAATTCAGAAATAAAATCAGGCATTAATTCAGTAACTCTTTTCTTTATTATTAAAATATATTAACAAATAAGATTTAATGTAAAAGATAGTTTACTAATTGCTGGAACTCCCCTTTATCATACCCAAATAATTAAGGTATTTTTTCACTGAACTTAAGTATCTTGCCTCCTTCTTTTTCATACTTAAATGAAGCCACTATTGAACCAACTTCTCCATTCAATATAGAAGTACTAGTAATTGTTAGGTTTATATCTAAAGTTAGGTCATGTTTAATAATATCATCAAAAGTAGCTTCTAATTGTTTTGTTTTTGAAGGATCATAAAGCACTTTACTTCTCAAAATAGAATACATTTTTAAAAAATAAAGATTTCCTTCATTTTGAGAAATACAGTATTATAAAATTTTTTCTGTGTCTTCAATCTTACTTACAAATTGAATAACCTAATATCTAAGCGAATCTGCATCATCAAATCCTTTAATCAATTACTCAAGTAATTATACCTTAGCTTTAATCGAATCGCCTAGAGCTTTTTTAATATCACTTCTTATTACTTCTGAGGTTACTAGTTTATCAAATTTTGTGTTATTTATTGAATCAAGTCTATCTTTTTATCTTTGAATTAATTAATAATACTTTAATATACTTAATCAAAAATAAAATAAATACCTATATGAGTAAGAGTAAGCTTTATCCTTTTCTTTTATTTAATTTTCTATTAAATTTGTCATACTTTTTTCAACTGTTTAAAAAAAGGAATTCTTTTTTGTTATTAGAGTTGTCATTATTTTGCTTTAAAAGAGTGCCTTTATCTAGTTCTTTTTGAATTTGATCAAGAAAAACCAATATCTAAGGCAAACTTCTTATGTCATATGTTATTAATTCATTTTAGTTAGTTTAGAAATGAGGAGTTCAAATTGAAAATCAATAAAATCCATAAACCAAATTTAAAATAAATTGTCATCTTAACATATTCTACTAAAATCTACTCCTTTGAGTTTTATTATACTTCCAAGATCTATAATCATTCCTCCAGAGATAGTAGGTTTCTCATCTCCTTTTTTAATTATTTTTAAATTTTTTTAAGCCATATTTCTATTTAATGTTTATAATCATTAGAAATCTTCATTTTGAAAATTGATTCATACTAATAATTAAATTTATGAAAAATTTGATAATAATATTATTAGTCTTGATATTCTAATTTTGGATCTATAAAACAAAAACAAATAAACATTTAAATCTATCATTAGTAAGATAATTATTGATTTTAAAAAAAATATCTGCTTCTACTCCTTTTGTTAATCTTAAATTATTTCTAATGTTATTTAAAGAAATTACAAATAAATCTTTATTTTGAAACAAAAATCTTAGTTTTAAAATAATATTATTAAGATTTTATAATCCTTTATATAAAGAAGCATTTGAAATATTCAAAATTTATTTGGGTTGATAAAATCCAATTCGTTTTAATTCAATTAAGAAATTGTATAAAAAAATACTCAATTAAATTGCAAATAAACAATTTTGAATATTATGTAAATTTTCTTATTTAAGGCGAATTATTTTTCACAATTTTTTTAATTTTTCCATCTTAATAGAGTTATTAAATTTATAAAATAGAAAGTAGACATAAGGCGTTAATATTAGAAAAATGGCAGTAGAACTTTTAGGTAAAATGAAAATAAAATTGATTAAAATTAAATTAAAAAATTTACCTGCTTATTAGTTTATAAGCTCATTTTTGCATGGACATTCCAAAATGAAACAATTATTTTTGTGTAATTATAGGGAACCAAATAAAGTAAGCTTTGCTGTCTTAGATAAAAAACTCTATTCAAATAAATCGCATAGTTTCTCAAAAAATAGGCAGGCAGATGCAGGGTATTCTATTTAAATAATTAAAGTAATTTAGTTGTTTGTTCATTAATTTTATTTAATTACTTGAAAACATTTTTTGATTCATTGTCATGACTTAAATAATCCTTTTATTCCAAAAAGTTTTCATAACTCCATAACAAAGAGCAGCAAGGACTAGTAAAATCTATACAAAATTTCTATCTGAAACTTGAGTAGTATATTCTCTTAAAGCAAACATGATAGTAAAGAGTTAAAAAACCAAAACCATAAACCCATAGACATCAGCAATCTTTTTATCCATTAGAGGAAAATGCATGTAATATTCCACAAAAAGGAATACACAAAAAATATTAGCTATTATAAAAACCAAGAGAGGACTAGATGCATAAGAAGTAAAAACTATCAGTAGCTCTAAAATGATTTCATATGATTTTATAGTTGAATATCTACTCTTCAGTAAGTTTACAGCACTGAATTCTTTGTATTAAATTAAGGAGAAAGTATAAATATATAGGTAGACTTTTATGCGAATAAAGTTGAAGAATTTTTAAATAAATTTATTAATTTATTTAGTATAGATTAAATATGTTATCTACCTCCCTTTTTAGTAAAATAAAGAAGCAGAAATTAATAAAACAATATACCTGGATTATGATAGATCATTGAAATTAGGACCTAAACAAAAGCAGTGCTTAAAGTGATTAATATTACTAATAAATAATACAACCCTGCAGTGATGAATTGATTTCCCTCAAATAGTATATTTGCTGCGCATCTTTAGTTAGATATAGGTCCATTTTTTGAACTACAATATAGAGCACCAAATATGAGATCAAACTTGATCAAGCAGTAGAACCACTTTTAATGTTCAAGAAAGAGCTATATAAATCCTATTTATTTAGATCTTTTCTTCAAAATATCACAGTCATCTTTTAAAATAACGAAAAGAAGTATAAAGAAAAAATGAAGTGCTTAAATATTTTAATAAGATTTGTTTTTCATTGAATTTATCATCTTTACACTACATAATATGATTTTATTAATTATTGTAAAGAAATTGAATTAAATTACCTTTAATACTACTTAAACTCAAGATAACAATGCAGTAAATAATTAAGGCTTCAAAAACAAAAACTGTAGTTAGTACAATGAAAGAGAGATATGGTACTCCTACATTTGACAAAATTGGTAGTATTCTCGAACTTTCTAAGATAGTAATGAGATAATCGACATAAGGTTCATTTGGACTTTTTTCTGATAGACTTGCCATGAAACCACTTATTTACATAAAGTACACAGATACTAAGAATATGTAATAGTATTTAGTACGTATTCTTTCATTATCTTTGAGGAAGATTAATAAAAATATGTTAGATAGAGCATCGTAGATGCGCTAGTTAATCGGAATTTTATTCATTTGATACATTATTCAAGGTTGGACTAAAAAATGAGTAAATTATTAGAATATTTATTAAATCGCTTTTGTTTAACAAATAAAATGTTGAATATTTATGATTTTTTCTCTTTTCACTTATTGTCTACTAATAAAAAAAAACTTAGATTGTAATCATTTAAATTAATCTTATATGAATTCTTGCCTTTTTATTAGAATTTATTGTATTTTGTTAAATCAACTTTTTTAGACAAATAATTCAAAGCACCCTTCGTTTATTTAAATTATAACTACTATATCAAGCACTCTCTACCTAAATTACTTCTCATTCTTTTATTGAAAAAAATAAATGAACATTATTTAAACATCTTAATATTCTATTTTTTAGAAATGAATGAAAAAAATAGTAAGAAAGTTATAGATTATAAGATTTTGAAAAAATATTAATAAAAATAAATGCAATAGATTATATTTAATAAAGAAACAGTTGGGATTTCTTTAATTTTAAATTAAATTCATAGTTTTAGTTTAAATAGACATAAATTAATCAGATTTTATACAGATTTATTTAATTATATAAATACATAAATAACAAATAACTGCATTTATTTTAACAGTTTATTATTTAAAATAAAAGTTTAACTTTTTAGTTTTTTATTTTATTTAATTAAAATAAAAACAGGGTGTCCCAAAAATAATGGCAATAATATTTTTTGATAGTAATCAATAATAGATTTGTGTGTTAAACTTTTCCAAATTTTTCAAATAATAATGATGAAACTATATACATTACCTTAAATCCTCACTTCGATGCACAGTTTCATTCAAATTATATTTTATTTTTTTATTTTAATTTATTTATTTATAATAAATCATACAATTATATCTAGAGAAGAGGTTTCATTAAATAAAATATTTTTAATAGTAATTATTAATCCGATGATTTATTTATCATGAACATATTTATTTATCATAATCGTAGTTGTGAAATAAGTAATACTAAAATCAAATAATTAATATGAATTTTTTGAATTTTTATTTTGTTTTTTGAAAGAATATATATTAGACAACAGAGATAAATACATAGACATATAAATACAAAAGATGATTAAAGAATCAATGTAAATAATTAATTGGTAAAGCTAGTATTATCACTCAAATATTTTTAACTATTTCTTCCTTATTTAAAGGATTGCAGTTTTAACCTATTCAGATTCAAACTTATTTATTCAAAACAATAATTAATGAATTGATTTATTTGAGTGACAAACTATATAAGCAAATTAGTTGAGTTTAATTGAAATAGAAAGTTATTAATAATTATTTTCTTAGTTATTAGTTAATTCTTGATATAAATTTTAATTAATTTTTTGTTAGATTCAAATTTTAGCTTAAAGCATAGATTATTAGTCTCAAGATGAATATTACTTGATAAGGTTTTAGACGACAACACTGTTAAAACCACTCTTGAGAAGGAAATTCTACCACTGCACGTCATTAAGAGTGCTTTTATACTCCATAAGAAGTGTTTTAAATTAATTTTTTAATTCAATAGGTGGATTTGTAAAGTTCATGAATGAATCAACTACATAATTCATAAAGTTAACAATACCAGCAGGATTTTAGAAAGCCATTGAGAATAAACCCCTAATATTTTACATTTATTTTTAAATTAATTTTTTGTTAAATATTTTAATTCAAATTTTACTCAAATGCTCTTTTCTTTTCTTATCCTTCAGTAGAGTATTATCTCAAACTAAGGCAGAATTTTTAAACGAAATTAGGAAGATGTTGGCTTACATTCTTTAAATCAAGTAATGCAATAGATCCCAAAGCTACACACAAATTTCTAGCAACAACTTTATTTAACTGTTTATAAATAAATTTAATAATTTTAAATATGTACTTTAATAATTAATAAGATATTTTACTTGTTTTGAACTTTCAAGGATGTTAATAATTTTTAAAGCAACTTGATAAGCATATGGTTGCATGATGTCAGGATAGCTCAAGCAGAATTGATTTAAACACATGACTGCGTTATTGCATGTATTCAAGTAAGTATTACCAGGATCAAGGTATGTAGGGAAGATAGTGATGTGTTGAGAGATCAATTGAGTGTATACTTCAACCTTTCCTCTAATTAAAAGAGGGCAATTATGAGATATTTCTGCAATTAAACTAAATATGAAAGATCTAACTTCGCTGTCCTAGGACTTTATAAATTGAAAAATTATTACTTATAATTAAACATTTAGAATTATAGTTACATCAATAGTATGGGTAATGATTGCATCTAAATCGGTTGATTAAGTGAGAAGGGAGAATTTATCTTTAGTGCAATAAACGATACTGCTCATAAGGTCAGATCCCATTAAGAAGATTTATTTCTTTTGGTTAATATGTTTTCTATCTTTACTTTCAGTATTTAAAGCGAGGATATAATTTTGCATCATTTCAAAACATTTAGGATAAATATATTCTGTGTATTATATGAAATTATCGCCTAATTCTTAAGCTAGGAGAGAGAAGCATTCTAATTTATTCATTAAATATATTTTAATTAAATATCTTTTATTATTATTTATTTTCAATTACCTGCAAATCCTTTAATGGCAATATCAGTAGATTTAAGTTAGCTCCATTTTTCAAGAATAGGAGGTAATAGTAACTGAAGAACTTCTGGAGTATTAACTTCTTCCTTCATGGTATCAACTAGGGTACAGACTGCATCAAGTAGCATATTTAAACTATTGTTGGTATAGACTCTGATAGCTTCGGTGATAACCTTTATTGTATAAAAATTCAATTTACTATTATTTTTAATCTATTTTTTTAGTTTACTTTAATGAAATCGTGTAAGTATGGCTTAAGAATCATAGATCCATTATCAACAAAATCTTTCAAACATTGGCAAGAACATTCTTGTAGATATTGCATTTTATGAGTGATACCGTAAGCCATGCACTACAAATAACTTTTAATAACTTCATAGAATTAATTATAATTATCAATCAAAAAGCTTCTGTATTAGCAAATTGTCCACATAATTGAACTTTATAAAAGATAGTGCTAGTCAGGTACATTAAATAATTGAATTAAGGAAGGGATAATAGAGAATAAATGAACTTAAACTGAACTTCCACTTCCTCTTGCAATATCACCTAGACAAATAATACCAACTTCCCTATGATTAATATTAAAACATTATTTAAACTATCAATCATTCAAAACAAAAAAATGTTTTTAAAATTTTTTTTAAATTACTTTATTTTCCAATCACTGCTTTAGAAGCATTATTCTATTAAAGGCTAATATATTTAGAAAACAACATCTCTGAACTAATCTGAAAATTTGCTTATAGTTTTACCACAAACCTTTCTTAAGGTATATTCACCATAATCATTAATTTCCTTTCCATCATTGTTATCAAAATCATATTAATTGTCACTCTCATCGAGACCACAGTCATCCATATCATCCATTCCCTGCATTTCTGATTTATTACTAACATTCTAAGTGCTTGGCAAAATGTTCATTAAATCATCATCAGTATATTATAAACCTTTCAAAAGAGTAGGTAGTAAGCTAATTAAATTAAAAAAAGTTCGTCTAAATCAGTTTTAATTCCAATAGATTTCTCAATTAAAAGTTAAAATAAATAAATATATACTCTTTTAAGTAAGGCTAGACGCTTTTCATGCTTTATTCAAAATCTTCTCCTTCTAATTCTTCACTCAAGTATTCAAGCCAGAAATTGCATGCACTCTTGGCAACGTCATAATCTCTGTCTTAAGTCCCAATAATAACAGATTGAATAATTTAATCAATACGTTTCATTATAGTATCTCTTCTAATTTCAGTCAAAGCAAGGATACCTTAAAATGATCTGTGACGAATGCTCTTTTCATTATTTTATACATTGTTTAGTAGAATCTGTAAATAAGAATCGAGACATTCAGCTAAAGCAGCAGGCATGGGTTGAACGCATAAATTGAGTGTGTGAATTGCATTTGTTTATATTTCAATACCATATTTAGGATCACAAAATGAAAAAAGTTTGGGTATTAAAACATTAAGCTAAGATCCTCCCTTAGAAGAATCCAAATAAGCATAATTTTCAGAATTAACTCTGAGATCTTCTACAATTTTAGAAATACAATCGATTGTGTTGATAATTGCACCCTAATCAGTAGATTCTAGATTCTTATTCATGAATTCAAGCAAATCTGGCCACTTCTAAAATCCTCCTTTGTAGATAATAGTAGTCATTAAAGTACCAACTGTACTTCTGATTGCTTTTTATTAATCGTTAAATGCTTAGAACAAAGTTTACTTGATGAATTCGATATTCTATTCAGGTAAATGCTCAAAATTTCTTTCAACTAAAGACTTTAAAGATACACCTATTGATAGTAAAGTTAAAGTATAAATTATTGGATTCTTAATTCTAATTTTATTTTCATTTTATTAATTATTTTCTTAATCTTTCCAAGAACAATCAAGGCTTATCATAGATAATTGCTTAAACTCAAAAATCTTATTTTAACACTATCAAAATAGAAAATTATTTTTAATTCTATGATAAAAAAATTTTATGATTAGGAGGGTGTATGAAGAGATTTATTCAGCAACAAATTTAATAAATTATTAATGATTTTGAATGCGGAATTAATGTAATTTAAAGAAATTTTACCTGCCATATGACGGACTTCAACTGCAATATTATTTCCTTATGCTGCTAAAATGTACGACAAGTAATTATAAAATTCTGGAGACTTTGAGAATTCTTCAATCATTTGATAAACTTATTTTTACTATTAGTTATCAGCTACTTTACCTTATTGTAAGAGCTGAATAACTTACTAAAGTTTTGCAATATCAGGCTAAAACATGCTGAACCCTATCTATTTTAGTTTGTATGTAGTATATTTTTTGGAGCGCTTGATTTACTATTTTGTTATTATCAATATATGATTTTTAACTTTCAAAAGATATATGAATAAATTAAATTACTCGTTGAAATAATCTGTAAAAATTTATCTCTTTTTTTCTTTTAATTTATTTATTTTTTTAACCTTTCCTTATCTTTTTTCTTATTTTCATATTATTCATTTCACTATGCAAGGTAAATAAATACCCCTTTAAGAAAAAATATTCATATTTTTTCATGTTCTATAATAATCTTATAAGATAAGAATTATTTAACACACAAAGAAAGATACATATTTATATTTTTCATATTATCATTTAAATAAAATCTTAATCCAAGTTGTTGATACAAATTATTTTTTAGAAATTCCTTATCCTAATTGCACTTAAATGTGTTTTATTTAAAATAAATAGATTTTATATTAAAATAATATCATGATTAGAATTTTATAAATAATAATAATAATAATAATATATAGATAGTTTCATATGATTATAATCAATCAATCAACCAATCATTTATTTTATTAATCTTTAATCTTATAGTAATATTTTTTTACTACTTCTAAACATTTATTACTCTTTCTAATTTAGAATACTATAGTAAAGAATAAAAACATAATCATGAATTTATGAAAAGAATAAAAACTATTTAAGGAGATAAAAGCTATTTTGATTATGAAGTTTTATTATTATTATTTTAAAATTTTAATTACCAAAATATTATAATTCTTTTTATTTATTAAAATCTGTCAAAATAGTTTTTGCCTCCATAAATTATTAAATTTGATTGAAAATCATTTATTTTATTAAAAAAAATATTACCTAATAAATTTGTAAGAACTATCTATATTTTTAAACTAGAATCTTATAATAAGAAATTGGAAATTGTTAATCTTAAATAGATAGAATATTTGTGGAAACTCTGTTTCTAAAATCTAGATTTTTAAATCATAAAATTTATTGAAATCCAATCATAATACTTACTAATTTATCATATAAATTAAGTAAAAATTCACGTGATTAAGTTTAATACTGCTAAAATTACATAAATTTCGCTTGAATCATAATAATAATTTAATAGCAAAAGTTATAATAAAATACAAAGTGAATAGATATGAAAAATAAAATTCTTTTAACTAAAGAAACAAATAAAAGATAAATTTATAAAATAATAATAATACCATAATCACAAAATAAATAATCGATACCACCTTAGAAATAAAAAAGAAAGTAAAATCCATGGAAATATCTATACTTTTTAAGCTATTTGGTGCCTTTATTTCTATAATGACACTCATTTTACTCCTCCTATTCGTTTTTAAGCCTATTTTAATGCTAATAAAGTACAAATTTTAAGGAGTACCTGTCATCAAATATTATCCAGTTACAGGTATTTGGGGAATCTTTAAGAGAGATTTTGAAAAATATGGAGATTCATTTAGAATATTTAAGTAAATGAGTAAGGAGCATCCAGATGCTAGTTCTTTTGCAGTAAATTTAGGTAGATTTTATGGTAGTGACATCAGTAGATTTTTATAACTAAATTTTAAAAATAAGGTACAAATGTTACTCTTTTCTTGATCGAACCTGATATGATCAAAGAATTTTACCAACTTAATTTCTATGAAAAAAGTCCTTTTATATCTTAAATGCTAAGCAGGATGCTTGGAAATGGTTTTGTTTTGGATGAAAAATCGCATAATAGGAAAAGAAATATATTTTCGAAATTGTTCCATTTTGATCACTTAAAGTAAACAATACCTAAGATATAATCTATTACAGATTATTGGTTGGAAAAAAAATTTGGTAAAACTTCAGGCTCAATATCTTCTGTTGATATTATAGACTTTGCACAACATATCACTGGAGATTTAATCACTAGATATTTCTTTGGCATAGATATGAACTAAATGAGCTACAAAGGAATGAGTATTCCTTACAATTTAAATAAATTAAATCACGCCACATCTAACTAAATGAGATCTCTCAGGTATGTTTTGACTGGAACTTATACTTTTGATAAAGGATTTTTTACGAAAGACAGAGAAATCAATGAGGATATAAAAAATATCAAATAAATTCTCCTAAATTCTTTAAATTAGCGTCTGAACTAATATGAATAAAAATCAAATGATTCATAGAAATCAGGTGACTAAGATAGTGATGGAGGCAATGTAATTGAAGAACTTATAAGAAATAACTATATCTTGAATAAACACTTTTCTGAAATGAGTGAGAAAGAAATAGAAGATTTAGAAAAGTCCAACAAAATTCTTTCCGAAGAAGTTTTACATGAATACTAATCTTTCTATTTAGCTGGTATGGAAACAACAGGTATTATTATTATTTTTGATCAAAATATTTGGCAATTAAAACCATTTATTATGACTCAATCATTTGTTAATCAAATAATCAGAATTTATAAGATATTAAATATCCCTATTTCTCTTCTCTAAATTACAAACTATCATTCTCTAATTCTAATCATTTTATCAAATATTTAAATAGGTCACACTATTGGCTTCGCCCTCTACTACTATTGCAAATATCCTATCGTAGACATATTTTTTACTAAATTTTTTCGCTTACTTAGTTTAGAATTTAAAAATTTTAAATAACATTTCTTTCTCTAATTCTTATTCTCTAATTATTAAAGATAGGAGATAAACTCCGTAAGGAAATATCAGAACACATTTAATCAAATTAACCAATAACCTATGAAGATATTTCAAAGCTTAATTATTTAGATTGTTTTATCAAAGAAGTTTTAAGACATTATGGACCAACATCAGCATTATTTAATAGAAGAGTAAATTGGAAATGTTAGCAAACATTCATTCTTTAATTGCCATTTTTTTTCTAAATAGGTAACTAAAGATCATAAAATTAAGAATATTGAAATTAAAAAGGGTAGTCTTATAAATGTAGCTATAATGTCTAATTTCTACAACCCTAATATATTTGAAAACCCTGATTAATTCAGGCCTGAAAGATGGCTTGAATAGCCTTAGCTAAACTGCTTCACATACCTCCCATTCTCAGCTGGAAGAAGAAACTGCATAGGATAGCATTTAGCCCTTTTGGAAATTAAAGTATTCATTTCTCATTTGTTAAGAGATTTTAAAGTTTCTCTAACAGATCCTTCATATCAAATGGATACTCTTTAATAGTTTGTTCATGGACCTTCTAGACCAATTTATCTTAACTTTGAAAGAATAGTTTATGTTTCTTGATATATTATTTGTTTATATTATATTTAGCTTAAATCAAATAATTATTAATAAATAATTTAATTTTTGATAAACGTTAGTTATAAACACAGCTAAAAATATTTTAATTTGTATTGAACGTAAATGAAATTCATATAAGAATTCCAAATTAATTAAATTTATGTTATCAAAAGAATTAATTTCCATCACAAATTATTTATGGAGTTAATTAAAGATAAGTTAGTGTATTAGCTTTGCTAGCTCGATAGATAGATAGATAGCTGGTAGTTATTTTTTAAAATTTAAATTAATTAAATAATTTGCTCTTTATTTTTCTAAAACACTTTACTTTAATTATTTAATTTTTTTTTTTTTTGAAAACAAGTTAAAAATTAAATGTATGAAAAGGTTGTTATAAATATTAATAAATTCAAATAAAATAAGCTAGCTTATCTATCAATTTATCTATCTATATATTCAGCAATCTATCTATGAATCTATTTATCTTTTTGTTTTCTATACTAATTAAAATCAATCCACCAAATACTAATGAATAATCATTTCTTAATTTCAAAAATAATAAGTTAAACATAACAAAACAAATAAATAAATAAATTGTATCATTTCTCAGTTGAATGATATATTTTATCTGTTTGATGATTGATATTAATTTATTTTATTTCAAAAATTTATGACTGACTAAAAAAAGTTTCATGTCATTTCGAAATGAAAAAAAATAAACAAAAAAAAAAAAACAGAAATAAATCAAGTAATAATGAATATACCTTTATGAAAAAATAAATGAAATTTTATTGATGATATATTTCCTTTTAATTGGGTTTATTATTAGGCGAATAAAAAGCAGAAAGAATTATAAAAATTGAATTAGATACGATATTTCCACTCTATATTAGATAAAGGAATTAAATAAATCCTAAAAGTTAGATATTCTTAACAAATACAGACGCATAATTCAAAGAAGATTAATCATAGATACTAAATAAATTTTAAATTATGAGTTAGCAATAATAAGCGCAATTCAATGCTCAGTATGGTGGCGGGCATCTAGGGAATGGAAATAAACATTAAGAGAATCCTCAAAATGAATATACTGAGAACTATTAGCATGAAGGAGAGGAATATGATGAAGGAAATTAAATCCAAGACTACTAAGATATCCAATAGCATCACCATATTCACCATTAGTATCAATAAGAATAATAATAGGCCTAGTATAATGAAGAAGAAGGTCATCATGAAGATCATGATATTCATTATCATGAAGAAAATGAAGAATAAGATTTGTAGGAACTTCAAGAGAAGGAATATATATAATAAATGTAATAATAATAGCAATAGCTGTAGATGTAGTAGAATGGTTAAAATAGATTTACTCAATAATCACAATAAGGAATACAAAATTCCTCAACAGCTTCTGCTTAAAATATGCAAGCTGGTGCTCAACCTAAAAGATAATTTGCTCATATCCCTCCTACCACATAGATCTTCTAACCTCCCTCTTAATTCACTTAGCAATAACAATAATAATAATAATAATTATAACCTCAAGTGAATCCATCTTCGTAGAATCGTTTATCCGCTTCTTTCGATGAAAATAAAGCATATCAATAGCAATAAGGTTAGCAACAATAATCCTTCTCTCGTGATTAATAAAAGATAAATTCTCCAAACAAATCATCTAAAGAAGTATTGCAAAGAGTTTTTGATGATGAAGTTACTGGCTAGCCTCGCTATAGAGACTAAAGGAGTAACCACTCAGATTCACATAAAGAAGATCCATTAAATATGATGGCATACAATCTCTCAAAGATTAAGTTAAACGAATCTGGAAACGAATCAAAAATGGCAGGAAATTAAATATAATAGAACGATAAAAGCAACACTTCTTACTAATAAGCTAGATCAAACTAAGGTGATTTTGGGTATAATTAGAATTAGCAATTCAATAACGAGGATGGTGGAAAAGGTAATGCAAACCCAGCAGATAATTAAAATAGCAACAATAACGAAATGCCTGAATCTATTGATTTAAGTCTCTTCGATTAATGTTATAAGGAGTTCTTACATAAAATTGCAGGCGATTAGGGATTTGTTGATGCCTCTTACGAATAAAAAATTGATATCCTTATTAATTTCTTCCATAATTAGTAACTTGAATATCGTTTGGGTTCTCTGATTTTCCTTTTTGAATTAATTTACAACTTCAGAGAATCTCTCACTGAGCAAGCTATCACATAAATTCTAACAAAAATATACTTGAATATTCCTCACTACTATGAAACTAAAGATTTCTATATGGTCTATTGTGCTCTTGAAATTATCGGTAGCTCATTTATTTTCATTTATTTAATCCTAAAATAGAATTTACCAATTAGATTTTTTTGCATTGTAGAAAAATTATTACAACACAACAGAGTTTATTATGTGGTTCAGAATAAATATAAAAATCCCTTCTTTTTTTAATAAAATAGCTTTGATTGGACCTCATAGCATTTCCTTCAATAATATCAAGCTTTTAGCTTCTATTTTGATTGATGAAGCTCTTCCCATTTTATAAGATAAAGCTTTTCTTGCATTAATAAACTTTGACTATCCAGGTTTTTATGCTCTTTTAGATATTGCCAATAAGGATTTCAATGAAATTCCAATTTATTTATTGAATAAATTTGCTTAAACTGAAGAAATTTAATTATCTGTCATCATACCTTCTTTATAAAATGATATTAACTCTGGTGATACTAAAAAGAGAATAGCCTCCCTTTGTGCTCTCAATCGTATGTACTCAATGATTTGGAAAGCCAGTAAATTTATTAAATAAATTTAATTAATAAATTAAAAATCATTTATTTACTATAGATTCTTTACCTCTTTTAGTTAATCTCCTTAATGAAGGTACTCTTGACCGCTAATTGATCGTTTCTGCTATAAGATCCTGTGGTGAATTAGGCGAGCATACATTACTTAAGGTATTAGTTTAATTTAGAAATATTTATGTTAATTTAAATAACAAAAAATTAGATTTTAAAGTAAACACCAAACACTAAGATAAAGATGGCAATCAGCACAGTGTTAAGTTGGAGAGTGAATAAGAGTGAAAAGAATAAATTAGGTATTAGAATTGTCCCTTACAATATAGCATAGCACTACAATATAAATCCAGGCACTATGTGCATTTATTATGGAAACCAAACTCCTTTAGCTTTTGTAGAAGATGACTATGATATAGAATAAGATTATATTGAGATTAATAGCAGAGATTTTATGGCTGCTTTATAAAGATTGTTAGCCGTTAAATATGACAAGTTCTAAGCTACTTAGGAAGGTTATTAGCAATAGAAGCATAATTATTCGGCCTTCTTGAACGATTTTACTCTAGTTAAGCTTATAGATCCTACTGTTACTGCTGAAGAAACTGATCCTTAAGTCTCTTAAAATATAATTAAAGCTCTTTGCACATTACTCAACGATGAAAATGCTCAAGTAATCAAATTAATATTTATTATTAGCATAAATTAAATAATAATACTTTAAAAAATAGGTTAGAGAAACAGCAGTTAGTACTCTCGGTTTAATTGGATTGCCCGAAGCTTAATAAGCTATTGATCCTTTATATAGCGCACTAATGGATCCTGAAAGTCAAGTCAGAGCTATGGCTGCTTGGTGTTTAGGAAGATTGGGAGATGTTAATCCACCTAAAGTTGCAAAGAGACTTATCTAACTTTTAAAGGATAATTACTGGAAAGTTAGAACTGCTGCTTGTGTATCTCTGGGTTCTCTTGGTAGTTAAATTGCTGATATTGCTTTCCCAGCCTTAACAAAAGTAAAAAAATATTCTAAAACCAATTTAATAATACAATCTACTTTCTTTTAAAATAAATATAGATTTTAAGGGATGGATCAATTAATAAGGTTACAGTATGTGAAACTTTAGTTAGATTAGGTGTTTATGGAGAATAAATTTTAATTGATCTCCTTAAAAATGTGCCTCAAAGCAACTTTAAACTAAAAACAGCTATTATTCAAGCTTTCGAGTTAGCAAATGTATAGCGTCCTACTATTGATTTTATTATTGAAGAATTATTCAAAAATGCAAGGTAAATTATTCTATTAATGGTTGGAAAAAATTCTATTTATATCTACTTACTAAAAATTAAGCGATAAAATGATCGAAGTCAGAAAAGCTTGTCTTTAAACTTTAGAAATTTTAAGAAACAGAGCTTAGGATTCTAATATTACATACCTTAAATCTAGAAATATTTTACCCTTATTCTATTACTTCTTATAAGATAGCTGTTAAGAAATCAGACAAGTATTTTTAACATATTTTCAGCATATGTACTTAAAAAATAATTATTTATAATAATACAGTTAGCACTTTAGAGTATTTCAAGCTTTGGTCCTTAAGCAGAGTTGATGTTTATTGAGGGTTTAACAAAGGATAAAAACCCTATTATCAGATAAGAATGTGCAAGAGGTTTAGGAGCACTTGGAGTCTAAAACTTCAGGGCTCTTTTGTTTGGTCTAAAAGATGTAAACGAAGGAGTCAGAAAGTAATTATAAAAAAATTATTAATATTAGAACTAATTTTTAATTAGTTATATTTACTTATAAAAAGAGCTACAGCATTAGCAATTAAAAGTAATTTTGTTGCAGAATAAATAATTGAGGAATTCTCAGATAAATAAAACTAATTACCCGCATTGCTCTGTAATATTAAAGATATTTTCGCTTTATAATTCTATATGGATGAAGACTGTAAAGTAATATTGGAATAAATTTTATAAGCATTTGGAGAGAATGTTTATAACATAAATAACAGTGGAAATATCAATATCATTAACCCAAATAATAATATGGCTAACGTTTCTTAAAGCTATGGAGGAGTTGGTCCTAGCTCAGCTGGAGAAAAATCTAAGTAGTAGTCAAATTATTCATTTAACTACTCATTTGATAAGCAAAATAATCAATTAGTTCCTTCTCAACAACCAAAGAACTAATAACTCCCTCCTTAATAACTCAAACCTAGCTTCAATTAAATATAAAATTAATAACAGAAGTAGCAATAGCATTAACCTATAGAATAATATAATATCAAGTAGTTAAAACCAACAAACAATGCCTTTAATTGATCTTAATTTCTTAAATATAAATGATTATTTTATTTGTTTTTCCATACGTTTTTTAAGTGTATATATATTTCATGTAAGTGAAAGAAATATTATTTTTTGCTGGTTAAAATCTTTTTTTAATGTACATTTTTCCTACCCTGTTACTCTATTTAAATCATTTATTTAATGAAAATCTTGGGTTATATAAAAAATTAGAAAATAGAAAAAGAAAGCAAACAAGCAAACAATAAACAATTAAATAAATAATACAGATATTTATTAAATTTTAATTCGTAATTTTTTATAAAATAATGAATTATCTTTAAATAAATTTCTTTTTTATTTGGCATAATATTTATTCATTTTCTAAATTAGGTTAAACAATAATATAAGATTTAATTTGGAGTTTTCTTTTAAATTTTAAGAAAGGGGTAAATGCTATTAGTAATCTAATTTTACTTAAAGAATATAGATGAAAGGAATGTATGGGTTGGTTATTTCTTATAAAATTCGTATGGCAAAATTTAAACTATTTATATAAATCTAAAAGAAATTAATAGTAAAGTGTATAATAGTGTGTTTAATAAATATTATTATTGAGATAATTAATTTATTCCCCACTCATTTATTATACCCGTCCTCTATCTAACGCTCATTAGATTAAATCATCATTCATAAACTCACTAGATCGTTTACAATAATAGTATAAGAATTAGGAAAAAGTGAAAGATTTTGGAAAACAATACATAAAATTAAAGACAAATATATTACTATTAATAAAAATTTGTGGAGATTTGTTAAAAGCTTGAAAGAAAGAACTATTCTTTATATTTTTTATTTTTTAAGGTTAGGAATTATGTTATTAATTATTAAAAGATAAGTTCTAGAATCGATCAAGATTTGTACATTTCTTTTATACTCAAAACATTATTACTGAATTCTGATTAAAAATCCCTGTTTGCTTAAGCTATAGATACACTTTATTAAATTTGTTATTATTGTGATTTAGTTATTTGATTTAATCCGTTCAGTTACTCTTGTAGAAGAGGATATGTAATAGTTATAAGCGAGTACTTTTCAAATAATTTTGGAACAAGAGCCACCAGTAAAAATCCTGTGATAAAAGTACCCAAAAAGAGATAAAAGTATTTTAAATAAGGGTAATTGTAGTTAGGGAGTACATAATAAAAAATAGCAATTATTGAACAGATAGATAAAATTAGACAAAGTCTAATTATGAAGTTCTTTAAACCAGGGGCTTCTTTGTATTAACCTTTCAAGAATTTTTCTCTTGAAGTTAATAAAAATCCAAGAACAATAGAAAATCCTATAGCAACAATGCTTGAGTCTATAAAGCACTTATGATGGAAGCTCTACATTCTATCATAGTTTCCACATTTTTGTAAAATGACTGATTCCCATTCATGATATTCTTTTAGCTGAGAGGGTGAGTTGTTTAAAATATTTTCTTGTAAATAATAAATTACAATTGGAAGTGAAAATAAAATTAAAGAGAAGACAATAAGGTAAATTATTTATTTCGTAGCGTTGCTTCTTTTGAGTTAAACAAATTAGTAGAGCATACCAGAAATTCTCCTTTCAAAAAACAACCTGTAGAAGACAGTAGCATAGATACCTAAAACACATCCAAAAATAACCTGATTCAGCGAATGCATACCCAAATACATTCTAGAAATTAATATCAAATTCACCAAAATAACTGCACAAATTGCAATTAAAGTACGGACAACTCTTTGATCTTTGCCAATCTTACGGAGAATGTAATCTCTAACTATAAACTCATACAAAGGAACACCTAAGAAAGCATGTCCAGATGGATTTCCAAATTCTTAGTAGCATTTCCAATCTAATGGCAATACACTTGCATCAGTTGAATGAATGCTCAAATTTTAAATATTATTTGGATCAATCTTATTTTAATACTAATCTATTTCTTAATCTTTATTAGGATTAATTTATTTAGAGTTAATATTTTTCTTATCAGAGGCATCTTAACTTGTAGGTTCAACTCCATCTGATAATATTTATTACTAAAATTAATTGTGTCTAATGATCTGCTCTTGAGATTATTATTGGTGCTATTAGTAATCTTTAGGCTAATGCTTTTTAGAATTTTCATTAAATTTTGTAATAGTAGATTTATCATTATTTATTCTGCTTTCTTAAATATTGTCATTTGACACATGAACTTTTTAATTTTAAACAATACTTTACTCATTTTCTAAATTTTACATATTATTATTTTTCTAACTCGTCATATTATTATCAGATTTGGTTTTATCTTACAAATTAATTTCTGGCTCATAACTTTCTTCAAAGATTAAAGTATTTTTTGGCTTAATATTTTCTGGCATTTTATTAAAATTTGATTATTTCTGATCACTTTAAATATTACTCTCATGCTTGAAATTATTAATAGTAGTAGTAAAATAGTCTTTATGTTTTTCCTATCTGGGAGAATCACCATAAATAATTGTATCAGAATTTAATGGATCTTTAAATTACAAAATTCTATTGTTATTTTATTAATTGACGTACACTTCAGTTGTAGTGACCTCAATTTATGATTCAATCCAATAAGGTCTAGGATCTCCAAACGTTGATTTTAGTATCATGCAAGTATATACCAGAAATCCATAATAAATAAGAAATGTTAGAATCTTCAGCTTTTAGGTTGACATTGCAAAAAATAATACGAGAAGAGAAATAACAGGTTTAGGACTGACACATAAAGATATAAAATTCATTAAAGAAGTGGTTACAATATTACGATTGGCTTGCATATCTTCAATAAATTCCAAAGAAAAAATAAACATCTACTCACGAAAGAGAATCATATAAGCGAATACTGCTAAAGTTAGAATCGAAGAAATAATTATCAAATAACTCGTAACTCTAGGGTTGTATTTGATAAACTTAAAATTAGTATCTCCAAGTTAATGCTCAGATTTTTTGAATAGGTCACTTAACCTTTCGGATCTTGCTTCTTCTACCCCATTAATATCGTATGCAGTGCAACTATTGAAAGAAGAAGTATAAAATGGTTAAATGTTAGATGGTAAGGATTAAGAACTAGGAGAAGAATTAGAAGTAGACGTAGAAGAAAAACTGTCGCTGATTAAGTCTTCCCTAATCGAATGGTTTGTCATGATTATATTTTAACGATAAATACTGTAGGTATCTAATAGGATTTATTTAAATAGAGAGTGTAGGATGAATGGTTATTTGATTAGATCTCCACTCTGTTTGAAGGCTTTTAGAGTAATACTACTGCTACTTTTAATAATCTAATAGTTAGTTTTGCGAAATTTAATTGGGTTTCAGATTATATTGTTATATCAATCTTTATCAATTTATAAAATCTTGTTTGATTTTTTTTTCTTTTTAAGATAATATAAAGGATATTTATCTTTTTCTACAAATATTATTTCTTTCTTTGTTTGCTTTTCCTTTTTTTGGTTTATAAAAAGTTTTTTGCGAAATTCTTTTGCATTTTTTTTAACGCATAGGCTCTTTTTGTTCATTTATGAGAAGAAAACATCAATTATTTATTTATCTTCTGATTTAAATTGATTGAATTTTGTCAGAGATGATTAATTGTACTATACCCTAAAAAAAGTAAACATAGTTTTATGAATTTCTATCCTAACAAATACCTATATTATCCCATCCTGCTCATGATTTTCTTTTCATTTCCATTATTAAATTTAATTTTTCTCAAAATAGGATAGATATGATCAATTCTAATCTATTTAATATTAACAACTATTCATTTCTTTGATCATTTGTATTTAACTATTAATTTATGATAGTTAATTTTGCTTGATTTTTTAAGAATTAATGGAATGAATATTTACAGCCAACCTTTTTTATTTTAACTAATCATTTTATTTTTCTAATACATTTAAAAAGTGAATACATTAATAAAAATATAATCAGAGAACTTTCAATAATTTTTTGATTTTATTTTTCTATCAGATACTCTAACTCTGACCAAATTCATTAGATCTTGTAAAAATCTTTTCTGATTAAATTCTTTTGGCTTTTATTTAATTAAATACTCCTCTTTAATTCTAATCATAAAATTTCTTCTTCTTCCCTAAATATCAGATGTTACACATAAAAGTGATCTTAGATTCGTAACAGTGATTAGAAGTCTATAGAATAATTTATTGTTTAACTTACAAAAATCAGATAATAATTTATAAGAAAGTATTTTAATAAAAGAATTTCTTGCCACTATTATTAATTTACATTTAAAATGAAATTAATACTCAAGTAATGATATAAAATTATTTCTAAATTGGAAAGTAGATTTTTCTTTCATATTAATTAAAATCATTATTTTTCTTTAATTTAAGAAGGTTTTCTATCATTTTTAGCTAATAATTTAGTATAGATTTTATTTGATACTAAGAAATTAATTGTTAAAAATATTAGGGTAAGTGAATAAATAGATTAAATAGAATCCAAATATTTGATTAGAAAATTTCATTAAGATAGAATTTCATCATTCAATAAAAAATGTAGAAAGAGAAAGAGAGAGCATTAAAATTTCTATTCAAAAATAGCATCATTACTATGTAAACGATGAAAATAAAAAGATTAATATAAAAAGAATTAAATAAAAAAAATAAAGTCCATTTTTATGTCTGAAGATTATTATTATAAATAAATAAATTGCAGCTAATTTTATTTGATAATAATTATTAAATTTTAAAGATTTAATAAATATCTTAATTATTATCTTAATAAAAGAAATAGTTTGATTGTCTTACAAATAAAATGAGTAATAAATAGTATTGTTGAGATTTTATCATCAATTTTAAACCATTTGATTTTAATCCCCAAAAATTTTAATTACTTATGTAATACTCATGTAAATTAAGAAAGAGATATTTTTAAAGGTTTAATGATTTTAATTACCTTTGCACATTAAGTAAAGAAAAAAATATCATTACTATATAGGTATATTAATTTACCAGGGTTATAACGATACAAATAAAGAAAAAAGAAATTAAATTAGTTGAAAATAAATATTTGATTAATTGATTGATAGATAAACGAAGATTAGGAAAGTACAATTTGAAGAGATTATTGAATAGAATTACAATAAATAATAAAGATAAATATATAGTATAAATGCAAATATTATTTAGCTTGATAATATTTTTAAAGATATTCACTTATTCATTAGCAGATTATCCATGTGTGAATAGTGTATTAATGGATGGAGAAATGAAATCTCCATGCACAAATTAGTCAACCTACAATTTAAAAAATTTTTAAGATATGGGAGGAGAAATCTTCTTATAATCTACTAAACTAACAATCTCTGGATGGTTCAAGCCTTCAGCAAATAATGATTTAACAACTGAATGGTAGACTCTTTTTTACTTGTCAACAGATACAAGAGGTATTATTTTACCTAACAATGGATAAATGGAACAAAATAATGACAAATCTAGGAGATTATTAGCCTTTTTCTTTAATAAAAAGGGAGATAATTAATTGTAGGCAGAGTATAATCAAGCAACTCCAATAAATATTCCTAATTTCTAAATGAATTATATGGAAAAATGGGGTTTTTATATATTTTCTATCAATTTCGAAACTAAAATGTTCAAAATGGCTATTAATCTTGTTGACACTACTGCTTACTAAGCTATATAAGGAACATTTACTTAGAATATACCTAATAATTTAGGAAATTTCCCTTACTTAGGATTATACTATGACTCTACTCCTGCTTACTATCCTTCTTGCTCTTCTTTGAAGAGTCTTATAGTTTATGCAAATTATGATTTTGACTCTTCTACCTCTTTTGATATCTTAGAACTAAGAAATTCTAATTTAAAATTGAAAGCTCACTATACTTTAGTATCTCCTAACACAATAAACCCATAATATTTAGAAGATTCTGAAAAATTAATGCCTGATATCATACTTGGATAAACTAAAGATATTGAAACAAGTGCAGATCCTTCATGGACAGGGAGAGGTAGTTATCAAGAATTAACTTTTACTGTAGGTACAACTGCAAAAGTATAATTAAATTAATTAAATAGTGAAATTTCTATTTAGTATTGGATGTCTATAAATGCAGCAACTCCTGAATTCACTAATATTGCTCTTATTGGAACTTAAGGAGAGTAGATCCTTCAGATTATTTATAAATCTGGATATTCTATTAGTGTTTGTGTTATGAGTGCATCTTGTTTTAATTCTGGTGCTTTAATCTCTATTAATGGAGGTGGAGGAGGACATTTAGCAGTAATCACTATAGCTCAATTTCCAGGAGCTAAATAAATTTATGTAAGAATATTTATAAACGGACACAAAGAGGCTGAAGGATAAATTCCTACTGTTTGGCCTAATGCAATTCCAAAAGAGTTGATACTCAATGATATATCAAAGAATTTCTCAAATAAATATACTATGAGAGATCTTAAAATTTATTAAGGCTCTTATTTTAGAGAATCATCAACTGAACCAGGACAAAAAACATTTTGTAGATCAAATTGTAAGCTTCATTCATTTAAATAGACTAATGAGTAAAAATGTGTATTTTGCCAGCCTGGATTCAATTTAAGAGATGGAAAATGCTGGCCTTCTAATGAATTCTGTGATAAAGTAATATTTTTATTATTAAATCTAGTATAATTTATTTTATTTTTTAACAAGGCGGATTTGTTATCAGTCCACTCATAAAATTATTAAGAGTGCACTCCTTGCTTATAATTATTTTCAACTCCTAAAAATTTATGCAAATATGGTAATTGTTATTGTTACATTATTTTTATTTTCAAAACTTTATTATAATGGCAAAATTAGATCCTGATCTTAATCCACTTATTTTCTCAGGGCAAGGTAGCATAATGAATTTATCTTAAGGCGCAGCGAACTAGGCTAAATAAACAATTACATTTCCCACTGCTCTAACCTCAATTCCATAAATATTCTTATCCATGGGTACATTTGATTTTGAAATGGGATCCTAAGAATAGAGTTTCGACTTAAATCATAGCAGTACTTCATCTACAGGATTTGATATAAATATTCAGCGTTTATCAGGAACAAGTGGAGCAATAAATTAATTATAGCCATTTTATATTGCATCTACTGATCCTGATATCGAAATAGGTACATTTTAATTTACAGATGCCACTTATCCCACATTAGGATTAGTCAGTTTATCCGACATATGGGTAGAGTAAACTATCACATTTAATAGAAAATTTAAATATTTACCCACTGTTGTGGCAGGCTATACTGGTATTGATATTCCTGCTAATAAAGGACATGGATTTGAGCTTTAAACAGAAACATTAAGCAACGAAAAGTTTAAAATAAAATTAAAGGCTTTCTAGAATATACCTATTAGAGGAATTAAAGGGTATTATATTGTTCTAAATCCAAAAATTTAAGTATCTACTATCATAAAAAATTTTGAAGTAACCAATGAAAGTTAAATTTTTTCTCAGAACATTAAAGCTTCTCCTCCTAGAACTAGCAACTTTAGTGGACCTTCTAACAATTCTCCTCCTTAGACTATTTATATGCCAGTAAATATTGCATTTAAGTAATATAATTCTTAAGGAGACATTCGTAGAGCATTATAATATTCTCTTGATACCACAAAGTCTGCATACAACTTCTAGCTTTAAGTTTGGGATGATTCTAGAATATCTATGCTAGGGATATCTTCTTTTGCTCTTGTATCTCCTTGCTCTAAACGCTATTGTAATTGTGATCCAGTACCACCAGGCTACTATAACTTACCTACCAAATATGGATGCCCAAGTAAATAAAAATTTTTTTTTAAAGAATAATATAAATATTTATTTTATAAAATAAGAATGTGACTGGGTTTGTTCTTTCTGCTAAGATAGCTCAAGCAATTGTACAAAATGTAAGGGAAATAGAAATTTAGAAAGTAGTTGTGCCTGCCCAGAAGGTACTTTTGAGGATTTTACTAGCATAAATTGCCCAACTTGCAAATTTGGTTGTAAAAAATGTTCAGGATTTGCAACAAATTGCAATAGCTAGTGTTTAGGAAATAGAACGGGGGCTGATTGTTCTTGCCCTATAGGTACTATAGATGACGGAGTAACACATAATTGCCCTTCTGATACAGATCAAGGATGTGATCCTAAATGCTCTAGATGTTTAATTTCTGATCCAACAAAATGTAGTGTTTGTGTAGCTGGAAGAGTTAAAGATACAACTGATCCCACAAAATGTAATTGTCCTGTTGGCTAAATAGATGAGAATAATATATGCTACCCATGCCACCCAAGATGTGATGGATGCACTGGAAGATTTTCTTATTAATGCTTGAAATGCAAAGGATCAACAAGATTTAATGTAATATTTACTTATTTAATTGATATCTTTAAAAATTTATAATTTGATTTAAACTTAACTTAAAAGCCACCTTCTTGTTAATGTAAAGATGGACTATATAATGATGGTACTTTTATTTATCTATTAAACAGTAAATGAAATTTTTATGATTAATTAAATTAGATTCAAGCATTGAGTGTTTATCATGCAACCCAATGTGCTAAAACTGTACAGGTCCAACAGATAAAGATTGTGTTAGCTGTTAAGGTAATAGAGTTAAAAATGTACTCACTTCTTTATGCTAATGCCCTGAAAGCACATATGACAATTCAACAGTTAATTGTCCATCTTGTAATTTTAAATGTTAAACATGCTCAATGAGTGCAACAAATTGCTTAGTTTGTGCTGGAGATAGAACCAATCCTCCTTTTTGTGAAACTTGTCCCGAAGGCAAATATAGCTCTGATAGTATTTATTGCCTAAGCTGTGGTTATAGATGTGCTACTTGTAAAGACTCTTCATTAAGATGTATAGCCTGCAAAGGTAAAAATAGAAAGACTAATCCACCAGATTGCACTTGCATTGAAGGATACTTTGATAATGGATGTAAGAAATTTATAAAAATTCAAATTTAAAGTTGATTCTTTATTAAATTATTAGAATCAGATTGTTAATAGTGTGATAAAACTTGCAAAACATGTGCTAATTCTTCTACTTAATGTTTATCTTGCAACTAAAATAGAGTTATAGATCCATTAAGTAATAAATGCGTGTGCCCTCCTAATTATTATGAATTTTAAGGGGAATAAGCATGTGTCCCTTGTGATCCTCTGTGTGGAATATGTACTTCTACTGGCTGCAATAGCTGTAAAGAAAATAGAGTAAATCCTCCAGAATGTAGCTGCCCATTTGGTACTTTTGATAATTATCCTATTGATGTTAAATGCTAATCTTGCAGTCCTTTCTGTAATGGATGCATTAATACCCCTAGTAAATGCTTAGAATGTAAAGGTTTAAGGTCTAATAAACCCTATTGTGATGTATGTCCTCCAGGAATGTATGCATCTTCTAATGGACCAGAATTTTGTTCTAAATGCAGTCCTATTTGTTCTTCTTGCACAAATACTGAAACAAATTGTACTGAATGCACAGGATACAGAGTTAAATAGGCAATCCCAAATTCTAATGCTTTCACCTGTGTTTGTCAATCAGGAACATACGAAGATCTAACTTCAGCATAGTGCAGAGGTAATAATAAATATATTTTCAAACTATGTTTTCTTTGATAACCAAATTTAAAAATTAATTATTTATTTTTTTTAAACTAATAATTTAGTGTGTCATCCTACTTGTTCTAGTTGTATTGGAGGTAGTAGATTAGATTGCTTATTTTGTAAGTCTGGATTTATTAGATCAAATCCTTAATAACCTTAAGGCTCTTGTGAATGTCCTACAGGGACTTTTTTAAGTCACGATGGTAAAATATGCTAATAATGCGATTTTAAATGTCTAACATGCAATGGCCCTACTCCTTACGATTGTATTGAATGTAAAAATCCTAATGATTGTTTGATAGTTATTCCTAAGCCTCCTTTGCCAGATGCTGAATGTAAAGTTTTTAAATATTTTTGCTTAAATCTATAATATTAATTTATATTTAATAATTCTTAAAATAGTGTGCAAAGTTGTAGGAATTTTAGGAGAAAATAAATGTGAGTGTGATGATACAACTTTTTATAGTTAAAAAGAGTCTAAATGCTTACCATGTGCTAAAAATTGTAACATTTTTAGATTTCAATTTGATATTTAGAAAGGTTTTTTATTTAGGCAAGACTTGTTATGGATAAAAAGAAAATGAATGTACTAATTGCTTAAAAGGATACATTTAAGAAGGATCAAAATGTGTAATATAAGCAATTTAATAAGATTCTTCTGAAGTTTTTGGAGTAATTCTATTTGTATTTGTCGGAATCCTTTCTATTGTGCTTATTCCTTTGATATACAAATACTTTATAAGTAAGTTTAAAGTCTAATATAAGTAAGATTTAAAGAGTGAAAAAGAACCAGAGCAGAAAAAATAGAAAATTTAGGTTTTAAGTGAAGAGGAAATGCAAGCTCGTTAGTAACCTAATTTACAGACTAATAGATAATAATCCGCTCAATTACTTTTAGATAACCCAAAAAGTAATTAGGAATTCTCATAATTAAATAACCATTAAATGAGTGTTTCTTATTATTAATGAAATATGATTTGTATGTAATTCTTAATATTTTTTGTTCATTTATTAAGCATTTTAAGTTAGTTAGTTATCTAATATTATTCCCTTTGATTATTCGAGATTAATTTATTCAAATAATAGTAAATTTTAATTAGAGATATTTTCTAATGCAATTTAAACTTATTATAATTAAAACTCAAAATATATTAAAAATGAGGCAATTTTACAAAATGACAAAAAAGAAAAATGCCTTCACTCGGGATCGAACCGAGGACCGTAAGAACTTCAGTCTTACGCTCTCCCAACTGAGCTATAAAGGCTATATACTTAAGAGATGTTAAAAATACAATATTTTCTTAATAATTTATAAATTTGTATTTGTTGATAGATTAAATCAATATAAAAAATAGGCATTTAGCTTAAAAAATTATTATAAAAATTGATTTCAATATCTTTAATCTTAACAAACTAAATTTTAGAATTTTTTTAGTACATGTAGTTAAATTATATATTTTACAAATGAACTGAGTCTTTTTTGCAATTTAAGTAATAACATAAGAGAAAAAAAGAAATGTGGCTTGATCATCAAAATATAGCCAAACTATTTTAACAACAATAAAGAGAGTATTCGTAAGAATCAAATATTTTTGAAGTAATTATATTGTAAAAAAATATCTAAAATTCAAATTTATATATTTTTAAATAGTGTTAAGAAATAAGCAAAAGAATGTAATTGAATCTATATTATGGGCTCATTAATAGATAGATTTCTTACAATTATTGAGTATATTTATGTAATCAAATATTAAGATAATACATTTATCTAATGATGGATAACCTTATTTAATTTAGGAATTTCAGGTAAAAAAATGTTTAATGATATATAAAGATTCTGGATGTAATTAGAAAAGTTTTGATAATTTAATAAAAATATTATTTATTATGAATGTAGCTAAATTAAAGAATATGTGGAGTATCAATAGATAGAGTAATCAATAAGGATTATTTTAATTTATTATAATTTGTATGGTCAAACCGTAGAAGAGATTTTTTTCATTTGAAAGAATAAAGTTAAAGAAATAAGGCATATTGATGGATATGATATAAGCACAGTAATTTTGTGTTACAATATATAAGCTGAATATTTTAATTTAATGGAGGTCTTTGTAGATTATAAAGAAATTCAAACCTTTAATAACCATATTTTTCATAATAATTTCAAAATGTTATTAACAAACAAGCAAACCTTTTTCTAAGTACAACTAATTAATCTTTAGAGAAACAATTCTTGTTTAATAGCTTATCTTCATCATTTAATAGTTTCAAAGAGAAAGAATTAATTGAAGAAAAAAAAAGATATCTATTTTACTTTTGGATAGATAATAAAAGTTTAAAACTTAAATAAATAGGATTGAACTTCAACAATAATTTTAAAATCTTCTACAAATGATTCACATTCTATTGATATCATTTATCTTATTATTTTACACCAATATCAAAGGAGTTTAAGCTGCTGAATATCCATGCAATAACTTTGGATTAATGGATGGATAATTCAAATCACCTTGTACAAATTCAAATTCTTATAGTTATAATCTAAAGAAGATGTATGATATGGGAGGTGATGTCCTAAAAACTTCCAAAAAGGTAACCATTTCAGGATGGTGGAAACCTACTGGAAATACTGATTTGACAAATGAATGGTAAACTTTAATATATTTGTCTAGAGATACCAATGGAGTAACTTTACCAACAAATGGTTAAGCTGAATTAAATGGAGATAAGACAAGACGTTTATTAGCATTTTTCTTCAATAGAAATGGAGTTAACTAACTAGTAGCAGACTATAATTAGGCAACTCCTGTTGTAATCCCTAACTTTTAAGCTACTTATATGGATAAATGGAGCTTCTATGCCTTTTCTATCAATTTTAATACTTAAACTTTCAAAATGGGTATTAATCCTGTAGATACAGGCACTTAAGCTATCTTTTCTGGATCATTTACAGCAAATATTCCAAATAATTTTGGAGATTTCCCTAATTTAGGTTTGTATTTTGATGCAACTCCAGCTTACTTCCCTTCATGCTCTATGATGTAAGGAGTTGTAGTATCTGCAAATTATGATTTTGATACAGCCACTGCTTAACATTTACTTGAATTTAGACATTCAAATCTAAACCTAATTGCTCATTACACTCTTATGGCACCTAATACAATTAACCCTTAATTTATTGAAGATACTAAATTTACTCTTCCTGACATTTAATTAGGTACTACTAGAGATCCTGAAGCAGTTTTAGATCCTACCTGGGTTTCAGTAGGTACTTACTAATAACTTACTTTTATGGCTGGTAGTACAGCAATTTTAGCAACAGATAAATCTTATAATGAATTGACAATATCTTATTGGATGACTATCAACTCTAGCCCTGCTAAATTCACTAATTTCTTCACTACAGATAGTGCAACCAATACCCTTTTATCATTTACTTATTAATCATCAGGAGCAGGATATACTATAACTGTTTGTATTAGTTTAGTTAATTGTTTTACTTCTCCAAGTATTGCCACTGTAAATGGAGGAGGTGGAGTTCATCAAGCTATTATAAATGTTTGCTAGTTTCCAGGAGCAGCAAAATTATTTGTTAGAATTTACATTAATGGTTTATCTTAAGCTACTGGTTATATTAATACTGTATGGCCTGCTGCTGCACCAGCCGCTTATGTTTTAAATAATCCAGCATAAACTTTTGTTGGAACATATTCTATGAGAAATTTCCGTATTTACTCTGGATCTTACTTTAGATAATATTTGAATGATCCTGGTTTATACACTTTTTGTAATTCTAATTGTATTTTATAATCATATAAAGATCTAAATGATTAATTATGCGCTTTTTGTACTTCTGGGTTTGTTAATAATAATGGAAGTTGCTGGCCTAGCTCTGATTATTGTGCAAAAGTAATTTTATCATATAAAACCACTTATCTATTTTCATATTTTTATAATTATTAATTTAATAGGCTGATGCTGCTACTCTTCATACCTAACCTTATCAAGAATGTACACCATGCTTAAATACATTCTCTTAGGTTTAATAATAATGCAATTATGGTAAATAAATTATAATTTATTTACTGAAAGAAAAAAAAATGTAAATATTTTATTATAATAGATATTGATTTAAATCCCTTAATTACAAGTGGTATTCCAAGAATTATTAATGTGCCAATACCAGCTCCAGACGCACCAAATTCGGATACAGTGGCTATTACATTTAGCCCTCCACTTCCTGCTGTTCCTTAAATTTTCTTATCTATGAGTACATTTGACTATGATTTAGGCACTCATGTATAAGATTTTAGAATGTCACACAACTCTGTAACAGCAAATGGATTTAATATTGTTGGTGAACGTATGTCTATAGGTAGTGGCACATTATATAGATTGCAACCATTCTATATTGCTTCTAATGACCCAGATATTGAAATTGGTCAATTCACTTTTACAAGTGCAGCATATCCAAATTTAGCTAATGTAGCTACATCTGATTAATGGGTTGAATAAATTATATTTTTCACAAAGCGCTAAAAATTCTTACCATAAGTAAGCGCTGGATATACTGGTATCTAAATACCAGGAGGTACTGGGCATTCCTTTGAAATCAGAGCAGAAACTATTGATGTTGATAAATTTAAATTGAAAGTGAGAGCTTATTAGGGAATTCCTATTTAAAGAATTGATATTTATTATATTTCTATGAGACCCGAGGTACCTGTATATACAATTATGAAAGACTTTTAGTAAACAGATGAAAGCTATATTTTTTCTTAAAATAAATGTCCTTCAGATACTAGAATTTGCTATTACACTGGCCCTGCTGGAAAAGTACCTCCTGAAACAATTTACATGTCTGTAATTACAATTTAAAATTAGAAAGCCTCTTAAAATAATATTAGAAGAGTTCTCACATACTAAGGTATTGATACTTCTAAATCTACCTTCTCATTCTAATATTTAACTTGGTGTAATTCTATGACAAGTCAATTTGGTATCCAATCTTTTGCTTTAGTAAAACCTTGTGTGAAATTCTATTGCCAATGTGATCCTGTACCACCTGGTTATTATAGTATCCCTACTTCATTTGCTTGTTGGAGTAAAACAATAATTTCAATTATATTTAAATTAATACTATTTTTTTAAAGAATGTGATTTTAGATGCCTTTATTGTGATGGCTCAGCTACTAATTGCACAAAATGCAAGGGCAATAGAGTTATGGCAACAGGATGTACATGCCCTGCAGGAACTTATGAAGATTATACAAGCGTTGATTGCCCGAGCTGTAAGTTTGGTTGTGCTTCTTGTGTAGGTACCTCTAATAATTGCTTAAGTAATTGTTTAGGTAATAGAACTGGTCCTGATTGCTCCTGTCCAGCTGGTACTGTTGATGATGGTACTCACAACTGCCCTTCTGATACAGATGTAGGCTGTGATTCCAAGTGCGCTCGTTGTTCTGTACTAGATTCAACTAAATGCAGTGTTTGTGCTACTGGTAGAGTAAAAGATGCTGTTGATCCTTGGAAATGTGTTTGCCCAACTGGTTAAATAGATGAAAATAATGTTTGTAAAAATTGTCATCCTAGATGTAATGGCTGTACTGGTAGTTAGGCTTATTAGTGCCTAGCGTGCAATGGAACAACAAGAATAAATGTAATTAAATACAATAATTTACTTAAAAAATTATTTAAAAAAAATAAAATATTTATTTAAACTATAGCCTCCAGCCTGTATTTGTAAAGATGGCTATTATGATGATGGTAATTAATTACATTTATAATCAATCTTTAACGGATAGTTAACCTTTCATTATAAAAATATTTAGGTATTAATCTTGAGTGCTAACTTTGCAATAGTTTTTGTACAACTTGCAGTGGATCAACAAGTGCTCAATGTATTGTTTGTAAACCTAACAGAACATTAAATATATTTACAAATAAATGTGATTGTCCTTCGGGGACATATGATTCAGGTTTACCTATTTGTCCTGCTTGCAATATAAAATGCAATACTTGCTCAACTTCAACAGCATGTATTGATTGTGCAGCCGACAGAACAGGTGCACCGAATTGTACAACTTGCCCTGATGGAAAGTTCAGTGGAACAACTGCTGCTTGTACTGACTGCGGCTATAAATGTACTACTTGTGTAACATCTGCCCTTAACTGTCTTACTTGCAAAGGTTTATTTAGAAATTCTAATCCTCCTACATGTGATTGTTAGCCAGGTTATTATGATGCAGGAAGTAATAATATTATTTAGAATTATATTAATATTAATTATTTTAAATCCATTCATATAAAATTAGCTGCTGATTGTAAAAAATGTGATGATAATTGTAAAACTTGCAGCGGATCTGCAACAAATTGCTTAACCTGCTATGAAAATAGAGTATTGAATGCTTCAAAGTAATGTGTTTGTCCAACTAACTATTATGAAGTAACAGGATAATAATTATGCTTAGCATGTGATACTAAGTGTAATTAATGTAATTCATCAGGATGCATTGCTTGTGCATAAAATAGAGAAAAATAACCTGCTTGCACATGTCCTTTTGGAACTTTTGATAACTATCCAACTTAAGTAGCTTGCCCTGCATGCAGTTCTATTTGCTCTGGATGTGTTGATAATGCAAATAAATGCCTAGATTGCTAAGGATTAAGAACTAATAAACCTTCTTGTGATACATGCCCAGCTGGAATGTATACTACAACAATTGGACCTGATTATTGTGCAAGCTGTGACCCTATTTGCTCTAAGTGTACTACAAACTCAAGTAACTGTACAGAATGCACTGGCTATAGAATAAAAGTAGCTGTCTCCAATACGTCTTATTATACTTGCAAATGTTAGGATGGTACGTATGAAGACTCTACTTCTACCTAATGCAGAGGTATTAATTAGAATATTCTTTTCATATTTTTTTTACATTTAAAATTTTCAAACTATATTAGTATGCTATTCAACCTGTGCTACTTGCTAAGGAGGTAGTAGACTTGATTGTTTAACATGCAAATCAGGGTTCATCAAATCTACTTCTGGAGCTGGATCATGTGATTGCCCTAGCAATACTTTCATGACAGCTGATGGGAAGTAGTGCTAGGCTTGCGATTATGCATGTTTAACTTGTAAGGGTGCTACTAGCAGTGATTGTTTAACATGTAGAGTATCAAGTGATTGTACTCCAGTCACACCTGTTGATCCATAAGTACCAACTGCAGATGGTAAAAATATTATGGCGAATACATTCATTAATTTGTAATTTATTAATTAGTTTGTAAAACTTATGGCATTCTAACTTAAGCTAAATGTGATTGTGCAGATTCTTAATACTATAGCTAAACACTTTAGAAATGTGTATCTTGTGCTATTAATTGTAAACATTATTTACTAAAATGATAAATAACTTAAAATCTATAATATCTTATTATAAAGGTAAACGTTGCTATGGAAGTAATGCTAATGAATGTACCGACTGTGTTGATGGTTACATCTAATAAGGAACACAATGCGTTAAAGCAGTAATATAATAAGAATCTTAGATAGCTTTAAGTTGGCTTTTAATATCTTTCCTAGGTGTCCTATGCCTATTAGTTTTCCCTTTCATTTATATGTATTTCATGAATAAAATAAAGATGTAATATGAAGCTAGCAAGAATAAATAAATATAAGAATTAAATGAACAAGATGAACGTAACGGTCTTCATCAATAATAAAATAATTAAGATATGTCTATATAAAATTTTTAGTGAATTGATATTTTTGTTCCCTTATCTAACTAATAGAATTTAAATATCTAAAGAAAATTTCTAAATATTTTTTTACTCTAAATTTTAAATAACATATTCTAAAAAATATTGAAATTCTAAAATTCTAAAGTCTAAAATTCTAGAATAACTTATCTAACTATATATTCTATTTTTTATTTCTAAATTTATATATTTTTTATCATTACTCGATGTTTTTACATAAATTAGTTCCATTAATTCAAAGTCAAATATCCACAAAGATAGAATAATTTTATATATTTAGTCTCAAAGGTTTTTTTAAAGTGAAATCTACCTAAAATTTATCTTCGAGTTATTAGGATTGAATATTAGAGAGATTATCCAAATATTAAAAGAAAAGAATATTTATAATCTGTTTTGGAGTAGAACAAGTAGAAAGATAAATAATAACTATTAATAGAATATATTCTTGCGATATTTGAATAGTTTATTCTTGAAACACCTTCATAAAATTTTGCATTAGTTTTTAAAGATAAAGGAATGAGTTAAATTAATTTATGTATAGAAAAAAGGTCACTGATACTGATGAATTTATATAATCTTGAAAAAATTTAGGAATTTCTTAGGGTTTTTATTAATAATAGATAAAAAATAAAGTATCTAATTAATACAAAAATCTGATAGAGACATAAATAATATAGCCTACGATCAGTATTAAAAAGATCTTTTCTAAACAATTATCAAAAACGATTTAGACAAAAACTTTTACATTATCTTTAAATAATAATTCTAATTAATAAATTAATAAAAAAGAAATAAACCTATATTAATAATATGTCTGATAGCAATTCTAACTAAAGCAATATTGAATCTCACACAGATGGGACCAATATAAGTTAATAAGTAGATGAGAATTAACTTGTAGGCTTTGCTGTGGAGCCAAAGCTTGATTGTCCTCACTTTGATAAGCTTAATATAAAATAATTAAATGATTTGTTTGAATAAATGACACAAGATTCATTAAAGGAGCCCTGCAGAGAATGTAAGCATGTAGGAGAGAATTGGATTTGTCTATTCTGCAATGGTATTTTCTGTTCTAGATATGTAAATAAAGATATGGCTAGTCATGTCGAAGCCTAAAAAGATCATTGTGTAGCTTTTTCATTCACTGATGGAAGTTTTTGGTGTTATGAATGTGATAGTTATCTTACTAATGGTATGATTAAGTAGCTTCAAAAAACCTTTTCTAATATGAAGCATGGAAAAGAAGAAAAAATTGAAGAAAATAAACAAGAAGATGACAGTGATCTCTAAGAAATTGCAGAAAAGCTTAGAGATATGTTAACATTAAAATAAATAGAAAAAGAACATGTATAATCTGATTTTACATATGATGATTTAATAAATGGTATGAAGGATCTCCCTGCAGGAGAAGATGATAAAGAGGGTAAATTTAACAAAAGGTAATTTAAGAAAATTGTTTTTATGACTGGTGCTGGTATTAGTGTATCTGCAGGTATTCCTGATTTTAGAACCCCAGGATCTGGTTTATATTCTCAACTATAAAAATATAATCTACCATATCCTGAAGCTATTTTTGAAATCAATTATTTCAAGAAATCTCCTTAGGCTTTCTACACTCTTTCTAAGGAATTTTTGACTTGTGGTTCACATTTTACTTCTAGTCATCACTTTATTGCTGAAGCTAATAGGAAAAACCGTTTATTGCTTAATTTCTCCTAAAATATTGATGGATTAGAAATCGATGCTGGTTTACCTGAAGAAAAGTTAATTTAGGCTCATGGACATTTCAGAACTGCTAAATGTACCAGTTGTTAAGCTGTATAGGATATTAAAAATTTCCAAGAAGCTGCTAAAAGTGATAAAATTTGTTACTGTGAAAAGTGTAAAGTAGGACTTGTTAAGCCAGATATAGTCTTTTTTGGAGAAAGTCTTCCAGCTAGATTCTTTAGTAGTATTGAATAGCTCAACAAAGCAGACTTAGTTTTTGTTATGGGTAATTTATTTTTTTATTCATTCATTTAATTAAATAATAGTATCAAATTCTACTAAAATTTAATCTAAAAAATATTTATTTTATTCTTATATATTATAAAGGTACTTCTTTAAAGGTTTATCCTTTTGCTGCTTTAGTTGATATGATATCTGAAGATGTTCCTATCGTTCTTATTAATAGAGAAAATCCTGGTATCAAAAGAAGAAGATTCTTATTCTTAGATGGAGAAATCGACGATAGAGTAGAATAAATTATGAAAGATGTTAATTGGGATTTCCCTGAAATTCAAAGAACCTATCCTCAAGGAACTATTATTGAAGATAAAAAGAAACAAAATTGATGACAACTTTTATTTTATTATTTATTATTTATATAATATTTGATTGTAATACCATGATTTTTAAAAAATATTTTAGTTAACTTTGATTTAATTTCATTTCTTTCTAGCTAATTTAATTACTCTTATTCAAGTTTTACAGAAATAAGTTCTTTTAAATTAATAAATTTTTACTTTAATTTAAAATAATTTTACATTATTAACAACTTGAAAGAAAATATAATACTTTAAACATAAATTTTTATATCATTTTGTTGCATTAGATAGAATAAAAGATACAAGAGAGAAGGCAGCCAAAGAAGTTGTTCCAAAAATTAAATTATCAGTCAGAGAAATGCTATTATTAGGATTTTTAATATTTTCTATTTTATCCAATTAAACCTCTTCAATAAAACTTATGATCGTGAGAGATTTAATGTTTTCCATTTATATTTTAGGAGAAAAAAGCTCCTCTTATTGCATTTAGTATCTGCAAGGTTATTTGGATTTATTAATAACAAATAATCTTTTGTTAATTTAGAATTCTATTACTATTGTTTATACTTCATTGAAATCTATTACTACATCGTTTATTATTTAGGTTTTATTTTTTTGAGTAAATTTCACAAAAAATTAATTCTGAAAAGGATTATTTTGATTACCGATTTCTTACACACAATTTATTAACAATTTGAAAAATGAATTAGAATTTTGAAGAGGTTCGATTTCTAATTTTAATCTATATTTATGGCTTGGGTTAAGCAGTTCAATAAAGCTCATTACCACCTTTCTATTAAATTAAGGACATATTTAAATTAGATTTTTAGAATTCCTTATGATCTCTGAATGCTAAATGTTTTATGTTAAAGGTATTACTTTACAAGTGTAAGTCAAATCTAAAGAATTTAGATATTTTTGATTCAGATCATTTAAAGAATTACATAAACAGTTTTATATCTCTTTTATGTGTATTTCAGTTGCAGAACTTATTTCTTAAATGGTATTATAAAGCTAGGATTTATCTTTAATCTTTTTTATTTGATTAGTTCCATCATTTAAATCTTTGAAAATAGATATTTAATTAAGTATTAATTGAAACTATTTCTCTTCAAGTTTTTCCAAACTAATTATTATATTTTCATTCTCACAAATTATATTACAATCGATTTCTGATATCTTTCTCCTTATCAATAATAGACTATTTCGAAGCTACTCTATGAATTCTTTAGTGCAAAAATTAGTTCTGTTGTTCACTAATTAAATTATTTTATCTAAATTTTCTTCATTTCTAGGGGCTAAGTTTGTATCATTAGTTTCATCAGGTATTACTTTCTCTATTTTTTTAATTTTTCTTTTAAGACTGTCATCCAAATCGCTTATTTATTCATTTATAATATTAATAATAAATTTAGGTTCCTTAATTAAAACATCTAGTGATGAATTTCTAAAATTGTTTAATTCTTTATATAATATATCAGTATTGATTTCAAGATCAGATTTCATTTCTCTTACGAATTGTGATAAATTAAGAATAGAATTCTGGTTGCTAAAGTTAAAATTTTATAATAAATTCCTAAACTATTCTTTTTTAGAAACTGAGCTATAGGTTTCGCTTAACTTTTTTTTAGTGTATAAGCAACTATTTATTGCATAGAATATCCTTTACTTCATCTCTTATAATTTTTAAAATATGTCTTAATTTAATTTTTAAAAAATACAATCAACTTCTTTTTATAAATCTTTGTCATCCCCTTCTATATCATGTTATAAACTAGCTATCAGATTATAGTCACTAACAATAGGCCAATTTTAGATGACTTGTATGCCATCATTAAGAATATCATCTATTAAAAGCAAACTATTTTAGTTAAGAACACTTTGAGTTAAAATGCATTTCTTACAGACAAACATTGTCCTAAAATCATCTGTAAAGTTTAAATTAAAAAAATCAGCATTATTTTTATGAATTTCACACTAAAATAGCACTCCTTATTTTTCTTTATCCATGAATTTAGAAATTTAATTAATTTTTTTATTATTATAAATTAATTATAAAAAAATATTTCTCCTCATTCCTTTTCTTTCATTTAAGCTTAGTAATCCTACTAAAAACTACTCAAATTTATAAATAAGGCATTTCAAACAATAAATTAATAAAGAATATGTATAGAACAAATTCTAATTTGATAACATTCAATTTAATCTTTTAAGTTGCGTTTAATGTTTTCTAATTAGAATGATTTTTAAAATTATTCTAATCAGGATTTTTAGGAAATTGGAATGAAATCAAGAAAATTGAATCTCAGTTATCCTATAAATATTTTAGAAATTCATAGATTTTATGTTAGAAACAAATCAATCTTAGACAAATAATTACAGATTTAAAAATCTATACAATTTCTTTAACAATTTTTTAAAAAGTTGAACTTTATATTCTTATATTTATTAATGATTTATACTTATTTAAAGCATATTGAGGTATCATTAATTTTATATAAAGCCATAGTAAGATCATATTTTATTCAATCAAATAACTGGATGTAGAATTTTGTTCAAATAATTGAGTGAATTTAAGATCTCTCTCTACATACATTTTATTTAGTAATAAAATATCTCTTTAATTAGTTATAATTTGTTTGAGTCAATGATGTTGTAAATTAAAATGAATAAATAAGCAAAAAATTAACTAAAAGGTTGGTTTGGGTGGAGATGAGATTTGAACTATTGATAAACATATTTGAGAAATGTAATATATAAAAGGTTTAATAGATATACAATCCTTAATAATAAATTGATATAATAATTAATATTATTTGTTTATAGAATTATCTGACAATAAGATCTATAATAATTGTCTTAATGACTATACTTTTTTCTTTTTGAATAAAAGAAGAAAGACAGTAAGTAAGTATGTGTATCGATATTGGGAATAAATGTATATTGATTGATTTTTAGGATGATTTAGTAGATTTAATTTAGGAATAGTAGTTATTGTATGCATAACCAAAAATTATTATTTTATATACTAAAAAAAGGAGCTTATAGTGAGAGAAAATTTCAAGAAATGGTTTTATTAGATGCAAATTACTTCTAAATAATTTGACTTAACTATTTAATTGAGGGTCTATCAGATTCATTTTCTGAAAGCATTTATTTAATCATATTTATAAACCATTAATGGAGTTTCTTTTTTTATGTAATTTCATTAAATTTAGATAGAATTTATTATGGAGCAGGCTATTTAAGTACATCTTCTCCAAAAAGTAAAAAGAGACCAAGTTTGTATACTCTCTTTGACATTCCTTTTTCTATTTCTTCTTTATCATGATTGAGGTAGCAATTGAACATATCCTTAGGAAAGTATTCAATTAATTATACTATTTCTTTTGGGAATTTAATATTAGTGCTTTATGTAGATTGTCCTAAATTCTAATTATAAATTATATATTACAATTAATATATTACTATTTAAATTATTTATTTTAATTTACATCAGATTTTTATTAGTTCTTTTCAATTCGTAGCTATAGCTTAGGTCTTAATTTGAAATTGTTAGGAGGAGAAATTGGAGATGGCATTTCATTTAAGATCATATTCTTGGGAGGGTATTGGATCTTTTTGGTTACCTAATTAATCTGCTCTTCATTAAATTGGTATGAGTCCTCTTCATTATTTTATGTTGGAACCATTGAAATTTTGTTAATATTGTGTTCTGTGTTAGATACTTCTATGGTTGATCCAAATTTAGATTTCTCATTTCCATTCATTTTTGTATTAATAAATAATCCTTTCTTTAAATCCCTGATCTGTTATTTATCTTTATCAGTAACTTCTTCATTTTTATTATGATCCTCGTTATTGTTGTTATTATCTGCATGGTTATTCTCCTCTTCTTCCTCTTCTATGCGTTCTATTTATAATTGTATTTAGTTTAATTAAATATTTTTAACTAGGCATTTAATATCAATTCTAAGCATAAAGATTTGTTATTTGTGTTAGATATTCTTTAATTTTCTTAAAATAGAAATAAAAAAATGATTATTACCTGGCACTTTTATAGGATTTATAAGAGAGTTTTCTCTATTCTTTTTAATATCTTATAAAATTCTAAGCCTTTAATTCTCTTCTTGTTATGGAACGGGAGAAGGGTTGAAGAATAATTTCTGTTAAAGTTTCATTGGAGAATCGCTATAATCATCTTCTGCATAGGATAGTTGGAAATGCTCTTTATTATTTTCTATATCTTCTAATAAAATTAGAAGGTCTTTAGTGAATCTATAGAGAGCCTCAGTTTATAAAGAGGTAGAAGTTTCATTTGTAGTATCTATATCTTTCAATGATTTTAAGGTATTCAACTAATAGAATATACTACCCTTTATTACAGTAGGAGATACACCATAATTCGCATCATAATCTTATAAAGATTATAAGGTTTTTAAGGGTCTTTTTGGTAAATTGGTTATCTCTTCTTTTAACTTGTTCATCTATATACCCTATATTGTCTCCATGCAAGAAGGCATTTTATCTAAATCTGTGCCCTTGTCTGAGAAGAATGGATGATTTAATGCATCTTTTGCACTTATTCTTCTCTTAGGATCTTTTTAAAGTAATCTGCCAAGTAAATCTAAAGCATCAGAACTTATCTGTTTTTAAATTATTGATAGATATTACTAATTATAGAACAAAATTAATTTAGAATACTTGTTCATATCTAGCACCTGATAGTTATATTTAGCAAATTTTATTTTTCTCTAGCACCTAAGAGAATTTATTACCAGGGAATACAGTTTTTCCTGTTAGCCTAATTGTTATAAAGATTTAAAAATAATTAATTAAATCTAATTTTAGAAATTTTTTTTCTTACAAGATATGGAAGATTACACCTATTGAAAAAAGATCACATTTCTCATCATAACGATGATTCTCTGATTCATTTGCTAAGATTTCTGGAGCCACAAATCCAGGAGTACCAACATGGACATATATATATTTGGATGAGTTAACTATTTAAGCTAAACCAAAGTCAATTAGTTTTAGCTAGCTTAAAGCTCCTGACTAACTGAGCGAGAACATAATATTCTATGGCTTCAAGTCACGATGCATAATTCCCTTAGAATGAACATACTCTAACCCTCTTAATAATTATCCCAATATATGCTTTACCATTTTAAATGAAAATTATGGATTCTTATATTTAGCTATCTCTTAAGAGAGAGACTTGGATTCATCAAGAAGTTCAGTTAAGATGTAATATCCATTAATATCTTAAAAGCAAGCTACTAATCTTAAGCAGTTTGGGTGATCTACTACTCTTAGGATATTGAGTTCATTATCAAGTGCAGCCTTTAATATTAAAATAAGTAAGTATTAATCTTAAAATCTAAGTTATTCATACTACTTTTAAAAACTTATATTAATTTTGTGGCTGAGAGATGAGCATTTTTATTAAGAAAAAATTTAATTAAATGGCTAATTGAATAAAATTAAGCTTAAAATTGATTGGATACGAAGAGCTTGAATAATTAATTTTCACTTAGCTTATATATTAGTAAATTTTACTTTATGTTAATTAATTTCAAATTGATAATTTAAATTCCCTTACATTAGCTCTATTTAGTATCTATATATACCATGAAATATCTAATTTTAAATTATTCTGATTTAAGATATAGCAATTTCCTATTAGGAAATTAAGAACCAATTTTTTAAAAAAATTATTTTTTTTCTTTCTTAATAAATTGGATGTTTCACAGTATTTAATTTTAGAAATAGAATTATCTTTCGATTATCCTATAAATCATCTATCAATTTATTTATTTATTTTTATTATCCTTAGGAGGCTATTTTACTTGTTTAATACTTAGTATATTTAGTTTACTAATTATTTTACTTAACAATAAAAAATTAAGTGAATAGTGATTATTAAATAGGAAATCTCTGGATAAATCATACTTAATATTTGATTCAATATCATTCCTAACAAATTCCAAAATTATACCAACCTTTCTACTTTAGCATTTTTGAATAAATTAGAATGCAAAAATAATTGAATGGGAATAAATTTTAATTAATAAATAATAAGGAGGAGTAAGATTATTTTTTTCTAGTAAAGCTTGACTAAAAATAAAATATCACTCTCTCACTATCTGTATCTAATGAATTAAAAAAACTGAATTCCAAGTGAAAATACTTGTAAATAATAAAACAATTATCTTCAAGATTATTGTGTTGAATACGATTGAATAGTTATCTCTATTTGTATTATGAGGTAATCCTAGACTTTGTATTTTATCATATTTTATTTCAATGCTGCTCTAAAGTAATAAAATTTTGCTTAACCACAAATTATATATTGCTATCAAAAGTAGATAAAAACAGTGAATCTTATTTTTGCTAACTATTTACCTCGCTATCGTCTATGTCTTTCATTTTCCTTTTATGTAAATACTTTACTGCAAATAATTCTCCTGTATCTTTTCTACGTACTTTGTATACCTATTTTTAATAATTTAGTATTTATTCATTATAATAAATAATACCCATTTATTTTCCTATAAAAAACTGAGGTCATTTTATAGAAAGGGTAATAATAATTAAACAAGCAATTATAATGAAAATAATTATTTTTACTTTTGCATATTTTCCTTTTCCGATTTTCTATATAATTTCATACTCATTCAAGAAATCTGCTTAGAAGATTTACTTTTGCAGGAATTCTAGTAAGCATGTCATTATAATATAATCTCCGTAAAACTGTGTAACTGATTCTTCTTTGTCATTTAATATGCTAAAACCTATTGCTTTTTCTTTGAAGGGAAGGTCTATTTTTTTAGTATTATATATCCATTTAATAGTAAACCTTGTGTTAAGTTTGATAATCTTTTCTGGTTTGCGCTAGTAGGGCTCCTATTTAAATTTTTTATTAAATATTAATTTGGTTAAACGAAGTTTCATAGAGAAATGTGAATAAAGATTTTTCTATTTAAATTCTATCATCATTAGTATTTATAAAATTATTAAAATTAGTCTGAAGAATTAGAATAATAAAAATACTTTGCAAACTATGATTCTGTCTTTAGCAAAATAAACGTAGCGAAGAACGGTATGTAAGAACTTCCTCTTGGTAAGTCTAACTTCAAAGGAGCAATCTGAATAATCATATCCTCCTCTCTTTTCGGCACTCATGCAAAAATTCCAAGTTGGAAAAGTTATTTATCAATGTATTTATGTATGATTAATCTTATTTGAAATAAATGCTTTCTATTTTGTTGGCAGCTTTCTAATCTATTTGATTGAAATGTTAATCTACGATTATATTACCCTAATTTACTATTTATTTTTTTTTCAGTGCTAACACTTTTTAATTAATTTTTTGCTATCTAATTTTTTTTCTTTATTTTTTTTATACTCCTTCCCAAACCCGACTTAATCCATTAATAAAATAATAAGCACATAAATCGATGCCTTAATTTCCAATAATTTATTTATATTGTTTTTATATTTAATCAATCATACTCTTTGCTTAAAATTTAATGACAGATCGACTACTTTTTAAAAGTATTATAGATCAATAGTTCTTACATTTTAAAGTTTTTAAGATAAAAATAAATATTGTGTTTTTTTATTTCATACCATCACCACTATTATTATGAAAGCACTATAAGATTATTTTATTAAATTTTCTTTTCCCATAAATATTTAAATTTAAAATGATAATGATATTTTGAGTATTAATAATCAATATCTTTGAAATACATTTAATTTTGATTTTAGTTTTTTTCTTGAGATCGAATTCATAAATTTATATTACAGAATTGCATCTAAATCTAAAGTATACTCTCCCAACCAGGGATTGAAGAAAAATAAAATTCTACAATTTTTGCTTTTTTTATTCAATTTTTTTCCTTGAAATTGTGTTTTACTTATTTTTTTAAAAGTATATAAATACCTCTTCTTCCATTCATTTCCTTATAAATAACTCCAAGAAAAGAATTGTAAAAGTGATTGCAATCCATTAGTTTCTTTTATCAATAAAGAAAGTTTAATTTTTTAATACCAAATCATTTGTATCACCTTTACAAATATTACAGTAATATAGTTATTAAGCAAAGCAAAATGAAAAGATATTTAAAAGATTAGATTTAGAATAAAAATATTAAAAAGCCATTTAATTTGTTTAGCCAAAAATATAAATCTACCTATAAATTACTATTTATTCAACAGTTTTATTGAACGAATGAATAAACAAATTAAAACTATTAAACAAAACTATAAAAGAAAAAATATATCACTATTACACTTCTTATTTAGGCTATTCATTTAAATGATAATGAGAAGCATTTAATTAATCTGCCTTAGTTTAAATGACTTAAAATACATTCCTAAAGTCGATTTAGTCCTACTCATCATTAAAATCTACATTCTCTTTAAGCAATAGATTATTATCCTATTTATAAGCACAAATTAAATGATTAACAATTTAAAATTAAATATTAAATAACAAATTACTTGATAAGATAAGAAAGCTTATCCAATTCCTTTGTAATGTAGAAAAGTATTAGGATTAGTCACATCAGGACAAAAATCATGCTCAATAATAAAATCTTTGAGTTCATTTAAGACTTAGGCATTTAATACCTTAATTGGAATAGAGTAATCAAAGCCTAATTAATATCTAAAAATAGACTCGCTAACAAATTATATGTAGTGCATTTATAATGAATTAGGTCTAGTAAGCTAGCTTATGCTCTTTATGAATTCAGATATCACACTACTTGGGAAACTTAGCCAATAAATATGCTAATTTTTTATTAAAAAATATATTAATTTTTTATATTTTAAAGGTATAGCTGGAGTAAAAGTAATAAAAAGCTTTTCTAAAATAATCTAAGCATTAATATTGAAATCAAATAATTAATAAATAATCATTTAATTAAGTGTAACCCAAGTGATTCATATTTTTTGAATTGATAGAGAATAGAACCTCACCAAAATTACTTAAATATAATTTAAATAAGAATAATAAAATTAAATCAATTACTATTCTGAAAACTCCATCAGGAATCCAATCCTTCTAGAATTAAACTATGAAGAAATCAAGATGGTTGATATCTTTGTTAGAGAATGACTTAGAATAGATAGTCTATTCATAATACTAGTTCTTATCAAAATTTAAATTATTTATCACATTATTGTTTATCTAAGTTGCTGCTGATACTCCCAATTATTCAACAGAGCCAAATATACTCAAATTATTATTTAACTAATTAGAATTTTGTATAGAAGTTGAGGTAAGTGAAGATGATGAAGAATTCCAATTCTAAGAGTAATTATTAAGCATCGTGAAGGGAAATTTCTCGTTAAAGTTATCATTAAGAATAGATTTCTAATCTGGGTTCTTTTTTACAAGCTCAAGTATGTTTTTTCTAAATGAATTTAAGAAATTTTCAAAATTCTATTTGAGTTTCTCAATTGAATTTTGTCTACTTTAATAAGAATCTATTGATGATATTTAAAGGCAGATCTTCTTAGAGCATTCATTGATTATACTTTAAATATTTGGCTCTTCATTCTTACCAATGAGTAAATCATAGTTCTTTAATTTATCTTAAATAGTATCGCTTTAAATTAATTACTATTTCTTTAACATTTTTCCAGATTTATCATCAATAACTAAAAACCTATATAATATCTAAAATAAAATTAATTTACTTCATAAAAAATCATAAATGCAATTAATTATCTATTTATTTAAATTCAAATTTTTATATAAAAATCTAAAATTTTCTTTATATATCCTTTGAATTTAATAGTTCTAGGAGAAATCTTTTTAATTAATGTGATAGAGAAGATCTTAATTATTTGTTGATCATTATAAACTAAAAGTTAATAAGTTACTGATGGAATTTAATCAATTTTAATCTCTGATTTCTTCTTTTTCTTATAAAGTTTATCATGGTCAATCAGAGTAATATTTTAACTTGCATCATCGAATTTAATGAATTGATAGTAATTGCCTCTTATTAACTTAATTTCCTTTAACCCTTATCCCTTAGGTGGTAGATTCTCCTTATTCTCAAGTATAATTTAGAAATTCTATTATTAATAATTTAATAATTTCATTAAAAAAGAAAACAATAAGAACAAAAATAAAATAATGTTACATTTGCCAATCTATATCCAACAATAGCTTCAAGGAAATGATTTGCATTTTAATGGAATTTTTAGAGAGGCTTTCCCTTGAGATATCTAACTGGAATGTAATTTGTATAAATAGGTGGGAGAATTGGAATTACAATGCTCTTCCAGAATCTTTCAATTTCAAATTGAAGTTATAATTAGCTATTTTACATCCTTTTAAAACAAATTATTCAAGAAAATGTAAACTTTTAAAGAAGAAATTACTTTGCCTTTTAGGGGTTTTAAAGTGCAGAGGGAATAGTCGAAAATAAACTTGGTTAACCAGCAGGATTAATTTAGGGTTTAAGGTAATGAGTATCATCAATATTCATTTGAACATTTTCAAAATCTCTCTTAGTTTTTTCATCATAGTTATTTAAAAGCCAATTTATTTTACTATTTAAGTATGCTAGCTCTAATCTCTACCTGCTGTGAGATTTAGTTTACTAATCATCTTTCTCAATATAGTTCTCTCTAATTTTGTTGTTTTAAATTAAATGCAAATTATTAAATTGTCAAATTAGATGAATAATATTTTTTTACTATTATTGTAAATAATATTCTTTTTAAACCATAGAGGAAGTATGGGAGTGAGGAGAAGAAGCTAAATTTAGGGATTATTCATCTTAAATGCTATGAGTAACCTCTTTTCTCTGATAGTCGTATGTGTTAAAAATATTTTTATCGTTATCCAAACCACCACCAATGAAGTCGTTTTATTAAAACTGATTAGTTGAATGAATATATTTATTTTATTAGCTTTAAATTGGATTCAAATTCGGACTAAATGAAAGACTATTATAGCTGCCACTCAGATAATCATCTTTAAAGTCATCTCCACTATATTAAAGTGTATTAATCTGGTTTGAAGTCATGGGATTATAGTTATTAGACTAGAATCTACTCAGCTTTATTTCATTGAGTCTATTCTCTAAAGTTTATACTTTATAAAAATTTAATAATAGATTTAATTAGTAATTATATCTAACCTGCTTATGATTTAAATAACTCTTCATCCTATTTTTTGATCTCTTACATAATCATATTCTTATTAGATTTCTAATGGATAATAGTATTTTCATCGTTCTAATACTTCGATTCAATCAACTTTTTCAACAAATTCTAAACTTTATAATTCAAATCATTTTAGGGAGGTTCTAGCTTATTCTCTTCAATAGCTTTGACTGTCATATAATTTATTTCTTTTAAACGAAACTCTTCTTTAAAAAATTTCGTCTGAAGTGAGAAAATAGGATCAATAGGCATATTTGGATACACTAATTCGTGGCCTTTATTAAAATTGTTATTGGTATTAAATTCTTTGAGAATTCGATCTTACATTTCATAGCCTCATCTGTTAAATTAGATTTACAAATCCAATAAGGTTAGTTAGATTTAATTGGATCTTTTATTTGGCTCTATCTTGATTGGTAAGGGTGATTTAATTCATCATTCAAAATATAGTGATAGTCATGATTACATTTTAACTCTTTAATTAATAAAAGTTGTTATTTTTGTACTAAATCATAAACACATAAATTTTACTGAGATGAGGGTACAATTCTTCAACTTTTTAACTATCTATTTTTATTAAATTATTTAAATTATCATTGAATTGCAGAAATCCATAGGAACTTCTAAATGATTCAGGCAATTTAGGCATACACTCGCAAAAAAATTGTTTATCTGCAGTTAGGGAATTTTCAATACAATTAAATAGCATAAGTTCTTAATATTCCTGCTTTCTGATGATGTCTTAAGATTCTTAGACCGTTTTATTCTGAGGGCTAATAGGATATATAATTTGTGTCCCATTTTAAGAAGCATATGTTTCTCTTAAGGAAACCTAAGTGCATCTTATATCATTCAATAAGAGTAAATTTTTAAGCATTTTATATAATCCTTAATCTGAAAAATATCTTGTATCACCACAAGTAATGTTAATAATATTATGACCTGTTTCAGTGAGAGATCTAGATATGTAATGCTTTGTGAATGAAAGTGCCACCATACTTAAGGCTTCTAAGAAATTAGATTTAAAGCTGTATGATAACTCACATTCTATAGGTAGGCTTTCTATTTTTCTTTAATGTCTATTTGAAGGGTATTTTTTGGATATATGGCTATCTTTTTTTATTATTTTATGATTTGAATCTTAATGAGTCAAGGTATTGGGTTTCAAAGGTTTTATTCCTGTAAATAATTTTAAATTATTTTTGATTGTATTATTGAGTAAATTAGTTCATTTTAATAAATAAAATAACAGTTATTATGAAGTTATTAGATAAGTAGATATAATACCATTATTTAGTATATTAGGAGCTGATTAAGATGTGTGTATGTCAAAATTTGACAGAAAAGCATTATAGCTTTAAATAATTTTTGTCGTAATAGGATTCACATTCTTTTTCCAATTAATTGCACACAAGAACTCATTGTATGCATGCCACACTTGATTCAAATTTTTTTCAATATTTTTTTGACCTAATTTAAGAACAGTTTTTCTGTAAACATCTTGATAAACTTATCTATCACTATTAATTTAAAAGCAACTTTAAGACTCTTAAAACCCAGAAATAAGTCCACAATCTATAGATTTCATCTTAATCTGGTGTGGTAAAATATAGAATTAACAATTTTAATAATAGATAATTATTTGATTACCAACTCTTTATAGGCATCATCTAGAGAATTAAACTAAGGATAAAACAATCTTCCATATAGGATAATATCCAAATTGTGGTTCGAATTGAAATACATGCATCTTGAAAAGAATACTCTTAAAAATTTATAAACTTTTTCCCAATATATCTCTCCATATTAATCGAATTCAAAGATTTCTTTATTCATTTCTATCTATTTAAATTAGATTTTTTATAATAAATTGATCTATATTTAAAATATTTACTAGGAGAGTATAGCGTGAGCTTTAAGTTCTATATATTTTTTTCGTAGAAGAGGTGATAATACCTGAGTATACAATTTTGTCATTTTTCATCATATTCATGCATAATAATCTCATACCATTATATAAGATCACTTTATTGGTATAGACTACCATATTATCCAAAAAACTATCTATATTTCTTAAATCTCTTCTTGAAATAAATTAATCCTTAAAAGATACTTCAACAAAACTTAGTGCATATGCTTCTAGATCTTATTGATTTATTTGTTTTATAGTGTCCTATTAATTAAATTAATTTACTTCTAATATCAACATATTTTTGTTTTCATTTAATATTAAATTTTCATAACTGGTGTTTGCTTGTTGCAGTCGACTTTATATAAAACCAATTTAAGAAGCCATTTACCTCAAATTTGTGATTTTGTAATGGTATCTGAAACAGATTTGTTAACTTTCTAATAATTGATATTTCAAAACCTTTATTCTTTGTTTCAAAACTCTTTTCACTCACTTCAACTATAAATTTCTTTTCCTTATCTGTGCCTGTTCCAATTTATAAATAAACTTTTTTCTTGCTTTTAATCTATTCTTTTAATTGCTGATGGTTCTCTTCATATATTAGTATATCCTCCTGTTTTATTATTTATATATTATAAGCACTCAAAATTTTTAAAAATTCAATACTAAGTCTTAGATTAATAAAAAATAAATGTTACATCATCTTCTTATGGATGAGTATTAATTGTTAACTTTTTCTCAAATGTATTTTTTTCATCTTCTTTAGGTTTACTCTCCATTTTTTTAAAGAGATTCCCAAATTTCATTTTAAAGACTAATATTCATAGGAAAAGTAATACGGATGAAATAGATCATTTCTACAAATAAAGCTAATAATTATTACGCTATTATTGCTTCATCTTATTTTTAGTTATCAATTATATTTTTTAACTTATGCCAAATTATGTAAAATGATTTGCTTTCTACTAATTATAAATACTAAGAAATTGATAAAAATATGCTCTATTTAATAATATCCTTTCTTTTATTATAAAAAATTGATATATTGGGATTTATTGCTTTACACAATTAATTAATTGATTGCTTATTTGCTATTGAAATTTATTATCTATTTAATCAAATCAAATCTGCACAAATCAAGATTAAAAAGGAAAAAACAAAACAAAAATATTATAATAAATAAATTTCAAAATTTTCTTAATTAAAAAGAAAATTAAAAAGAAAACGAAAGAGGAGCGGAGCGCCCTTCCCTTATATTATGAATCATTTATAAAAAGAAGAGTTAGAATGACAGTTTTTAAATCCTAGTATAAACTGGCAATATTACCACTTCCACCCATAGTTTTTAATAAATAATATTGCAAACGACCATATCCAAATCATTCTAACAGAACTCTCTCATAATTGATATTCATATGCTCTAGATATTTCAAAAAAAACAAAACAAAATAAAACAAATCAAACCAAAATAAAAATTGGAATGCTCTTCTCTCTTCTCATATATAAAAAGTATTTTTTAAAATTTAGGCCATACAGATAGATATCATCGCGAACACTGCTTTAGGTCTAGAGAATATGAACAAAATTCCTGAATAAATAAATAAAAATAAAAAATACAAATAAAAATTAAAAAAATATAAATAAAAATAAATAAATAAAATTAAAAAATAAAAATAAATAAAACAAATAAATTAAAATAAAAAAAATAAAAAACAAAGAAATGAAATAAAAAATAATGAAATAGCAAATTAAGGCAAAACAGATAAAACTAGCAAGATATATGCTGCTATATTTTTAATTATTTTTATTTTATTATCTATTTATTCATTTTTAATTAATCCTATCCTACATATTTAATTGATATTTTATTTAGGAAATTTAATAATTATGATGAATTTCTTTTTAAAGCTTATTTAAATTAATGAATTATTATAAAGCGGATAATTATAATTAGATTTTATTTATCAAAATCATCTTCATTTTATATTATTTAAAATTAAATGATAAATAATTTTACTAATTTTTAACTCAAATAATACTTTTTCTAATATAAATTCTCTTAAAATATTAAATATTTTGATATCGTTTAGGAATATTATTTTAAATTTTATTCTTTGTGATAACTTATAAAAAACATAAAAAGATCTATTTAATTAGTATTCTAATACTTCTTTTTAATAAAAAGAAAGAAAAAAGAAATTTTTAATTAAAAAGATTAAGCATCATATATAGCAAATATAAGATTTATTAAAAGATAAGGTTGATTGAAAAAATTAGAAGATAATAATAAGGTAGAGTATAAATATTTATTGAATCAAATATTTAATGCTTACTAAGAGAATATACATGATTATGAAGCATAGTTATAATTATATGAGAAACATAATTTAAAAATATTTATTTATTTATAGTAACTAAAGAAAAGACTAAGATTAAATATAATAAAATAATTAATTAAAAAAGGAGGAATAATTGTTTATTTTTGCGCTAATTATAAATTTCAATATTCTTTGTTAATATCATCAGTAACCCAAAGATCAAAATCTGCAATTATTTTTTTATAAGGGTTATATTTGCTTTGGGCAATAGCGAGTTCATCTGCGCTTTCTTTCTTTTCATTGTAACCGTTTTCTTGAACCATATTATCAAATAATGTAATAAGATTAGAATCTTTAAGATTACGAATAGAACTGTTATCTAAATTGATAATTGCATTTGCAATATTAATTTTGAATCTTTGAATACCCATAATTCTTTCTTCAAGGGTGTCTTTCATAATCATTCTATAGACATTCAAAGTATTCTTTTGACCGATTCTATGAGCTCTATCAATAGCTTATAAATCATTCATTGGATTATAGTTATGATCAAACATAATAACTACATTAGCAGAAGTAAGATTCAAGCCCAAACCACCAACACTTGTAGTCAAAAGCATAATCTTACATTCGGAATCTTCATTAAATCTATTAATAATAGCATAACGCTTACTGACTTAGACATTACCATCAAGTTTCAAGTATTTAATATGAGAGAATTCGGTGTTAAGTAATTGATCACATATTAATTGCAATGTTTCTTTGAAACGACTGAAAATAAGTACTTTATTTTTGTTTGTTGTTAATACTTTTTATTCTTCACTTTCAATGTTTTCCTTCTCTTCAAATCCTAAATCAACTAGTAATTGTTTTAGAGCAACGAATTTACCACTAGCAGAGTATTGATTTAATTAATTTTGAAGAGCCATTCCACCTGCATTACCTTTAAGCCTTTCTTATCTCTTGTACTAACAGGGATGGTTAACAATTTATATCATATGAGATAACATTCTTAATACTGATTCTTATATTTTTGTTTCCTACTCCTCTTCAAATCCTTTGGTTTTAGTCCATTAATCAATTTTCTATTCAAGATCCTCTTCACATTTGCTTATCTAACTTTTTTCCAATTCTTCATAGAATTATTGTTATTATTGAGCCATATAGCAATAATAATCCTATATAATCTTTGGGGGCAATTCCTTAAGCACCTATTTGATTTATTCAATTAAATAATTAATTTCAAATTTTTTTAAATAAAAAAACTTACAAGTTTTTTATCTCTACGAAGAATGAATGGCATAACTTTTTTATGCAAATCTTGCAACACTTTATTTTATTCTTCACTAAAGAGGACTTATTCATCCGAAAAATTGAGAATATTTGTGTGGAATAGCTTTGAGAATTTTTCTCTAAAATTTTTAGAACTACCTAAGTATCCTGGCATTAAGAAATCAAATATACTCCACAGTTCCTATAGATTATTTTAGATGGGAGTACCTGAAAGCAAGAATTTATGTTCAGCTTAGATAGATCTAACTGCTTATGATATCTTTGTGTTTTGATTCTTGATTAAATGGCCTTCATCAAGGATACAGAATTGGTAGATAATTGTTGAGAGAGTTTCGATGTGTTTATAAACTGTATTATATGAAGCTATAATAACTCTATACTTTTCTTTGTTTCTCATAAATTCTATTTTATTTTAAAATATACATTTAATCTATTAATAATTATAAACATTTTAAAATGTATTACCTTCAATTTAACCCTTGCTGCTAATAACTATTGGACTCATCACTTAAGGATGAAGATACTTTTATATTTCATAATACCAGTGATCAACAATACTAGAAGGAGCCACAATCAAAGATATCTTAGGAGGCTTTCCTTCGTTCAAGTCTTTTTATATTTCATTTTATAGCACACATAATACCTACAGAGTTTTACCAAGACCCATATCATCACATAAAGCTCCATTGAGATTATATCTTGTTAAGAATCCAAGCCATTTAACACCTTCCATTTAATATTCTCTCAATTGAATCTTATTCGGCTAGAATAATAATTCGTATTAGAAGTGAGAGTTATTTTAGAAATCGAGGATGAACTAATTACCCTTGGCAATCTTCTTCTAAAGGAAAGGATCAAGTAATTAGGAAGCAATTTTATTCATATTTTATAAGAAAACACTAGTGATAATCTTACCAAGATTTTAGAAAGCAAGGTCTTTGATAATAGTATTAGGAGAAGTCAAGCATTTAACGACCTGCAATACAAAAATACCACTATAATCCATGATATCTTTTGAATTATTATCAAGGATGTCTGTTAACAATTCAAAAGATATTTGATTTTATATTTTTAACATGATAAAGAATTTCTTAAACATATCATTTCTGATATTGTTAATCTTTTCTAAATATTCCTAAGCATTACGGAATTCGAATCTGAAGGATCTAACCAATAGATTTCTAAATATCTTTCTAGAAACCTTATAGATTTTCCCCCTCTTTTATTCACCAATAGCTGAAAATGTTGGATCAGAAAGTGTAATCATTTGAGAATTTAAATAACAAATTAAACAGGCCATGCATTGGATAATATTCTAAACTATTTCGTATAATTTTAAATTCATCAAAGAGTCCAACAACTTATAGATATTTCTAATATCTATCTCAAGTTATTCCCATGAAACCTAGGAACTTGTATTGATAACTCTATTGTTCAAAAGCCTAAATTTATAAAATTTATTATTAAAATACAAATTCAAAATAATTTTAAAGTGTTATAATTACCATTTAGCATCAACTTATATGTAGCTAAATTTACTAATTTAGCTGAATAAGACCTCATATAAAAATCGGAAATTGCCAATACCATCCTGGGCTTCCACGTACTTTGTGATAAGATTATTTATAGCTGAACATTTGCTTGCATATTTAATAAATTCTTTATCATATTTTTCTGCATCAGTTATACCATAATGAGAAAATTTCTTACGAGTAGTTAATTTTGAAATAGAATTCTTCAATAATTTTTCAATTGTTTCAAATTTCTCAACCTTATAAGTCAAAGTCAAAAATGATGAACTCACCAAATCACTCACTACCTAAAACTTTTCAAGTTAAATATATCTAGGAAGAGGTCTGCAAATAAGGTTCAGACCCGTGATTGGCTGTCCTTGAGATACAAGAAATTATATGAATAAATAAATTGCTGTCATCTTTATAACAATAATGTAATCTTCACACTTCTCATTGAAGTATTCTACATTTCTACTAATAGAATCCATATTTTATATTAATTTTGAACCCATTTCTGTTTAAACACTCAATTAATTCATAAGTAATTTACACTTTACAACAAGATTATCATATTATTATCTTTTATCCTTGATGTCTATATTTTAAAAAGTAAACATTTTATTTTTATTTGCATAAAAAATCTTATTATATAAAGATTACCGCTGAATTTTTAATGGTCTAAAATATTAGTGATTTCTGGAGAACTTCTTATTCTAGGAGCTGTACTTGTTAGTTAATCGATTGAAGATAAATACTAATTGACAATGTGGTCTATTTGCTGGATTGTATCCACCCATAAATCAAAATTTTTGGAGTCCATAAACAATTCTAATTCTTACTAAGCAAAAAACCTTTAGACAACAGAAGGATCAACTGACTTTGAATCAATTAAATAAGAAATGAGAGTGAGAACGAATATAATTTGCACATGATAATTAGGTTATTAATCCATTTTTCCTCTTTATTTTAAAGCTTAACATTATTAAACAAGAAAATCTAGATTATTAGATGCTATTGTACTTAATGCAGTCACAATTCTTTGCATACGCATAGTGTTGTTATCGAAATAGCCCAAACCAGAAAGAGATTTTGTATAAAAATTATAATGAGGGCGAAGACCTTTTCCTTTAAGATGCTCACAAAAAGATTCAATAACTTTATCACAAGATTGATTTGAAATGGCTACGTTGATCAAGGTTTTATGGCCTGAATTAATCTATTCTTTTGTTAAGTGTAATTATACAACATTGCAGAGATTTAATAATGATTAGAAATTTAGCTAACTCTTTTCTACTACTAACCCTCTAACAGTGAGTTCGTAAAGTAACTAAAATTCTTCGTTATTATCCATTCTAGCTTCTTTATAAGTAAGCATACCTTCATATAAGAAATTATATGTCTCACGACGAACTTCTTCTTCCCAGTGAAAAAAATATTTAAATAGTTTACGAATATGTGGAGGAGTAAAATCTCTTTCAGTCATAAATCCAAGTCTCTAGCATTCTTATAAAAGAGACATAATAGTTTTTATATTATAACTAATATCATCAAAAATATCAACATAATTCCATAATTTTTCTATAATTAGAGAAATAAATTCCCCTTCATATATAATCCAATCTTATTCATGAACGTAAATTAAGAAGTTTTCTGAAAAATGCATTATAATATCTTCATCTTGATTCTAGCCAAGAATTCCCTCATAACTACTTCTAAATAGATTGAAAATTGCTCTCCTATTTTATTATTAAAATGGATCATTCAATTTCTTTATTCAAATAATAATTTTACAAAATAGGTTAAACCCTAAAAAATATATATTATTAAAAAAGACTTATTATTCTTCCCTCTTTTATTAGAGTCAAAATCATGAAACATAAATAATGAAATATAATAAAAAAAATTAGGTGGGTTTTAAAATTGAAGGCTTAAATTACCCCCTTCTATTTGAATATTCAGGATAAGCCAATTAACAATTTAAACAAGTATAAATTATTGATTAAAGAATTTTAATTTAAAAATATTTATTATTTACCTCAAATCTTTACGCTCATTAAGGAGTTAAGTAATTAATACTAGAGATGTTTATGTGATAACACGCTAACCAACTTAGAAGATAGATTTTTGGAGGAATGATTATATTTTATTTAAGATTTCATACCTAAATCTATCACAAATATAGGTCGGATTTTTCAGGATAAGTGTGATCATTTCACAAGCCACTCTTCTGATCATGATATCACTAATTTTACCACTATAATCGGTGAGCTAATCTAAGATAATTATAATTAAATTTCTACTTAGATAATTTTCTATTTTATTAAATAAATTTTATTCAGTCCCTAAAAATCTTCTTAATTCAACTTGGAGAGTGTTTAAGATATCATGGAAGAGTTATTATTAGCTATCTTCTTCTAATAATTTAATATTAAGGTTGTTCGTATAGATTTTATGTTCGAAATCCAAAAATTCAATATTTTCTTTTAAGAATCCTTTCAGCACCATTGCTGAATAGTGACGAATTTCCCAAGTACGACTTAGAAGATTCTTTAAACATTATCTAAAGATATTATTAAATGGTACGAAAAGATTTAAACCTATGCATTCTTTCATACTAATATCATCTCCCATAGTATCTTCATTTCCATTTTGATCATTATCACCTTTCTTCTATCCATTTGAATCTGTTTTTAATTTTTTTTTAGGATTTTCCCCATAGCTATTATCTTAATCATCATCTGCTTAGTTACCTTTCTTTTTACCTTTCCTTTTATTATTTTAAGAATTAGATACTTAAGTTGATTAGGTGTCCTCATCAAGAATAGATGATAAATTCTCTTATTCAAGCATACTTAATTCCTTTTGTTTATCAGAAAAACTTACATTATAATGTGAATTTATAATTCCTTGTAAATTAGTTGGGTTAAGCTCAGCAGATAACCCCATTTTAGAAAGAATTTCTTCTTCTAACTCCTTAGATTCGCGCTATTACTGCAACTAAACGTCATAATAACCTTATTCACGAGCTACTAAAGGATCCTCATGCTTAATCATATAATCAAAATCAATTTCATTTACTGATACATTCCATTTATTCTTTACTTCTTCAATTGTTTTCAACATTTACATTCCATTCTTGGCTTACTACATTTGTGATTTATCCTCTGTCTTATTCTCACCATTTCCATTCTTTGATCCTTTTTTATTTCCCTTTTCTACTTTTGCATTCTTCTTTGTACCTTTCTTTTTATTTGTTTTTTCATTTTCCTCAACATCCATTTAATCATTATTACTTTATTCACTTTATGCATTCTATTATTGCTATTTTTGTTGCTGTTGTTTAAGTAATTCTTACTGTTAAAGTTCAGGTGTTATCTTTTCCATGTGAAAAAGACTCAAAATATCAATATCTTCATCACTGGTTAAATCAGTATTAAGGAATTTTTAAAGACGCTAAGTGTAATATCTATAGGTTTTTTCGATTATACCTGCAGCTACTTATCTATGTTTTAGCTGTAAGTAGGAATCTTTGGTAGTTGAAAAAAGCAATTTCATTGCCTTTTTTAGCAAGTAATAAATTGATGAAGGGGAATCTTTGTATATTTCTACAATTTATCGAACGCACAATTCAAAAAGACTTTCATTATTCTTATCTTAAAAGATATTAAATATTTTATCTAATTTTGCTTCCATGATTCAATTAATCTTAATTAAAATATAGATTAGCAGTATTAAAGTTTGACAAGCGCAATAACCCTATTAATCTAGCGATAGTAAGTTGTTTAAAATTTAAAGAGATATGCAGGTTTTCAGAAGGAATTTTATACTCTCCTGATTTAACTTTGCTATTTGATCTGCTTTGTTTGTTTATAGCTTTTTTTTTTATTGAACTGTACTATTTGTGGTAGAGCTTTCACCTATATAAATAGATTGATTGATTGTATATATGTGTGTATATGTTTCTCCTTTCTGAATTAATTAATTAAATATATATAATAATTACTTTCTATTATTTTTGTATTTTATTTATTAAGATAATTACTCTCATTTCTTAAAAACCTAATTTGATTTAAAAATTCCATACCAACACCACCTTCACTCTTGTCATTTTTCTCTTTATATCATTGATAAGATTTACATATTTTTTACCGCTAAGCACTTACAGATTCACTCAGTATCTATTAATATATTTGGAAGAATTCAAACCTTTTTCTTACGGAAATATATTTACTTAATATTAGCCTACACTGACTTAATGAAAATTGATAAATATATATACCTTCCTCCTCACAACGTCTATTAACTAATTTAGAGTGTCTACCAGCAAAAGATTATTTTACTTTAAATTATTTTATATTAACTATTTTCGATTGTTTTTTAAGAAACCATGATTCATAAATAATCAACTTTTTCTAAGATCACAACCAATTCAGTATTTATCAAAATTATTGTTTTAATTAAAAGTAAAGTGGAAAAAAAATATTTATTTACGAATTAACTTATAATAAATGTCAATAAAACAATTTTAAAAATAGTAGGAAATATATTTCAAAAATACTTTTTTATAAATAACAAAAGATTTATTACTGTATAATCTAATTTAAGGCACGATCAACTCATAATATCTTTACTAATAATGCCTACCTTTTATTTATTATTAAAATAGCATTCATTTTGAAAGAATCTTCAATAAGAAAATTTACAATAAAAGAAAAGTTAAAATAAAAAATATTATCAAATATATTGAATTAAATCTTTAAAAGTTCTCGCAAATAAAGGAAAGAAATGCTTCTCCCTAAAAACTCCATTTAATCAGCCCGTTATTTTGATATTCAAAAGATTGCAGCTAAGGTTGCTAGGAGTATAATATTGATTAAATTATTTAGAGTAGGAAAGAAAGTTAGCAAATGCACTTTGAGAATCCTATAATAAATATAATACATTAACATGACGATATTTATTATTTTTATGTATCATTAATATTATAGCTGCAAATGAAAAGATTTTGAGTGTTGGTATTGCTTAGAAGAATAATATTTAACCTAAGACAGTCACTGCTGAAGGAAAAATTGGCTTTGTTCAACGTAAATAGAATATTTGATAGAATGAATAACAAATAAAGCTAAATTGATGCATTTAGTATAATAAATTATAAATAAATGAAGGAGGATATCTAATTAGATAAATGATATTAGGATCTGTATAAAACTATAAAGGAATATGCAAATTTAATGAATTTTAGGGATAAATGATAGAAAATAGAATATATTTAGGAATAAATTTTAAATAGTCATTAAAAAATATTATTAAGTGCTAAATCACTCTATTTGCATCATATTTATTTCAATTTAAATTGATATAATCGATGAATTAATCTATAAACATTATATTATATTTAGATGCTTAAATCGATACCAGCTGCCAATATAGTCAATTCTGGACTCAACAACGTACTGACATTCGTGGAAGAGTAGCCAGAATTTATATTTAAGACACCAACCATATGCACGATAGTATCCACTTATAATCTTCTATATTAGAATATTTATCTTTGGTTTTTCTTATATATTCATTACAATTAATTTAAATAGCACCTTAAATCCCTGATGGTTACAAATGGACCCTTGAATTTGAAAGACAAGCTTAATACAAGACTCCTTGGATGGGATGGTAATTGATATATCATAAATAATAATATTTATTTTATTTGTTGGTTTGTTTTAAAATATTACATATTATTAATTAATTATAGGTCATTCAACGGTGATACTTTCTCCAAGAGAAACCACTACTTCTGCACTTTAGAAGATGCTATTTCTTATTGCAAGAATATGGGTATATAAATACATTCTATGATAACTAATTCATTTAAATATATCATATTGGTTATAGGTTTTGGTTATGAAGTATCTTATCCTTAATATCGCTATCACACCAGAAAGAGTAATATATATCCTTGTAAATGAAATTAAATATTTATAAATGTTTAATTAAATTAGGTTATGCTGATAATATGCTCTGGCCTGGTCACGATAATGTTGTTGATGAAGACTGTTGAGTGAGTGATTGATAGATTTCTAATAATTTATTCATCAAAACAATGTTAATAAATAAAGAAATTCAGCTTTCTAAAAAGTTTGTTGAAATGTGGAAAATGAAATAAATAACTTGAAATGTAGTTACTTACTTAAAGTTTTTTGTGGTTTTAATCATTTCAATAATTAAGTTAGTTAATAACTGAACTACTTCTTCATTTTTAATTTAAAATTAAATATCTTCTAATATATTTTATATCTTTTACATACATTTAATTTATTTCTATCAAATCATATAATTAATCTCTATTCAAATTTACATAGTTTAATAATAATAATAATAAAAACTTTGAAAAAATAAGAAGTGATTATAATAATTTTATTTATTAACTCTGAGTTAGATGAGTGAGTTGATTTTATTTAAAATGTTTATTTTTATTTTCTTATAAAGAAATTGAGATATACAAATGAAAATAATAATTTAATTTAATTAATAGAAGACAAATAATAAACTTAAAATACAAACAGAAGTAAATTTATAAACAACAGATAAGTAGGTATGTAGATAGATAGATTTATGTGTGAATGATTGAAACAATTCACTTCAGCATGTATTGTCATCTTCAACACCTCTGTAATTTTTAAGTGTCATATAACGTACTACCATCAAAACACCTCCTAGCATTACAATGAAAGGAGCAGGTAATTCATAAATATTGAGAAGTACAAAAGAGATAACCACTAGAAGAGATGAGGTAACAATATCATCTTAACCGGCATTTTACCATAGAATATAAGCTGTAGCAAATACGAAACCGATAGATACTAAACCAGCACCACGAATGAAATTGTTAATGTTAGGATCTTTACGGTGAGAGTGCCAATAAGGGAGAACACCCCAGATAAAGAAGAATGTAGGAAGATATAAGAAAATATAAGCAATAATTGATCCACGAACTCCATCAGCAAATCCTCCAATATAAACAGATAAATTCATAATAGGTCCAGGCATCATATTATTAACTGAGAATCCATTAAAGAATATATCTGAAGTAATCATTTTTAAAGCAGTAAATTCTGAAAATAATAGAGGAATACCGACATGTCCACCGCCCATAAGAAGAGAACCAACATAATAAAATGAAATGGCAGCTTCTACTTCTTTACTTTTCAAAGAAATCCTTAGAAAAATTAGGATAGCAAGGATAATTATATAAGTATACAAACTATTTTTACCAAAAATACCACTTTATTCTTAAAGAACTCTGCTAAAACGAGGTTCAGAAACAGGAAAAGAATCACGGCTAACAACTGACATACTAGCACGATAATCTTCCTTTTAAGACATTTACATAATAAAACCACCTATGATCATGAGTGCTACCATGAAAAGAGGAGATTAGTATAAGATATAAAGAATCAGACTGGCTCCTATCAAGAAAATATTTTACCAAGTTACTTGCATTTATACTGAGAATTTCCAAGCAGCTTGCAAGACAACAGAAACGGATGCACTAGCAAACCCATGCAAAGCTAATTTACCTAAACAAGGAACAACTAAAGAATTTATTTCCAATATACGATATAAGCAACCAAAAAGACCCATCATAGTAGCCCCTGGAAGAGTAAAACCAAGAAATGCTAACACTCCACCCTTCCAACTGTTAGTTGCTAATGAACCTATTTTGATATTTATTTAAATAATAAATAAATAAATGCTTGCTTACTTACTCAAAACAAAGAAAAGTTTTAATTTTAATAAGCTAATAGCAGCATGTATTTATTAATTTGCATAAAAATCTAAATATACTTTTAGATTCAGTAAAACTTTTAAAACTAATTCAATTCAAATTCTTCATTTTTTATTGCATTAAATTAATACATCTTGCATTCAACCATTAAAATATCCTTGAAAAATTGTACAATAATAAGGGTTAATAAATTAATAGCTCTTTTTTTAATTTAATTCATCCTCTCTGAAATTCAATTACTTCATAATATTGCAATCATTTTAAAATACAAGTTAATAAAATATATACCTATAGCTATAGCCATTTGTGTTATAACTGATCCAGGAATTCCGCAACAAATCGTTAATATTTCCTAATATACTTCTTCATTTAGCCATTTGAGTTCATCAACAAAAGTTTCTTTTAAATGCTCAACTTAAGTCATTGGACCACCAAAACTTTAACATCCAATTCTAAACATTATTTTTAGAGTTTCAAAATAACCAGCATCTGTTTTTACATCAAGTAATTCTAATTCATCAGCTATTTCATCAATTTAATCCTAATCTGTATTATAGCGCTACTTGACAGGATAATCTGTCATTAGTTTATCTTGATTTGACATATTTTATTTTAAATTACTAATATTTATCTTATATTCTTGGGATTTATTTCTGTTTTAAGAGAAAGATATACTGAAAATAATCAAATTTTTTTCTATTGTACTAAATTTCTTTATCCTGCAAATAAATTTCGTTCACAATCAACTCAATAACGAATTAATAATCAATCTATCAATAATTAATTTCTATTTATTTGCTTACTCCAATATTATAATAATGTATTTACCTTTTTTAATAGATTGTTTGAAACACAATTAAATATACTTATTTTAAAATATTATACTAGAAATTAAATTTCACTCACAAATCGATTTTTCTATTCTAAATTCTTAAATATTACTACAGGGAGTTTAAAGTGAGAAATCAACTAACTTAAAATCAAATATAAATTAGATATCAATTTAGATATCTATTACAGTTTCTAATAAAGGTAGTAAATTGATTGATTGATAGTAATCAAGAAATATTTAATTTTTCTACTCACAAGTATAATTAATCATTAAATATAATCTTTATTATTTAAAAATTATTTTTAAGAGTATTTTATTTGAAATAATAAAGATTTTAATTGATTTCGCTATAGTTTTCAATAAAATTTAAATGATTATACACCTATATTTTTAAGAAATGCCAAAATTTAATACTTTAAAAACTACTCCTCTTTAAAATTAACAAAATATTCCTTTTTTACAAATATATTGAATTATGGAGTGGATAGTATAAAGGAAGTAAGGTACTTAATCTTAAAATAAATAGTTTCCTATGATTATAGTTTATCTTAAATTTGAAAAATAATTCTAATTTTGACAAAATAAAATTAAACTTAAATGTATTATTTGTATAAAAATGTTATTTTATAAATTAGTAATAGAAATTTTTTTTTAACAACAAAACTATATCAATATTTATTAGTAAATCTCTATTGTTATTGGGTATTTTATCCAGAAACTTGGAGATAATTAGGTTATAAACTCGCTCTAAAGTATGCAGTTTAGTTACTATTAGCATTAGTAACATTAGCCCCATTATAATTATTAGTGTTATTTAAAGAATTTCCATTATTTGGCTTGAAGCTACCGTTACTTCCAACGCTCATTCTTTAATTATTAGAAGTTTAGATTTCTGGCTAGATTAAAACATTCTATACTTCATAATTATAATTCTAAGAAACAGTAGTAGGGTATAGTCTTTCATTTTCTTTTTTAAGAACATGAATTGTTGCTCTTAAGCCTTCTATTTCAGCATCTCTATTTTTAACATTTATTTCAGTCTGTCTCATTAATTATATTTCGTTCCCTAATTATTATATTTTTTGGTCTTTCATTTTAATTTCTGCATATAGAGCTTCCACATCCCTGCTTTGTTAAGTCAATTAAGAACCTTAAATTTATATTTGATTCCTAAGTTATTCTATTTAGCTTTCATAACGCATTTGATCATGTTATCTAATATTTTGGATTTCCTCAGTAAAATGAATTTTTAGTTGCTATAGTTCCTCATTTTCTTTCTTCACCAATAAGAATTTTTCTTCCATTTTTTATACTTCATTGTTGTCTTTTATGTGATAAATTTATAAAAAATTAAATACTTATTAATCTAAATTATTTAGGAGTATTACTGGTAGCAATATTAGTCATTGTAGCTCTGTGACCTTCCAGTATAGAAGTTTTACCTTCTAATTATATTCTTATATTATTTAATCTTTGTATTTCTTCATCTTTCTTTACCAATTCCTTCTCAAATTGCACTACTTTCTCTTTTAGTACTACATCGTAGCTTTATTTAAATTGTTAAGAGTATTTTTATTCCATCTTTGAAACATCTCCTGAAGAATGTTCAAAAATCTCTTAGATCTTATGTTTACTTTCTATAATTTATTGATCTTTTTAGGTAATGATATTTTAGAGATATTCTATGTGTTTATCCATTCTTTGAATTCTAGTAACAAACTCATCATATTGTGAATCATCTCCTTTCACTAATCTCTTGTTTAATGAATCAATTTCTGCATCTCTATCCTTTATCATTAACTTATATTCTATTATTAATAAATTGTTATCATATTAAACTAATAATCATTTGAAGTATTTTAAAAATAAAGATGAAAAATAATCAGTTCATTCTTAAATAAAGGTATGATACTGAACTTTCAAAAATATTCTACAATGCCGTTTTTAAGGCTTTGTGAAAGCTCAAAGTACAGCTCTAAATAATATTTTACTCTTTTCCTAATCTTCAATTAAAGTGATTCCCCTTTTGTATTTTTCAACCTCAAAATCTCTTGCCTTATATTAGAGAATAACCTCATTTAACCTTTGTATTTCTCCTTTTTGATTTTAGATAATCTCATCTTTTTGTACTGTTATTTAATTCAGTTGTCTTCTGTAATCATTGCAAAGAGCCTGCAAATCATCAAAAGCCTATCTATTATCTGACTTTTTTCTTAATTCTATTTAAGCTTAATCGCTAAATGCCTTTAAAGCAGCCAAATCAATCCTCAACTTTTCATTCTCTTTATTCCTTTAGTTCAAGTCTATTATTTAAATATTTCATACTTAATATTTTTTAATTGTAAATCTATTTTATCTTTTATTAATATTGAATTTTAATACCATCTCTTAATCTATTTAACTCTTCGTTTCTTCTTCTTTCTTTAATTTAGAACCAAGCTTATTTAATGACTGCTTCATACTCTGGGCCTTAATAATCTTAATTTTAATCATTTTGTACATCAACTTACATAGATTATTGTTAATTTGGCGGAAATGGAATATTCATTTGAGCTGTATATAATTATTCTGCTTATTATTGATAATGAAAGGGTATGCAAATAAATATCTTTTATCAGATATTAATAAAAAAATTAATAAATTGGAAGAATCAAAATTGGGAAATTTTATTGTGTTATATAATTTTATGATCATAAGACAACTAGAATTTTGCTGCTATTATTTCAGTGAATTCTTTCAAACAAAACAAAAAATACGTTTTTGAGGCTTATAGCTTTTTTAAACAACTCTTGTTATTATTATTGGTCTTTCAAGAATCAAATATTTTATAATTCTTGCTTAATTCTATCTATAATAAGTAACATATTATTTAATTTATAATAAAATCAAAAATAATTTTAATACTCTACTGTAATTAATTTATTATTTTTTATTTCAAATTTCTGAAAATTAATAAAGGAGACTCTTTTTTTTTAAAAGCAAAAAATAATGTTATTTAATAAATAAAATGTTACTAAAGGCTTTCAAATAAGGTTAATATAATCCAATAAATTAGTAAATTATGAAAAAATAATATTCGAAATCGTTCCGTTTAATATTTTAATCTCAATAGATTTTATTTGACAAAAAATAATTTAATTTAGATGAATTAAGAAATGATAAAAAATTCATTTTTAGTTAGTTAGAAAGTGAGTCATAAAATCAGTTAACAAATAGTTTTTGGTAATAATCTTGAAAATAATTTATAACTTTAAATGTGAATCATTTTTGATAATGAATAATTTCAAAAATAGAAATTCAGCAATTTCATAGAATTAGAAATAAATGCTACTTTATTCAATAATACAGATAAAATAGCTTAAAAGTAAATTGGAACATCTCAAATATCATTAGAGGATATTGTTGATAAATAAAAAAAATAAAATTAAGCCTTGTAACAGAAAAGTTTTTAGGAGAATACTATTTAAGCGATATTATTTAGTAATTTATTTCCCTTTATGGAAAAGTGCAAGTTGTTAATGTTTATAATTAAGTTTTCATCAGATCTTTATAATTAAAAAATTTTGTTAAATTGTAACCATATTTTATGTTAGGAATAATCCCAAGCCTATGTATAACTAAATTGTGGCAAGAAAGAAAAGAATTATTAGTAAGATAAGTTGCTTATTAGAAATAAAATAACAAAAAATAATCAGCTTTATATATCTCTTTTATAATATACAATTATATCTTTTTTTACTTCATCATCTAGATAAATTTAAGGTAAATTAGAATCAGAGTGTAATTAATAATTATATAGGGTCAGCTGTTCTCAAGTTCATTTTATGAGTGTTTAAATAAATACCTAATAATGCTAGAATATAGAAATTATTCATCATTCAAGAGGATAAATGAATAAAGGCTCTAAGCCTATCTCAAAAAGTACAGCCAATACAGTAGAAATAAATTTCCAGCCACACCTCGATTTATTCTTATAAATTGTTTTCAGTATTATTTGCAGAAAATTCTAGGAAGATAATACTGTTTACATCAATATTTTTTTTCTTATTTTCCAAATTATAATAATAACAATAAATTCCCTTGCCTAGAATATCTATAAATATTTCAAAATACAAAAAGATGCATACAATATCCTTCATAGAAGTATTAGTGTAAGTTATAAAGCAATAATATTTGAAATAGCAATTAATTGAGATGAACATAAAATTCTCTTTAGTATTAATTGTATAGTTATTGATTTGTAATTAAACTAGAGTAACCCTGTCTTCTCTATCGAAAAATGGTAAACGTTTAAAAAGATAATACATGTATCTAATATTGGGTGAATAGATTCTATTCAATTTACTAAAAGTAGAAGATTGGGCCTAATTGAAAATGTAATAGATTCATATTTAAAAGTAGTTTGTCTATAAGAAATGGTATGATTTTAGTGATATAATTAGTAAAAATTACAAATTTCATTAGATTTAATGCATTTAATAAATATCTTACCTCATAATTTATAACTTTAAGTTTTCTTACAGAGGCAGACTAATGCCAGAACAGCTTAGAGTCTATTTAGGATTAATATGTTTTCAATTAAATAAGTACTATTTTAGTTAAGAAAAGTACATTTGTGTATCATTATGAGGAAATTGAGTAAATTATATCATATTTAAACTTCTATCCAAATTGGAATAGAGAGAGCTACCAATTATAGGATTTTGATATTAATCTGTATAATCTATAAAGAATAACTACAATTATTAAATCAACTTTGAAACTCTATCTATCTCTTTTAAGAGATTAACTTACAATCTACACTTCTCCTGTTAAGAAAAATAATGCAGATTTGTATAGTGGTCTTCCTCCTTTTTATTACTTCACCCATTAATATATTTTTGTCAATGACCTAATTCTAGAAAAATATATTTCCTGCATTGCTGGAAAGAAATACTGAACCTATTTTTTCTGTTATTTAAATTTTAAAACTTTAAAATGCTTTGAACTGCTAAAAATAGATAGACTTCTAGAGTTAAAAAAGATATTCATTTACAAAAATTAAATGTTAACAGCCCTGTTATTTTAAATAGATGATAGTATTAAATTTTAAATTAATTAACTAATTAAATTCAAGGGAAGAAATATTAATTTTAGAGTTGATATTACTATTTTAATTCTTTAATCACTAACTTTTTAACAGATCTGCATGTGGCGTTTGGTTAAATTTATAATATAATAATAGTAATGATTGAAGAGAATGGCAATAATAATCTATTTGGTAAAAATTTTAATGCAAATAATTTTCTTTTGAATATATTTTAAATTTACAACTACCAAGTAATTAGTATCTTCAGACTTAAAATAATTTAAACTTCAAAATATTTTTGATTATAACTATTCAATAGGGTTGTCTATCAATTTAGGAATTAAGATAGAGAACCAATAACTACTAACCATCTCTTTCTGTTTGTTTGATGTTATAAGAATAATGTTTGGCTGATTAATATTTTTTAAATTGCTTATCAAATATTAATAGTATAATAATTTATCAGATTTAAATTTTACTCGCCTATTAATCGTTTTCAATTAACTCCTCATTCTTAGTATCTAAAGTAATTCAATAGCAAAAATTATAATTTTAGAGCGTTAAAAGCACTCATGAGAGAAATCTTTTAGGCATTTCTGAACTATTTTCCAAAAACTTTAAAAATAATATTAACTAGAGTAAATTAATACTTTAACATTCGTGTTTGTCACCATTTGCTATTTTAAGAATGATATATTTAACGAAAAGTAAATATTTTTTAGAATGATCCTAAGTAATTAAGTAAAATTTAACAATGTAAATAAATATAAATAAAATTCTTCTTTTCTTTCTACTTTTTCTATTTTTCATATTACTTCGAGCCTTCTTATTATTTAGAGGATTATTCAAATTTCAATTTAATCATACATAAATAAAGCTTTACTCTCACTTATATACCAACAACCAACAATCTGAAAATAAAAAGTAAATTAAATTGGCAATGAAAGGATAAGCAGCCTGAAATATTAGAAATCAAATAGCAATGAATGATATAAATAACACTCGAAATTAACTAGCCAGGTTATTAGGGAATAGAAATTAAGGTGAAATTACTCTTATTCGTAAATTCAATTGTACAATTAATAAAAATTTGAGAAAATAAGCAAGCACCATTGTATTTATCGTTTTAATAAGAAGAAAATTTTTTTAAATTTCTTAATGCAAAGCCAAGAATGATTTGGAGTTTGCAATAAGAAAGGTTGTAATAGAAAGTTAGAATTTCATGAAACAAGTTTCCAGTATTTATTATAAGAATCATTAGAAAAAAAATGCTTCTTTATATAATTGTAAGTGTAGAAATGAGAAATTTTCTAATTATATTGGCTCACTCACTCGCGCAATTTGAATTAACTTATCATTAACAAACTGATTTCTGCTCAAAAAGTAATAATTTTGAATAGACTATATAATAATAAGTATGTAATTATAAGTAATTTTAATTTTTTGACTCAATAAGCCTCACCTATAAATATTGAGCCGATTCCTTTAAGGTATTTTTTGATAATATCATTTAAAACCATTTTTTCATCAACTCGAATAATCTCTATCCAATATGAATAGTTTTTTTTAGTTTGTTAGCTTTTTCCAATATATCAGTTTAGGGGGGAGGGTTAGGTAGGGTCGATAGCGAATTTTCAATGAAATTTTTAAATAACAAGAATATTGAAATTAACTTTAAGTAATCAATAAATATTGCTTTTAGTGGTGGGATAGATCGAAAATAAAACAAATTTTGGATTTCTAGGTTTTGTTAATTTACATTAATTAGAATAGATTTTCTATCAAAACAGTTCATTATTTAAATACTATTATAATTCTAGTTAAAGAAAAAACTTAGTTAGGAGTTGTATAGGTAATTTAAGAACTTCCTAGGAGAATTTAAAGATAAAAGCAGCCCAAAAATTTTAGCAGAAGTGATTGAATTAGATAAAACAAATTTAGGATTAATTAGAATTCCTTTATTGAGAAGGGAGGAAGGGCTGAATGATAATTATAATTTGGTGTATAGATTGATACAATTCAATATGTAAATTTTATAACCAAATCAATTATTCCTCATCTCCCTTAGATCTTAACCTACAAAAAAAACTACCCCATATTTAAGCGAAAAAAAAAAAATAATAAAATTTTAACTAATTCATTCAGTCAGTTATTATTAATAATTTTATAAGCTGCATAAGAAAACTTTGCAATAATGCAGCAGTGAGAAAAAAATCAAGAAGAAATTCAGCCTATGAATCGATTCATTGGCTTCATCCGCTTTAGTAAATTTACTTACTGCTCTAGTTTAAAATAATAAGACAATAATTAGGAAGGCTGTTCTAAATTTTATGAATGCTTGAATATCGTTCTTCCTTTTAGTAAAGGTAATTTTTATTATCTTAGAGTTAGTAAAAGTTAGTTGAGAGGATGATGTTGCATTGAAGAAGTGTAAGCAGGAATAATTTATCAATAAAAGGGTATATAGTATATTTTTATAAGTTTCTCGAGTTATACTATCCTCGGTTGACCAATATAAGTAAATGTTAGTAATCTGATCAAACCCTAACATTTATAAATATAAGGTAGAATTCTTTAGTTAAAGATTTTCATGAGTACAAACTACTATTTCTTTAATTAAAAGCTTTTTGAGAGTTTCTGATACAAATAACGAGTAATCAAGCGAATATAATTCCTAATAAATTTTTAAGAAGGCAATTCACCTTCCTCCCTCCCTCCCTCCCTCTCTCTTTTTCATTTTTTAATTTTGTTTATTTAAAACTAGAGAATAGAGATATAAGAATAATAAAGACTTTCTAAATTTTTAAAAGTATTGCTAATGCATGATAATCCAGATAATCTTCAAGTGTATTTTACTAAGTATTTAGTATTGAGGAAGAAAATAGAATGATTAAAATTAAGATATCATTCTTTAGTATTGAAGAAAAAAAATAGTAAGTGCCCTTCTATCAGAAAATATCTATGCTCCCTTTAATATGCTTTTATCAAGGGAATGGAATAATTAAATTTAATTTGAAATTTATTCTATTTATAAGGAATTCTATAAGAGTTTATACAATTTTAAGTAAGCAAAGGTATTTTGTTTTAAATTATTTTATTAGAAAAATGTAAGAGTGGTTTGTTGGTATTTATTATTAATTTAAAATTTAGAAAAAATTAATTTAAATTTCAAAACTTATTCAATAATAATAAAAAAATATGTAATTTCGATTTAAATTTCTCAAAAATAGATCAATAATTTATTGACTCTCGCTACATTCTTTTGATTAGACAGCAACCAATTTTATTTCTTTTTCAATACTTATTCATTTTATAAACATCATTCTTTTCCTTTTTTAAAATAGAAAAACTTCTATATTTTTCATGCTTTACTATTCAGTTTTAAAAGTAAGAAGAAAGAAAGACCTATTAGAAAAATTGCTTAATTAAAAAATTTAACTTACTGAAAATTGATTATGAATTTATTAAAAAGACTGAGAAATTTACCAGAATTAAAATTTAGAAAAGATTATTAAATATAAATGAATATATTTTTTACATATGTAAATGATAATATGAGTGGGAGAGTGGGGATGAAATATCATATGGATACAGATTCAATTTAAAAGATGTTTTTATTAATTGAAAAGAAATTTAAGAAGAAGAAAATTACTTTTAATAATAGTGATTTTTATTTTATTATTTGATAATATTAGATATTTATACTCATCAAACAGTAATTAATTTATTAGGATTGTGATATATACTTGAATAATCCATCAATTGTTTAAAAAATATACGTAGTATGAATATCTCTATGTGTGATAAATAACATAAACTAGAACAAATTTTATTCTTCATTAACTTTTTGTTACAACTTTAAATTCATTATAATTTAACACACCTCTACTAATATAATTGATTAATGGAAAAATTTCTATAAAAACTCTATTTATAATTGTAAAGGACCTAATCTGCCCTCCAACCAAGCATGAGGTCTCAATATAGCTTACTGACTGATAAATCTATGTATTTTATCCTTCTTGATAGAGTTTTAAAGTCTTTATGCTTAAAATAATTCAATTGCGTGGTTATGAAGTTTTGTTACACTTTTTTTAAAAACAATAAGAACAATTTCTTTCTAATTAAAGTTTGACGGATGGCTGAAAACTTGGATTATTCAAAACAGAATCTATTTTACTTTATAAATTTTTGACTTTTTTTCTATTTAAAATACTTAAGTCCAAATTAAAATTAAATTTCGTTTGCTCCTGCTAGTATTGGGTTAAATAAGCAGCTTAGAAAATCAGGTAACTCACATTTTTGTTATAAACTTGAAAAAATGGATCAATTATACTAGGATATTTCTAGTATTCGTTATACCTTTATCTTACTTTTCGATTCACTATTAATTAGTTATTGATTTAATCCTATTCTAATAAACGTAATAGATGGTTTTTTTAGAAAGTATAATCAGCAAATATTCTTCATATTAAACTGAACAGGTAGTGAGTGATTAAAGAGTGCTTATTATATATAGACCAAGAAGTTCACATTTTCAAAATAACATAGATACTTTAGAAGTATAGTCCTTAAGTTTGTCCTAGAATTAATGTAGCAATATTACTATAAAAAGTAAGAAGAAAGGGAAATTTTTTATGCATTTCTAACTGTAATTTTTAATGATTTAATATGCAAGTACACCTGAACTAAAAATACAAAATATTGAATATGTTTGAAAATAGTGTATTATAATTTAATTTGAAAGATAATAAGGTATTGCTTACTAGACAATACGATAACCAAGTAGAAAAAAATACCTACATGCTTATTTAGGTTCAAAGAGTAATTGAATTTTTTTTCTTTTTCATGCTACTTATTGGAAGTATTGCAGTAGGGAATAAATTTGTGAATTCGAAATTTAATTAAAAAAAGTAGTTATTATAATATTATTTTTAATGTAACATTGAAAAAATACATCTATTATTTAAGTAAGATAGTTGAATAGTGATGCAACTAGGCTGTGCAAAATACTTCACTAATAAATTATTCTATCTTTAAATTTATTACTCAATTTTATTTTGTTTTGTAATCAAATTAAAAAGGTAAATTTAAACCTTTTAGGTTATTTCACAATAAATTTTTATTGAAAGTGAGAAATTAATTAAATATTTTTCTATTTTTGTATTCAGTAGCTATATATTTTTTGATTTACTATCTCTTCATTTCATTCTCATCTTTCCTACCATTTCCCTCATAAAAATTCATTAGAAGTGGTATTTTTTCCTTAAAAATTCTACAAGATTTTAATACTCTTACACTTGGATATTTATTATCTTATAATTCATTTTTGAATTGAAATAAATTTAACAATACTTTTTACTCTTAAATATTGAATGTAACTCAATTTGTCAATTCCATAATTTTAAATTCATTAAATTAAGTTAGAATAAATTGTGTAAAGTACCTCTATTATTAACATTGGTGTAAATATGTTAGGAGTCTATTTGAGTAAATTAAATTAAATTGAAAATTTATTTGAAGTAAAAGAGCATAAATAAAGTCAGGGTGACGCAGGTGATGACGAAAATATTGCAAAAATGTATGGCTATTTATTTTGCAATACTGATTTCCAAAATACAATATTCCAGCGTGCTGTTAAAATAAATGATAAATCTATAATAATTTCCATCCATTAAGACCATAATTTCTGATACACTTAATTCCCATAGTCAAATTTTCTGTTAGCCTGAAAATAGGATAAAAAAAGGAGTGGTACAGGAGAAAATATATTTTTTTAGTGGATATTCCAAGCTAAGTATCCTTTTATAGATAGATAGGTTAAGATAATTATTGAAAAGCAGCATTGTAAGGTAATTAGAGTATCAATCATATAATTTTTAATAGCACTTACTTACAAGTTTGTAGGTTAATACTTATCAAAAACAGATTGTATTGGGATATTAAGTTGATGGGAAATCCAGAAAATGCAAATTATAAATATCAAAAAATACAAGATACTACATGGATCCCATAAAAAACAAAAAAAAATTTGAAAAAAGAAGTTTGGCTAAATCAGGTAATTAAGTAAAGTGTATATAATGGTGAGTAATCTAAGAAAATCTGGTACTATAATATTCTCAAATCTTTAAATAATAGATATTTAAATTTATTTACCACCACAAAATAGGGCTGATTAGATGCAATCAAACTAGTAATTCATAAAACTCTAGATAACTCAACTGATAATATATATACTTAAATGAAATTTAAAAATAGTTTTTGATATTATCCAAACAAAAAAATTCACACCAGCTTGCCAAAAGTATTTAATCAAATAATATTTCCTACTTATTTAATTACCTGCGCATTTGATACAGCAATAAATAAACTGTGTAACCTTCTATTTTGGCTAATCAATAAATGTATTTTTAAAATTTTGATTTCATTTGCCTTACTGAGGAAATCTTAGATAGAGCATTCAATTTTATATAACAACCTCTCCTCTACTTTTGGAATAAAGCACCAGGGAGGGGGTTTATATTACTTTCCTAGAATTTTTGGCATGTATTTCTTTTAAAATTAATGATTGTTGAGGCATCTATAATTCAAATTCAAAATGTAAAATCTTCAACAATACTGAAACATCTTTCAAATTGTAAGCACAAAAAATCAAAAAATCTTGGGGGATGATGTTTTAAATTATTAGGTACTCTAATACTCACAAACTTTTAATGTCCAGAAAATATTTAGGAGAAATAATTGAAAATTGGCACTGATAAATTTTATTAGATTTCTGTATTTTTTTTCTGGGTAATTACATTCGTTATTACTAAAAAGTAAGTAAATATTTTTCGCTTTTTAATTTATTAAATCACATGCAGCAACAACAAAAAATTTAAAAAGCCTTTAAAATTTCTGATTCTCTTGTATTTTAGGAAAAGGAAATATCAAGTAACATAAGATTATAAAGGAAAAATTAAATGAGAGAACAAAAAATATAAAATTTCAAGCTGGGGTTTGATCTGGATGCTGGTTTGTAATTATGGGAAGAAGATTGATATTATAGATTTAATTGAGAGTTTGAAGGAGGTATGAATTTTAGCAATATGATAATATGATGAAGTAATTTAGAAAGAAAAGGATCATTAATTATAGCAAGTAAACAAAATCAATTCGTTTTGATTTAGAGGAAATCATTAAGGTTATTTAAATATCATTTGTATGAAGATTGTTGATATTATTCTTTTACAATTTTTTGAATATTATTACACCTTATCTATTTATCTATCAATTAATCCATCTCTCCTTTGATAAAAGCAAATTATATATTTTCAATTAATAAAAATGTAAATTCATTTTCCCTCTTAATTCCCATATTTTCTATTCCCATTTTAAAAACCATTAAATTTATCGATTTCTACTCCTTACTCACTTAATAAAACCTTCATTACTGCTTTATAGATATACATTCAGATTTACTCTTTCTGATAACAATAAACTATGATATATCTAAATTTCTAGATAAACTGTGCATTCTTGACTTTTAATAGGATTTACCATAGGCTATATTTTCATTTCTTTTACTGGTTTTTTTCTTTGTCTTAATTTTAATCCAGCAAAATGAGAAGATATATCTCTTGAATTGGGATTGCCAGGTAATAGTAATAAGACAAAGAATCTTTCAGTTTCTAATATTTTTAAATTCAATTTAAGTAGTTTTAAAGTAGAAAGAAAATCCGAGGTTCGAAAGAGCAAATAGTAGGAAAATGAGAGAATAAAAACATACTTTATGTTCTATAATAGACAAATTAAAATTAAAAGAAGCGAAAAGAGTGAGATTACATTGACTTGTATTTTAATTTAATTTTGAAATAGACAGGATTAAATCTAAAAGAAATAATATGTAACTTGCCAAATCATTATTCCGTATTAGATAAATTTATCTGATTTACTTGCAAACATATACTTAATTTAAAGACCCTTATTTAAAGTATTTAATATAATTGTGTGTCTTTTTTTATATTAAATTTATGTAATCGTGATAGCCACTGCTATTTTGATGATCTAGAAAAAAACCAATTTAATTTAAAAATGTCTATATATACTCATCATCAAATTCAGAGGAAAGCTAAGCGTAGGGCCAGAAATCTGCTTCTTGAAATCTATTAATTTCTTAAGAAATGCATTCATTGGTTCTAGAATTTTATTTATGAATATTTTAGGAAGAGAAAAAAAGCTCGCAGCTTTTGCAAATATACTTTTTTCTTTTAACTTATATGTGTTCAGTTAATTTCATATCAGCTGTTGGTTGGTTGATCCTAATATAAAGTCTTCTTTTGCTCCCTCACTCTCTAATTCATTTTTCAGTAACATAACATGAATATATATCTATTGCGAATTGCAAAATAAAAAAATTCTAAAAAAATCTCTTTTGGACTTCAAATAATAGATTGGATTAGAGTTAAGAGCTCATACTTGCAACATTTAGCAAGATTTTGAGTCCGTTCATGTAGCAAAAACAGTGATCCGCAAAAAATTGTCCTTTTTTTATATTATCTCTGTTCTACATTACATTACCTACTATAAGTATATTTTCTTAAGAACTCACGCAGATGCACAAAATCAGGTAGGTTCTGATACAAATTAACTATAAACTTTCATAATTATTAAAAGTGAAACGAAAGAGAGAAAATTCATTATAAATAACACTATTAGAAGAAAAATATTTTTAGTAATATTGTTATCTTAATCACTTGCAGTTAAACCTAATTACCCTTGATTGATATTTAAAGAAATTAGAGAGAGAGCTTCATATAACCAAATTGAGAGTATTATGAATCAGTAACCCTTTAAGTCTACCGTTATTGGTAGCACGAATTAGGGAAGCAGGGGCTTGGTGGTTTCCGACAAACAAATTAATTGTTTTGTTTGAAACGCAACTTATTTAATAAAAGTGTAAGGTATGAAAAGGAATGGAAAGGAAGATTATAAATAAATTGGTTAGAATATGTAAGCAATATTATTAATCATCTGATAAGCAAAATTCCTTTGCAAGGTTCGATAAAGTGATTGATTGGCTGTGTGTTCTAACAATAAATCTAATAATAAAAGTATATATGCTTTTGTTAGTATCCATATGTAAAAAAAGATTTAATTTTATCAAAGAGCACATTAATTTAAATATTATTTCTTTTACTAACATATATTAGTAATCAAATAATATTGTTCTATAGTTAATTTAGCTCATTCCTAAAGCTTCTTACTCTTAATTCCTATAATTTTAAATTTAGTAACTCTTTTTTTGCTTTATTTAACTTCTCCTTATTTGATTGAACTTTTCCATTTCATTAAATCATGTCCTTTTAGAAATCATTTCTATAACAAATTTTAGCTAGATTACCTACTCTATTCAAATCAGATTGCAAAAAATACACTCTCTATTAAAAAAGTAAAAGTATTCACTGTGAGAAGGAGATGAAGGTAATGGCAAACTGATGGCTCAAGTGCCATGCTCGAAAAATACTTTTAAAATAATAGATAATTTTATGGAGGAATTTTATTTGATTACTAAGAGTTATAAAATGATCCAAAATTTATGTCTGGAATGCTTAATAAAATATAAACCTCTCTTCTCATCTAAAATTATATTTTTAACAGCCAATAGTTAGGTTATAATTTTCTTTTCAATTCTGTTATTATAACCTTTCTAATTTTGAGAAAAAAGATTGTCAGAAATGTGTGTTTATATATGTATATAGAGGCCATGTTACTTGAATTACAGTGATAATTTTCCTCTTTTTCGAATATAATAAAATATAAAATAAACTCAGCCATGCCTCAAAATAATCACAGCTCGCAATTTCGTAATACCACAATCAAAAATAAATACTTTTAAAAATACTAGTATCTAAAATAACCTTAAATCCATATTCCCTAAAATAAAATTCTCTGAATAGCATTGCATTCAGCTCTCCTTGAGCATTATTCTAATAAACACATTATTTATCTTACTAGAGTATCCTAATTTTTATGAGGAATCTAACATAATCTGATGAAACATACTTTTTCCTTATTTAATTCAGAAATTAAATATAGTTGGACGTTTGTTGTTTGTCTGAAAATATAGATAATTTTTGTTTTTTCAAGTGAGGATAATTTAATTAATTAAAATCTGTGCAGTAAATATGCTTCCTAACCTAAAAATATATGTTTATTTATAATAATAATTATTGAGGTTGTTCCTTCAATGTGATAAAATAAATCCCCAACTTTGGAAAGTTTATGATTATAAGATCACGAATAATTACAATTTAAAAGATTAGGTATTTTATTATGTATCATTTATTTGAGATTTGTTTCATTTTTCACTAAAATAGTTTACCTATTTACCTTACTGCAATATATAAATGAAAATCCTCACTTTATATTTAGAATTATGTAATTACCATAAGAATTCAAAAAAAAAATTTACTTACATATCCCTTCAGCACTGATTAAAATTACAAATTTGTAAACTGCAAAGAGGCACACAATGTTTTTAATTGTTTATTATTGCTTTATTGTTTAAATTTGTTTAAAAATTAAAAGCATTTTTTGTTAATTTTAGATATTTTTAACCATTAAAATAAATTGGGAGTAATAATAGTTCACAATAGTATTTAAAATAGAAAAAAAATGAAATAGATTGGACTGATATCAAAGATGAAAACTATTCTATCATTGTTCAATATATGCTGGGTTGTGTAAGATTATTAGATGTGATCAGATGGCTAGATAGGTTTTATGTAAATTCTCCAATAACAGGCTAGAGATAAAGTTTCAATTAAAAAATGCAGATTTTTGGTATGTTTCTTCTAAATCAGCTGTGCTTTACACCTTAATCTGTTAGGTAGCTGTATGAAATTCATGATGTAATGTAAATGACTTGGCAAATTCTGAATTGATAATAAGCTTGTTTGCAAAACTTTAATTTAGTATAATGAGAATTTTAGTGTTGTATATAAAATTGATCCTAACCTTTGATTTGCTAAAATACACCTATTTAATAGCCTCAGAAATTCCAACTTTCCTTTCTTTCAATCAAAACTGATTTATCAATTCAAGTATAACTCTTACTCTCAACAACAGAAAGGAAAAAAAGAAATAATAAAATAGAATATTTTTAAAAAAGTATTCTATTTCGAATGATGAGGTGGAAGAGAGGGTAAAAAATGAAAATACACTAGTTATAAAGAATTTGTGTTAAATGAATCAATTATTATGAGCTCTAAGAAAAATTTACCCTAGAAATTTGGAGAAAGAAATACAAGGTATATCCTTATTGTGTACTTTGAAGAAAAAAAATTAATTAATTCACTTCGATATAAGACTTTAAATGAGTAAATTAAACATTTCTTTTTCCAATCAGCCTTTCAAATCCTTACCTTTTTTTAAGGTATTAAATAAAAATTATATCTAATTTCAACAAATTGATTACAATCACTAGATTCAAATAATACGAATTTTTTCAGAAATTGTGGTTGAGAAATATTTGACTTTTTATTAACTCCATTCAAGTGGTGGACCACAGTAAATGGATTTATAAAAATTCATAGAACAAAAGAATCTTTGAAGAAAATATTAAATAAATCCTCATGATTTAATATAATTGTTTGCAACAAGAACTTATAGAAAAGGTAAGCTTGAACCGAAGTTTGCCTAAAAAATTGAACATTACATTGTTAAATGCAAGAAAGGGCAAACTTTCCTAATTATAAATTACAAAGAGTAACAATAATTTTCTCTTCTACAATATATTTGACTATTAGTTTTTCATTAATGCTCGCTCAGAAATTCCCAATGAAAATTCTTTAATTCGAAGCTGGGCGAATTAAGTTATGGTTATTCACCTAAATTGAATTATACGATACATTTGTTCTTAAATTTGAGTGAAGAAAATTAAATATTTATTTAGACTCTGCTTTCTTAGATTTATTAATGTGGAAATTAATTGCTGAGAATAAGAGCTATTCATAGATAGATAAATAGAGTAACTTGCATTTTCAAATCCAGTAATTTAACATGTACCTTTTTAATTACAGATTTAATCTATAATAGCTATTGCTTCAGGCATAGAAATTCTGATAACTTTACAATTTAAATATTCTCCTTTGATCTTTCTTTTATACTGTGCATTACTTATGATAGTTACAAAGTTTATTTAGTTCTATTTCCCAATTTGAAAAATTTTCCCTGAGTCTATTTTCCTTACTTCCACTGTATCTATTTACAGATTGTTTTAATTTAATTAGAGTAAAATTTTTAATAAAGCCTTTTTTGTGCAGCCTACAATTAATAAGTCCACATTATTTATATAAGGGAAACATTAGAGTTACATGTAAGTTAAAAAAATAAGGTAATAGAAGAATCATTTTACTTTATAGAATATAAGCTAATCTAAGTTAATTTTAGATAAGAACTTGAGTTGTTTCTATCCTATTTTACTTACTTTTGTTAATATTACACTTGAATATGATCCGCATTTTTTAATTGAAAGGGAGTTATAAATATTTGAGAAGAGGATGAATCAGATTTTGAGTAGAATTTTATTGGCGGTGGAATGGACTTTGAAAAAACGCTGAAAATGTTGAAACCAGTTTAAATAAAGCAAAATAAATCAAAAATAACTTTCGTATAATACAAACGGTTTTTCTTATTTAAAGTTAAATATAGGAAGATACCAAAAATCAAGCAAGCAAGCAACAAATCAATCACTCACCGTATAGAATAACTTTAAGGATTATTTGATGAATTAATTAACGATTAAATTAATTAAATTTACATTCCTACTAAGTAATATAATCAGGCCGCCTTGTAATAAGAGCACCTAAACGATACCTAAAAATAAAAATTAATTTCAAAATAAGTTACTGGACTTCTTTTAGCTTAAAAAAAATCAATTATTACTTTTTTACTAGATGAAAAGATTATTTGCAAATCTTGAAAATGCAATTTATATATATATATTTAAATAATCTAAAAAAGAGGCTGTATCAATCAGTTTGACTTTATCAGATTAACTATAAATGTATACCCTCTCAGTATCTTAGTAAAAGAGAGGAAACTATAACAACATAAAGAATTTTTTAACAAAAAAAAATGCACACAAATTCTCATAAAATATTGCTAAAATGTAGGGTAAAATATTGAGAGAGGGGGGTGAATGCGAGGAAAAATTTTTTAAAAATAATATAAAGTTCCAAACAAGTTTTTAAAAGATTTAGTTTTGAGAATAGAAAGAGTAACTTAATTAAGATTTTTTTTTGGTTTACATTATGCAGCAATTTATATTTAAATCTTACAAAAATTACACTATACTACTTCAAAAGTAATTAGTTCTCTAGGCTCTTTCTTCATAAGGCTTACATTTTACTTTCCTCCTTCTAACATCTCTCATAAATATTTAGTTGCCTCAAAGCATTTATCGAATCCACAAAATGACTTTAATTCAAATTCAGCAATTAGGAAATAATTTCAAAAAATATTAAACTAAATTTTCAAATTATTATTGTATAAGGGGATTAATGTATAAGATAATAATCCCATTTGATAAGAAAGCAAGAAATAAATTTATTTAATTTTAATTGATGAGTAAAAGCTGCTGATGTAATATGATAGAGAGAGCAAGGAAAGCCGGAAAAAAAATAATATAAGGTACTATACAAAGTATAAAAGAGTAAATTGGTATAAGTCCGAAGAGGGATAAATTTAAAATTCATTAAAAATACTTTTCTGTAAAAGGTATATTCAAGGGTATTGGGAAGTTAAATGAGTTTGGTGATGTTTACAGCACAAGTGGAGCGAAGTAGAGCAAATTTAACTTAAAGAAATGTTGTGAATTAATCAGTAATTCAGTTTATTTAAGAATGGATATTATTGTAGAATAGAAAGAGAAGGCAAGCTCAAAGATTTAATAATAATAGAAATGATAGTAATAGAAAGACTAAAAAAAATAGTGTTGTAGTATTATTAGTAAAGAATAATAATAATAATAATAATAATATTAGTTTTATAGTAAGATTGCAAGCCTATTATCAGTTTGATCGGGAGGTAGAGGGTGGGGGGTGTTTTAGGCAAGTAAGCAAAAAGTGGAAGCAAAGAAACAACATTTAAGAAAAACATGAGAGGGAGGGGGCAGGGTGAGTGGATAGGTTGATTGATTGAATCATTCATTCATTGAAAGAAGGAGAGATTAAATAATAATGATATAAATAGAATGAATGTAGAGAATTGGCAAATAATCTAGGTATGAATTGTGGAAGAAAAAGAAGGCATAATTTGTAAATCATTTAAAAGAGTAACTACTCGGAAGAGAGAACAGGCAGTCAGAGAGAGAATAAAAAAGATTAATGAAAGAAGATACTACTCTATATGAGTTCAATTAGGAATGAAAAACAATTCACTAAAATAAATGAAATTAAAATATAAGCCAATATTGTTATAATGTTTGCCAAGCAAGCAAGCAAGTAGGCAAGCAAACAATCTAAATAACAATCAATCTATCTATCAATAAAGCTATCAATAAAAGCAAGTAAGGAAGGAAGGAAACAATGGGAAAGGAAATCTAATCACTTTCTAGTTATATAAATTTTTATCTAATCCTTTCCTTTTTTTAATATAATATATTGTTTTTGATTCATCAAAAATTTCTTGGCTCTACTCACAAATCAACCGGGTGGGAGTTTAAGCATAGAAAAGTTAATTAAAAGTGATAAATTTTAAGAATTCAAAATTGGCTCGATTTGATTTGCGGGTAGGTGCAAAAGCAACCAATTATAATCATAGGAAAATTTGATTAATTCAATCCAAAATTTTTCGACAAAAGAATGTAATTACAATTAAAAATTTTACTAATGTTTACTCTTAAATTTTTTTCTGACGAAATCAAACAATCATATAAAAAAATTTACAGTAGAACCTCATTATTAAAAAAAAATTTATGTAAATACACGCATTGAAGTTGCCCTTAGTTTAAATCTATTGGAATGAACTCTTTCTTGTTATATTATAATTATTAAATTAAAAAGAAGAAATAAATATCAAGCAATTTCCCAAACAAAGAAAAAAGGCCTTTAAAAACCTTATTTCTCAAACTATTCATTACTTTCTCCTTTTTGAGTCTTATAAACTGAAAAGGTGCTCTAAACCTTATTACTAAATATCTCCTCTCAAAATCTCTTATAATACTCTCAAAATGTACCAACAAGCTCATTTCTAAGGATACAACAATAACTACGGAAACATCGGTTATTTCTAATAATAACAACAATAATAGATGGACAGCTATTATTTACAATAACACCAACAACAATAAAACTAGAAGATTGTTAAAAACAATAACATTTTCGAAGATGTCTCCGAAGAAGTTGAATAATTCAATGTCTTTGGAATTTTGGATGAAAGCATGGATTTGATTGAACTTGAATACAATCAAAAGTAATCCGCCAAAGATAACTATGACGAAGAATACTCTGAAGGAAGCACCAACAATTCCTCCTCTTCTTCTCACAATTCTTCTAAGATTCTCGAAGAAAACTTCCAAAACGATGATTCTAATGAAAGTCAATACTCTTAAGAAGAAAATAACATTGTTTAAAATTTCGGTGAACACTAAATCGGCCTCTACAGCGGTCAAGGAGTACACCTTTACATTGAATCAAACGAAAAATGTGTTTTCTCTGAAGAAATCATCCTCTTTGGTGAAGAAGAAGTTGTTATTTGCTTCAATCAACAACAAGCTAACAATTACTCAAACAACAGCAATATCAGAATTGTCTTTATGTGCCCTGGAAAGGAAGTTATTGTCAGAAGAGCTCTTTCCAGCTATTCTGATAATGAAATGATGACCACCTTACCCATAAACATCAATTCTGCTGCCCTTAGATTCGTCGCTAACTCTGATTTCTGAATGTCTATGATTTAAATTAAATCAGCCACATTTTTAATTAAATAATTTAATTTAACAAATTTCTTAAAATAAAAATTCCCCTTCTTTTTATAATAACCTAAAAACCTTCTGTAAGATAAACTAAAATGAATGAAGAAATTGCAATTGTTTCTTCTGATTGTTTGTAACACTTCCTAGCAGCATATCTTTCTCTAATAGTGAATTCTTAGCAGCTGCTTCAGAGAGAGGTCAAACAAATCAGAAGAAGCAAGAGGATTTTCTCTTGTCTAATAACCCCTAAATTAATAAATAATAAACAAAAAAACAAACAAACTTCCCTCCTTTCACTCACTTATACCTAACAATAAACACCATCTTTTCAATAACTAATAAGACTAATATAATAATCTTTCTTATAAACTTTCTTTCTAATCACACCACACTTACCTACATCTCATTCATCAACTCTTAAATATCATTCTCTATTTATCTAATTGTAAAGAAACTACCATAATTTATTTGAGTGTAAATATACATATTTATTTTGTTATCTCTTAACTTAATCTATTATCAAAAATTCACAACTTATTGAAAACTCTCTCATTCTAATTATTCATTTATTGTTTCATTTACACAAAAATTCTTTCATTCTAGAACCTTTATTCTTTTCTCACCATTATTTCATATCTCTCAAATGAGGAAAATTTTGCAATCTTTTTTTCTCTTTACATTTGTTGTTTTTTCCCTTCTCTTATTTATATTTTACCTTCTTTTCATCATTATTATCCCCTTTTCTTTGTATTCACCTATTTTCCCTTTCTCATAGTAATTTTCATCTCGGCCTATTTATTGATTAACTTGTAAGTAGATAGGTATATTCATTAATAAAACTTCTTGTAAAAATTTGAAGTTTGAGATTAGTAAGTTAATTAATTAATTAAAGAATGAAAAAGAAAGTTTAAAAACGAAGATATGTTATACTTTTTTAAACAATTTCTTTCATCCTATTTATTTAGGGAAAAAACATTCATAAAATTTTTTTGAAAGACATAGGATTAAAGAGATTGACGAATTTAAAATATTATTAAAGTATTTACTGAAAAATTTGAAAAAGGAAGGGATTAGGGAGTAAATATATATCAAATAATAAAGGAATTTTATTTATAGTTTCAAAATATTTATATCTTAATATTAATGAATGGTTATAAATTTTATCAGAATTAATTTACAATGATTTAAAATTCCTATCTGAAAAAATCTTAAATTTTTAACTACAGTAGCTACAAAAATGAACTTATTGGCTTCCAGCTTACGAACTATCACTATGGAATGTTGTTTTCTAATTGTTTTTAGATAGTATTAACTAACGAAGTTTTTAAGCATCATACACATTTGGAGTTTATTGCAGTAAAGAGAATAATAGATAAACTGATTAGACGGAAAGTAAGATATAATTTTTTCATAAGGAACTTTTGAATAAAATTGGTAGTAAATAAAAATTAATACCAGCGGGCTAGATCTGGTGAAAATGAAAGCCATTAAACTTCATTTCAATTTTTTCTTTTTCTATTTTTTACTAGCTTCATAGTCTTACTTTTTAAATCTATATTCCACCAAGTTTATTGCAATATTATTTTTACTGTAAGGAAATTCTAAAAATCACCAGTACGCAGTTATTCAGTTATTACAAAACCACTCCTTCCTTTCAGCACTTTAAAAGTGGAAAAATTTTTCCTCTATCTAAACCTATGTATATTTCTTTATCTGATTGGCCAAAAAGAAAATTTATTTTATATTGGATCTTAGCTACTGAAAAGGATACTTGAATTTTCTTTTGCATCCTTTAATTGATAAACGGGCTGAGTTATGGGAATAGACAAAAATATTACCTTACTTAAAGAAAGTATTAATTTAAGTGAGCCAGTGTAAATGAATCTATATCAGTCAGCCAACAAAAGATTACCATCATAATCCTAAAAGGGAAACAGCTATTACTTAAAAAGTTATAAAATTTTATGAACCTTCTAGCAGGTTCATCTTTACAACAAAATATACTTTTTTTGATATATCCTTTCAATTCCATTTTAGACAGTAATATTATCTTCTAATCTATTTCATTACGTTAAAAAGAATATTTGAAATGTATTACTCTCTCTACTACTTTCGAGTGAAAATGATTCTGCGTTATCCTAAATTTTGACAAATCTTTCAAAGCTTAACAGAGCATTATAGAAAATTAATCAATATATTTTAGTTTAAATTATTTTTTAATTTCGAATCAGTTTCTTCCTTAAGTAATGTAAGATAGATTAAGTTGTTACCCGATTGATTTAATGCTAATATGAAGTGTATTTTAGTTTTTTCCTAGATTTTTTTAATTTAAAATAGATTGAATCCTTTACAATTTTGTATTCAAGCAAAATATCTAACAGAAAATCAGAAGTTTTAAATTACATTTTGCAGAGTTGTTAACTTCCTGTTAGGCTTTAAAAATTCATTATATTTCAGGTAACATCTTGTATTATTTTGAATTATCTTTTTAGGATTAGGATTAACCAAAATAAATTCACAAGTAATGATCAAAATTAATAACAAAATTGACAAATAAATATAATTTGATTGAAGCAAGGAAGTCCGAAAAAGTGATAGAAAAGAAGTAGAATAAATTACTCAACTCAAAGTAAATTTGAGGTTGGCTTTCAAGGAAGTAATGTATATAAATTTAGAGACTAAAGTAAAAAAGAAAAGTAAATTTGCCAATGTAAAAGAAATTAGGATAATACCCAATAATAAAGAAAGATTGAAGCAGATAGTGGTAGAAATGGTTATATCACATTTAACACCTAATTAAATTTTAAAAATCTCTAATTAACTAAATATTCCAATCAACATGAATTTATCTATTTTTACATCGAAGAAATTTAATTTTATTCAAAGAAAATTTAAAAGTTAGAATGATGTTTTCTGATTATTTTTCATTGCCAGTAATGGGGAACTTTTATAATTGAAAAGAACTCGCAAGCGAGTGAGTGAGTGAGTGGCAATCTGTAAACTCCTAAGCAGGATAGGTGGAGTTGAAGGCTAAATATTTTTATTTATCTTTGTTATTTTATAATAGGAATTATATAAATTTCGAATTACCCCCCCTTCTAGCGAATGTAATCACGTTGGGTCACATTCAACAGGTACGTCTGTTATATTGGATATTACCCTCAAAAATATATCATCCATCTTACATAAATGATAATTCATATTATTCCAAAAATTTCTATCTCAACGAATTACAATTTATCTGAATAAAGCTATTTCCCTGCACATTCTAGTTTAAAATTACCCCCCAATTTGATTTAGATTTTATTCGCTAATTATGGAAATACCGAATCTCGCTTCGTATCTATATATTTTTCAAAATAAAATGATGCTGAAATACAAATAAACATTCAATGAGTATTCTTTCTCCTTAAATCAATGAATTTTAATTACCTGTTAATGAATCTAAATTTCACATCCGCCAACAAAATATGCTTAACGTACCTCTTTAAATTTATTTTTTGTCATTGAATATTTTGTACTAGAGAGGGTAGGCTTTAGTAATATCTGTAGAAAATAACGACAGGATTTAAGAATAATCCAAAAAATATCTTATACTTTTTTGGAGGAATCGTATTATATAATAATAAAATTCTACAAGCACTTAATTACTGCACGAATATTGTTTGATAAACTATTCAATAGATTTAGGATATTGTTGAGAGAAATAAATACCTCGATGAAATAGCATGGGTGTAGACTGTTGATGGGTAGAAAAATGCCTCCTAAAATAAGTGGGTAAAGGAATGAAATAAGAGTCTTTAACTCTATTTATGTTTGAAATTTTCGAGATGAAACGTTGAAATGAAAAATACGAAAGAACGTAAGGCGATTATATGGGTATGAAAAAAAATAATTGGTCGCTACGAAATACTTTACAGTAGTTTACATTTAATTAATAATAAATACTATTTGAAAGTTAATAAAAGAATTTGAATTCACTTACATCGCATTCTGAATTCCCCTGGAGTATTACTATTCCCAACTATTGTTTACTCTATAAATTTTATATTATTAGTGAAAAGCTTGTTAAGCCCTCTAATAGCCTTATAAATTGTAATAATTTTATAAATAAAATCCATTATTCGATTTTCTCCCTTCCCATTCATTTTTAACCTGTTTTTGTGTATCCCCTTTTTGCTGACACGTATTTTATATTAAATATACCCTCTTTAATTATGTATCTATAAGTTCTCCTACCTATTTATCCCATTTAAACATCCTAACGCTTAATCCTATGAATCAAACGCGTTGCTTATACAAATTTCTATAACTTATGCATCCCCTTTTCTCTCCATTTTGATATTTCGTTAGATTCTCATTTGGGAGAACTTGGAATTTGCAGTAACATGTTTTGGTATCTTTTTTAGGTATCTTTTGATAGAAAGATCCCTTGTAGAGTATATTTGGTTCCTCCTTCGAAGATATATTATTATTAAAATTCTAGTCAAATAAGCATTTTTGGGTCTAAAGAGAATTATATTATTAAAACCACAAAATATTTAAGAATCTTCGAATAATAATTGCACAAATTGAATGATTAAAAGTGCTCGATTAAATTTGAATCTGTATTCTTTTTAATATTCTGACATTTATTTTATTCAATGAAGATCATTAATTAATGTCCGATGAGTAATCTATTTCAAAAAGTGGAAGGCTAATGAATGTGAGTCTATAGAGAGATAAATTAATCCAATCTTAGGATTAAGGGAAATGGAATAAATTCATAAAAAACTAGAAGAAAAAATATATAGAAGGGAATTTCCGATATAATAATATGAAATGAAATAGATAGGAATGTGAAAAGGGTAATAAAACATAAATTCATAGATTACTACTCTTCCTATTTAGAAACTCAAGAATAATTTTTTTATTGTTTTAATTTACACTTCTACCAAAATACCACAGATTCATTTATAATTCATATAATAAAGGATTCCCTAAATAAGCTTACTCTTTTAATAAAATCTATCTAGTACCAGTATTTTTGACCTTTATTCACTACAACCATTCAAAGTCTATTGCACTTTCTCCTTCTTGAGATCTGTAATGTTTCTTATAAAATTCTAAAAAGGAGTGAGCAGCATTTATAAGATTAAATATTGAATAGATAAAGAAGTGTAGAAAAAAAAGAAAGCAGGACCAAAATAAGAGTTTTCATGAGTTTTTCTTAATAATTAAGATGAGTCTAGTGAGTAGTCTGAGAAATTTTTGGAATAGACTTATTTATCAATTAGGAAGAAAGGTGTATGTTGGTATTCTCAGGTGAAGATTGGGAAAAAGCAAAGAGTCTGCGGATGAAAGAGAGAGAATAGCTATTACCTACAAAGTGGAGAAATGTTTACTCGTTCACTAGAAATTGATTTTGAAATATTTAATTCAAATGTACTCTTACCACTTCTATTTACCAAAGTGATCCTTAATTAGTGATAGAAATTTCTTCCTTGTAAAAATTTAATTTTGCTCCATCACCTATATTCAGGGGTAATAATTTATAAGGGGATTTAATTGGTGTAATTCAATTTATATCACTTCTATGTCTTATTCTGAAATTTACTTACTCCTTTAATATTTCGCACACAAGTAAAACTCATTATTCGATTACATCATCTTTAATATTATCTTTTCTCAAATTTAATCGTCTCTTCTTATTTTAAAATGTATAAAGGAAATTGATCAAAAATCCTACCATCATTCTGATTAAGAATTACTATTTGTAATATAAGAATTACTATTTTTTATGTAAGAATTATTGTTTTATCTTTCTCAAAATTTACCAATTAGTCTATCTATATGTCTCTCAGTGTAACATCTCTATATGATCGTTGGAAATTATTTTTCTTTTATTTTAGACAATACATGATAAAAATTTTCCACTAATTCTCTCACTTTACTCCTCTTCGCTCCTATTTTAAACTATCTCATTTTTCCCTGCAATAACCTAAAATTAGGTTCTTCATCTTCAATATTGTATACCACTTCCTATCATATCATCATAATATTGAGAAAATACAAATCAGAAAATTCGCCTTTTTCTGATGGAATCTAGTAATAAAGAGTAAAACAAAAATATAAATATATCTAAATTAAGTTTGAGAAATCTTTATGATGAATTTGAAATAAGGAATAACTCACTCACCTTTAGTCTAATCAATCTTTGATCTCACACTTATCCTTCTTTGATTGCACTAAAGCCAAACTCTGCTATTATAAAAAGGAAATGGAATAGAATCTCGAATGAAATAATCTATCTTATTCCAAATGATTCAAATGATTGAGTAAGAGCCTTTCTATTTTGATAAAAATTTACAATCAATACTTAAATTATTTTGAAAAATACAAAATATAAGAAAGAATTTTGGTGTCATATATTACCAGATCTTATATTTTAAAAATTGTAAAGGTTCATTAGGTTTATTTAGCCTTTAATTAACTTTCACACAAAAGAAAGATCTCTCAAATCGATATATGTTCATTATACTAATTAAAAATATATTAATTATATAGAAAACTTGGGTATTCGCATAATTTGTTAAATTATGTAATCCTTCTTTCCTGCTTCCGTTCTTGAATTTTCTTACAGAAAATTTGTAAGAAATTATCATCTAAAAAAAGTAATATAATAATTAGTTAATTGTTCTCAAATTCAAATTTTAATGAGCGAGGGATGAAACTAACTCCTCATGAATTTGAAAGTACAATTTATGTTTAAATTTAATAAATTGTGTAATGTAAGAGTCTATCAATCAATGAATATCTTTATTAACATATCAAACATAAATAGTATAATATTATTTGTAAAATGGTTGAATCTTATATGTAACTCACTTTCCATAATAATAAAGGGGGCAGGGTATTTATAAATATTTATTTATTTGTTCATTCATTTCATATTACTTATTTCATAATCTCTCTATATTATTTTAAATACTAACAATATAAATTAAGTTTTGCTCTACCCGCTTACATTGAAATAAAGTAATATGTTTTATAATTAAATAGCCACATATTTAATTAAGAGTAATTTTCACTTAAATTTAAGGTTTTCAACTTTTTCAATCTATATTATTCTTTTTCTATCCTTTTTTTTCTTTTAACTCACTTGCATCAAAACTTAAAGTAGTTACTTTTAAATGCTATTTTGTAATTGTGTCTCAAATTGGACACTTAAATAACCCAGCTACAGAAATTTATCTCTTCTAAATATTTAATTTTCACAGATTATCTATCACTATCACTTTGAAAGATAATCAATTAATCAATAATCCTAGCTTCTAACGTATTTTCTATATTTGTAGTACTTAAACCATAATTATATTTCGTTATGGTGTGTTAAATTTTCTTCAGTTTGTAGGTTTACATTGTATGTTAGAAATATTAAGGGATTAATAATTTTTTTCTTTGAAAATGAAACACCTCTCTTTAATTTAGAATAAAAATATTATGTTTCACGTTGTAAATTCATCAAATTTGAAAATAGTCCAGTCAAATAAGTTGAATAAGAAAAATTATTTGAACATAAAATAATAAATTTTATATGACAGTTTTCTGTTATAGATATTTAATAAAACCTTTATCATTTCAAATAGAATAGAGAAAGGGCGAGAGATAATGATGGTCTAAAAATTTTGAAGACAATAACTGATTGAAAGAAAAATATTACTATTGAAATAGAAATCTATTGTACAATAGTTGATCTAGAGATTTTTATAAGATTGAAAATACTTTTAAATTTTTTCTAGATAAATTTGGGAAGGTATTTCTGTTTATGGGAGGATATTTATGACTAAATTTTGATTTATAATAGTGTTAACAGATTTGTAATAGAAAAGATATTACATACATAATACTAGAACTAGTTCAAATTTAATAGAAGCTATAATATACTAATTAAAAAACACACATAGATCAAAATTTGCTATTACTTTTAAGTATTTAGAATGAAATCACACGTCAACTTTATTTATATTCTGCATTCAAAAAAGTTTCTATTAAAAAATACTGCTGATAGCTTCAAGCAATAGATTCTATTTCAAAAAAATAAAGTAATTAACCTATTATGATTGAAAAATCATGGTGAAATAGAGTATATTAATCTTCTTAAGTGATATTATCACAAATAATATATTAAGAATATAGTTAGATAATCTCTTGTAAAATACAATCAGTCAATCAATCAATCGATTGATCAATCAATCAACATAGAGGTAAATTAATCGTATGCTTTGTATTTTAAATCTAGAGTTAAATTGCAAAAATTATGGATTTTTATATCATTACTGAGATTATAGTATTATGACTCGATGCATGAAAGATTTAATTTCAATTCGTGATTGTTATTATGTAAGTTGATGTTATGACTTATTATTACAATTCACACAAACTCGATCTTTTCTTTCACCTTGATTAATTATTGAAGAATTATTTTTTATATAAAAGAGACTTAAATATTTGAATGGCTCTCAGAAATTCAAAAACTGTTCCTCCGTTTTAATTATTCTTTTTTTGGATTCAGTTAAGAACCTAACTTTCAATCCTTTGGGATTTGTTCCTTTCTTTGTATAACAGCACAGTTTTAAAATGTAAATTATAGTGAATGAAAGAAAGTAAGTTGAATTTTATTTGATAGATAAAGTTATTATTTCCTAACATACATAATTAATAGATTTTTATACAAAATTCTAATCCTCAAATAAATTTTTAGTGTAATTGAGTATAGTTTTTTTTAAGCTATAAATTATTGTATAAATACCTCTCCCCTCCCCTTTCCTACCCTATGAATAACATTTAACTTAAGTCTTCCATATTACTAAAAATCTCTCCCATATTAAATAAATCTTTGAATTTAATATGAATAAAAATTAATAAAATGATGGTGGAAATGATATTATAATGTAGTGAAGTAGAGAATACTCTTGCTTTTATTTTTATGAATCTATTTTTGAAATTTCTTCAATAAGGAATACCACATATAATATTGAATTCCTGAAAAGGGTAATTGCTTTGAAAAGCTTTTTAAAACTATTCTTATTGAATCTTCTTCCTTACATCTCGAGTGAAAATTATATTATGTCATGTATAATTCTGTTGAAAACTTAAAGTAAATACATACCTGCATATAAATTTGCTAAATTTTCTCTTTCAGATAGAATTAAGCTAGAAGAAAATTTTAATTTAGAATATTCCTTGCAATAATGTGTAAAAGCTAGAAAGCAAGAATGAATTTTCAGCTTTGATTAAATAAAATTAGAAATATTTAGTACCAGCAATGACTGACTTATAGCGATTATATTTATAATAAATTATATATTCCGATGATGCTTATATTAATTACAATGTAAAGTTAAACGAATTTTTTGTTATTAAAATATTCCTTTGTCTATTTTTATTTTTTGTATTTTTTGGTTATTACTAATCAATTAATTTCCTCTTTAACATTAAAATTACAATTATATAATATCTTAAATTAGAATGCTTACTTTTGCTGTTGTTAGAGTTACCAAATCAATTTAACCATTATTCACCTTAAACCAAGATTCTCTTTAAACATTACTTTAAAAAAAATGTACTCAAAAACATTTTTAACTCGAATGTATGCCATATTAAACAATAAATCGCAGAAATTAAACCAAATATAATAAAAAGGGAATATATTTTATTTCATAATAGAATTGGCACTCAAGGATATTCAATTAATCAAATTCATATATCTTTGTTCTATAACGTTTTAATTATTACAAATATTTATCGTAATTTATTATTCAACTTTTTTTACCTTCTTTAATTTAATTTCTTGCTAAAAATAGCTTAAGAATTTCAAATATTGCAATAGCTCTAATTAAATCTATATAAAGCCCATTCCAAGTCTCAACAATAAATGTTAAAAAAGGATAACGCTACTATGAAGCTTGGTACCAAAAAATATGCAACTAAATAATACTTTTAATTATTTTAAGCCCTTTTTTCCTCACTATTTCATTTATTTTACTCAATTATTAGTTGAAATAATATATTTGGTTTGATTATGAATAATGAATAGCGGATCTTCCACTTGAAGATGTAAATGTAGACCTTCTCTATTTTGCAAAAAAAGATGATGATGTAAATGATAACAATTCCTAGATGCCTTAGATTTCATCCTTATTTATTCCATTGAATTTCAGTCATTCTAAGTAAAAATGGGAGAATTTATGTAATCAATATTTTTAATATTTCTAAGATGCACATGTTCTACTTCTAAAACTTCAAAATTTTTAAAATATTTTTACACAAAAATATGAGATAAACTTTAGAAATTCTTTTAGCCTTTATGATTGTCCACATTCATAAAATATTATTTGATCTTATAGTCATTTTAAATGCTTAAAATACATTTATTTAATCAAAATTAGGGTTGGACATAATAAATGAAAATGCAAATGAAGAATAGGAGAATTCTAGAGTGAACTAAGCATAAAAAGAAAGAATTTTGTAAGAACAAATGAAATAAAAATTGATTAATCTTAAGAAAGAGAAGGAGAAAAAAGAAAATGAACTAGATAACTTTAACTAAACTTTCAATGACCTAAATAAAGAATGTATGATATATGAAATTAAAAATAAGATGCTTGATGTATTAGTAATATTCTTTATCTTTTTTAAATCCTTCTAATTGTAATTTGATGTTTAAATATCAAAAAAAAATTAATAAAAAAATAGAATTTATTTGCTATGATAGTAGCAAAATACATACAATTTATTCTTTAAAAATGAAAAATGAAAAAAATGGTGAACTTATTATTGTTATTTAAATTAGATAAAGGAAAAGAAGCAAGAGTACCAAAATTATGTTTAGAGATTCTATGAAAAATAACTATGAAGTCTATTGAATATTTTGTAAACACTATTAGTGATTTGTAAATGAGTGTAATTATATTTTTTATGAATTCTTTAAAGCTTTTTCTAAAAGCTTAATTACATACTTACTTGCTCGTGTACATATATTATCAAATACTAAGAATTTAATATATTCTAAAACTTTTTTGAATAATATAATTAACTCAAAAGTTTCCATATTATTAATTTTTGAGATTTAATAAAATAATTTCCTAAGAATAGATAAAATATGTTTCTTCGTTTTATCGAATAGGTTTAAAAAAGATTATACACATTCATAGATAATGTTAAATGAGTGTAATTAATACAATTAAAATAATAATACAAATTAAAGAGATTAATACATATAAAAAAATAAAAGTACTATTAAAAATAAATTATATAACAAATATAAATATTCTATATAAAATGAAAAGAGAGAGGCATGCATAGTGGTAAGTTAAATAGTTTACTTGATAGATTAGTTTTTTTCAAATCTATCTATTAAATAGTTTATCATTTACTTAGATTATATTCCTTTTTCTATTCCAACAAAATTTCGTATTACCTTAAAATTTTTCTATTACTGACATTTTCTTGATTAAATTCTGCATTAACTTAAAGCACTACTTACACATTATAAATAATTTAAGTAAAATATCTCTAATAGGGGTATAAACTCCTTCGCACCTTAAATTATACTCTGTGTAAAAAACAGACAATTATAAATTTTAAAGCTTCCCAAAGAACTGTAATGTATTAATTTTTAACAAGTCAAATAACAGATATATTATATTGGACAGCTTAATTTTTAAAAATTTACACAAATTAAAGTTTTCTTGCCTTAAATCTATTCTAGTTTCTTACATAAATAATTCAAGATCAAAAATAATATAAAGATAAAGAGATAGTAAGCTGTTATGAATTAAGTTAATATGAAATTGCATGTAAAAATTAATTAGTTTACAATCGTTTTTCAATTTTTTTATTTGTATTTTAATTATCTAACTTAAAATAATTTTTTGTATTTTGAACTACCCCATCTCATCCATCTCTCTTTAAAGAAAATTGTAATTTGTAGTTGTAGACTTAACATATATTTCTTTAATTAAAATAATTTAATATTTAACGGTAATCATGTTCAACTTACATCTGAAAAGAACATATATTAGATTTCATAGAGAATAATTTTATAGATTGTAATTAAAATAAATTAGATTTACTTCACTAAAATAAGAAAATTAGTAAAAATCTCATTTTCTTGATATATATCCACACAAATTATATTTATCAGAATTAAATTAGCTTATATCTTTGATTGATTTTCAAAAGAAATAAATAAATCAAGAATATTCGAAATATTAGAGTTATATATACTTAGTAAAAATCGTTTTAAAAATAGTCAAGCAAAACTTAAAACTATAGGATCTAGATAAATAAATCTAATTAGATTTCCATATAAATTATTGTTGAGAAAGGATTAAAGATAATAAAATTATATTAGTTTGATTGAAATGGATTAATCATATTTGTAGCACTAGTCAAAAGGAGGAATAGTTAAAATCTTCACTTATTTGATTGGAAGGCCAATGTTTACTGGATTCTTGTTTGGATTAGGTCATTTTATTGCATATTTACTCTTAAACTTAAAGTTCTTCTAGCCTCTCCATTATATTTTATATAGAAATCCTAGAACTGGATAGCTTGATTGAGGGAATTGGAGAATGAGAAGATCACTCCTCAAACAATTTAATAAATGATTATTAATAAATTAACAGTTAAAATTGAAAAGCAAAATAAGAAATACGACTCTAAATGAAAACAATTCTTATAATTAGAAGATTGTTTAATACAGATAAAAACATTAGTAGTTTGAAAATTGGCAATTAGAAATAAATGGAGGTTATCTTTGAATGAAATTGAGATAAATATTTAGTAAATATATAGACATTATTAAAAATATTAAAATAAAGAAATAAATAATATATCTTCTATTAAAGAATAAAGGAAAACTATATTTATTTTGCTTGTTCAATTATTGTATTTGAGATAATAATATATTAAATTAATCGAAGAATTTACCTTAAGTTAAATAGGAAATAAGTTAATAAATAAATAAGAGATTCATTCATTTAAAATATAATATCAACAGATAACGATTCATTTTTAGAATAAATTTAAAAATAATATATTCATTTCTATTCAATAATCATACATTTAAGTATCCATAAACATTATTTAGCTTACAATTAGCAATCAAACAATTAACAATCGTTATTTCCATTATCAATACGGTTTCGTTTAAATTCTTTGCTTTATTTTAAATCATAAATACTTTTATGACTGACTCTTAGCTTTAAAAAAACACTAAGATTTAAACATATTTTTATTAATCCATCCATCCATTCTGATTATTTAAATGATTTCCAAATCTATAAGTTTCTGCTTCATCAATAAACTTAAATTGAATATTCCTAATCTTACTTTTAAGGTTGATCACTTAATATAATAGAAAGAAATAAGTTAATAAATGAATTAAATTTAAGGTAAATTTGAATGTTGGAAATAAAATTCTATTGTAAATAATATATTAATGGCTAGGTAGCTAGTAAGCTACAAATTTAATGCTAGAATTAATTTAAATTAACAGCAAAAGTAATTTAATTATATTTTAGACCGGTATTGATATAGAAAAGTTAAATTTATAATTTAAAATAATATTTTTTGTTGAAATTGATTGATTGGATTTATGCAAATCATTTAGGAAGCATTAAAAATATATTATTTACCAAATTATCATAACCTTTTTTTTTATGTTAAAGTAATCTATTTTTTTTTTTTGATGATTTAGGGCATTTTTTATCCTTAGAAATTAGAATTTACACCTAGAGATTGGGAATAAAAAGAATAAATGAACAAATTTAAGTACAAATTAGAAAATAATAATTAGTTTTAAACAGTTGAAATTTCATTTAAATATTTTATTATCTTCTTATAATACTTCACATGTATTTATTTTCCTTTACTGGGTTCAATTTCATAGTTATCTTTCTTCTTCTTCATCCTTTTTTTAAAAAATATTTATTTTTATTAGAATACTGAACAAATGCAAGTGAAGTCATTAATTGAAAATCCTGTAAAATTAGTAATAGATTATAACTAGTATTTTGATAGGAAAAATAACCCTTAGAAGTAATAGTGTTTATCGTAAATAATATCTTCGTCTATTAGCAGATTTATAGACTCTTGAATTCTCCAAACCAAAGTTAAAATTTCTGCTTAATGACCCCATTCATTTCTATTAAAATTTACATTAATAATATATTTAATTCTTACCTATTTATGATTTTTATTCCATCTATAACCATCGCCTAGGGGCTTTCCTACTGGTATAAACCACATGAGAGGATTTTTACCAAAATAGAATTTATAGTTTTCTAATTTCCCCTATTTTTAGTATTAATTAAAAAATAGAGGGTAAGTTACGAAGACCTGAATATAAGAGAGAATATTATTTATAAGGTATTTTTTTAGGAATAGCTGGATTACTTCTTTTTTATTTACTCCCTGCATTAGCAACATTTTAGTTTCAGGTAAAAAAATTGAAAATTTATAATTAATAATTTAAGGGAAATTTCATCTCTAAAATACTATTTCCAGATTTACTCATAGCTAAGATATTCCCTGTGCTTACTTATATGTGTTAAGATAAAATGAAAGTAATTTCTTACGAAAGAATATTGAGAAGTCTATTTTAAATATTAAATAATATATAAATTAATATCATAAATTTCTATAATATTGTTAGAGTTGAAAATAATTATAATAATCTTTAAAAAATGTATTTTATATTTATTTACCTTCTGTTCCCTCATCGAATCGAGAGTTGTGATATTATTTAAGATGTAATTCAAATGAGTTCCCATGAAAAAAGCCAATCCTGTTTGATTGTAAAAAGGAAAAATATAAATATAGTCTGTATTACCTATAAGTCTACTAATTATTAATCAGTATTAATGGATATTTACTTACTTACTCTTTTCAAAAAAAAAGCAAGCATTTACAACTATTAAAAAATACATTTCATAATAATTAAAGAAATGAGTTTGTGCATAACTCGAACTGTTTTCTTTTATAATAAATGAAATATTTGAAAAGTATTTTTACTTCCTCCTCTATTTATTGGATTGGAAGGAAATATACATTAAATAAAATTACCATTTTATTAATTTTGATGATAAATTTCTACTAAAAAAGAAATGTAAATATATTTAATTTAACATCAAGAATATCCCCCTTTTTTCAACTAGAATAGTACTTTATTTATTTATTATTTGTATTGTAACTTTTATTCTTTTGTCAAACAAAACCTATTAAAATCACTGTCTTTGAGATAAATTAATTTGTGTAAGCATCAAAATATTTAGGACTTGTTAATTAATAATATCAATAATTACTATTCTTATAATTGTAGAAATCTGGATAGTAATATATTATCTCTTTTATAGTATCCACTTTGTATAAAAGAATCAATTAGTAAAATTGTATTTTATAAAGTACTAATAGGAGCGACTAATTGATTTATTTTAAAATAAATTTTCTAATATGTTTTAGATGGATTTTTAGGGATAACTATCTATTTAGCAAGCTAACAAACTAGAAATTAAAAATGATTTATTCTAATTGTATAAGTATATATATCTCCATTTAGAATGTATATTATTATAAAATATACTAATCAAGTCTATTACATTCTCAACTTCTCATTTTCAAGAATTCATTTATACATTCTTATAGATTTATTTTGTCGTTATCTTTATATAAATTAGTAAGTGAAATAAGCTGTCTCAGAAATAAGAAGAGATGAAAAGATTTAGAAGTAACCAGAGATATTTAATTTTTTCGATTTAATTTATTAATAATTACTAACCCCTCGGTAGAACAATAAATTAAAGTGTTTAGATGCTTAGTTTTAATTTAAGATTGGCTAGCAAATTACCTTATCAACTTACATTAATTTTAGTTCTATTACCGCAAGGGCAGTTTTAATCAATTTCTTAGTTATAGTTCTGATCATTTTATCCCATATCATATCAGAATATAAGTAAACTGGATTTTGTTTATTGTATCAATTTAAAATATAAAAAGGAATTTTCTACTCTCTATTTAATTAAGGATATTTTTATTTTGTCTTCATTTTAATTTTATCATTTTCTAAAACCAAATTTCGGATATTAAATTTTTTAAAGCCAAATGTTTTGAGGTAAGACTGAGTGAGGATTACACTTTGCAATACAATATGAATATATTGTTGGACTAAAGTTTTAAATAGATTACAGCTCCTGATATTCTAATTTTAATAAGTAGCATATAAAAATACTATTCATGGAATAGTGGTCTAGTCGAAAAGTTCTAATTATTTTATTGAGATACTGAGAAGAGTTTTACTAAAATTATGAGATATTTTTTACAAAGATCTACTTAAAGATATATGATTTCATAACAAACGATTAAGGAAATTAAGCCAACATAAATAATTGAACTACTTACTATTTTTTAATTTTAAATTAAAAGTAAGTAGCCCCTTCTGTTTTGCTTATATTTTGATGCAAACAAATTATCAAATAGTATTAAATCTATGGAAAATTTTCCTTAAAAATATACCCTATTGTAATCAAATTATCAAGAGAATTAATTAAAAATTAGAAGGAGAAATTTCATGAAATGAATTTGCTAATAGTTGGTTCTAGTTTATTATGTAAGATAAATACATTTAGTAAGAATTAAACCAGAGAAAAATGCAATGATATGCTTCAAAGTAAATATTATCTTAATTACCTATACTATTTGTGAATCCAGCACCTATGATTAAAAGGCAAAAGCAATGGAAAATCATCCAAATGTAATTCTCATTGTCTTACTCGAACTAATTATTTTATGAAACATGATATAAAACTAATTCAAAGTAAATTTAAATTTACTTAAATAAATTTATAATTAATTCAAAATACATATAAATTTATTTAAATAAATATTAAATTATTTATTTATCAATCCATCTATCCCATAAATATTATTTATTTCTTTATTTTACATATATTTATATCAAAGCAATATGATTAAAAATATAAATTTTTTATAAATTTCTAATATTTTAATAAATTTACAGCAATATCTAAGGCAGTTTCATATGCATATCTAGCACCAAAAATAGCTCCAATAAAAAGAGAAAATGTCCCCCATTATAATACTAAATTAAAAGCCTTTCTATTATTTAAACCTACACAATTAGCTGTCCAAACACAATGATGATCCATATTTAAAACACATCTTTGACATTAAGAGCAGTGATGAACACGTTCTGGTTTAAATAACTTACAATAAGGGCAATAACGTCTCTCTCTCTTCTGTTAGTCATTCAACCCAGCTAGCTATTCATCAGTTGGCTCTATATTCTATTTTCAAATAAAATTACGAAACTTTTTGAATATTTTCATTCATTCTAAAAATTAATTTCAGTTGAAATATCGCTTTTTGTTGAATAATTCTTGAAGGAGATAGATTATTTTTAAAAATACAATAGATCTCTTAAATTTTATTCAACATTTTGACCAAATATTTTATTTACTACAACTTATTCAATCCTTTTATATATTTGATGCTTCATTTCTAATGAAATATTAATTTCTTTAGAATAAAACATTTGTGTGCAATGTATATTTAATATATTACTCCTTTTGGAACATATCCAGGTTCTGTACAAACTGCATTTCTAAAACTCCAAAAAAACATAGTTAAGCTAAAAGTGGCAGCATATATTAATAGTTTATCATTTACGGAATCTATTATTTTATTATAATCCTCTTAATATTTTAAATAATCAAAAACTACCATGATTTGTTATATGTTTATCACTACATTTAAAACAATGATCTATTTTTATGAATCTTTTTAATGATTCCTATCATATGAAAGTTAAATTGAAATATTTTACGATCTCCTTAGAAATAATAGATAAAAATCCAGTAAACTATGAAAATGGCTAATACGATTAGCCCTAAGAAGAAGGGCAGTTAAGGCAAAATGTTAGGTGGAATAAATTATCCAAACATTTGTAGAGAGTGATATCAAAAATATATCTTTTACTTGTCTAATATTAAATTAATCAGATATTTTAATTTTATCAATGAATTAATAATAAATGAGAATGATTGAATAATAATAAAGAAAGATAATAAATAATAACTTTAAAAGTAGCAATAAAACCTATTTTAGAAGTATAAAAACCAATAAAACCATAATATGATTGCAGAATTGCTTTTTTAATTTTGAATGATAGCATGATTGAAATAAAATGCTAAAATGAGATGATAGTTAGTTGTTAATTAATTTCATAAATTAAAATTTGAATTTTTTATATCAGAATTACTTAGTTAATCTATATTTTTATCATATTAAAATTAAAAAGTAGAATAATTCTCATACTTGTAAACTTGAATATCAATCAACTTAAAAATACCCACAAATATTCAAATGAGGAAAGTAATATTTCCAATTATGCAAAGATTACATTTTTCAAAATTACAATAACACCTTCTATTTCTTTCTTACTCATCATTCAATTCAAATAATTAAAATGCAATTCTGAATTACTTTGTTTTCGAATTTTTCTTGATTTATTTATCATATTAAAAGGAGTATTCATTCGAATTGGATTTCAAAAAATACTAATAACTGTACTGAATAAACTCAATTATACTACTTAATCTTTATTTAGTGCATAATTATTATCATTTATACTTTTTATTATATAAATTGTTAAGAAACCTTAAAAATTTTGTATTTTTTATAAGAAATTAAATATGAATTTATTGGTAACACACAAGATAGAATGGTAGGTAATCATAGATATTTTTATAACTTTAAAGTGGAGGCATTTTATGAATTTAATAAAATAAAATCCTAAGGAAAGGAAATTTTGTATATACCAGAATTAAATGTAATTCAAACTTCTAAGCCAAATTATACTTCCTTACTTCTGTTTTAACTCAGGTTATGCAAAGAGTCAAATTTCTTGATCAGAAAAAAAAACAATGTGGAACCTGTAAAGCAAAAAGAGATAGATAATTTAAAGAAGTATACTTTGTTACTAAAGTCACTAATTAAACTATATCAGGAATCTATTTGAAATTCAATTAAGACACCAAATAAAAGCTTAAAATAAAAATCAGGAATATCTGTTTTTAATATATTTTTAACAAAAAATAAATTTTAATAAAATAAGCAATTAACAAATATTACAAAAAATAATTAAAAATGAGAGTAGAATTTACACTTTAGCTTCCTTCTAGCAACTATTCTTTAGAATATCATTCAAGCTATTATCATAAAGATGCTAATGAGTTAAAAGTTATTTGGAGAGTTTCTGATTTAGGTGGATTTGGTATGATGATGATTACTACTGGTAAGGCTGAGAAAGAAATTCCAGTTATTGGGACTCCCACTATAAAGAACTATTTAATTGGTAAATCTTGGGGTTGGGGAGAAGAAGATGGATGTACATTTATTACCGAGGAAGAAATTGCTTCTTTAACTACTGGTTACTCTTAGTTATGATAAAATTTGTTAAACTTCAAATATTATGAGAATATAAAATAAATAATTAATCAATTGATTTGTAAGATTAAACTGCTTTATTTTATGTATTATTCAACTAGTAATTATTAGATTACTCTTAATCTTAAATCATTATATTATTTTTTATGCATTATATTTCTAAACATTATAGAATACAACTCTCATTAAAGGGAATTTAGTTAAATAAAAATATTACTTTTATTCTTTTATTTAATATAAAAGATTTTTATTATAGATGTTCAGACAAATTTAAGATAGCTTTTATAATAGGGATTATTTATTTAATTAAAAGTAGATCGTTACTATGTTTGAAAACTCTTTCTACATACTAAAATTTTTAAATTTTTCATCTAAATAAAACAATAGTAGTTGAAAGAAAAAATTACAAATTAATTTAAGAAAGAAAGATTACAAATTGAAAAAAGAAATCGTACCTGCATTTATTTTCAAAAAAATATCTTTCTCAATTTAAATTTTGATTACATTTATTCTTAAAATTATTAAAATTAGAATTTGAGAATAGTTACGCCTTGTTTAACCTTATTCTTTTATTAATGCAAATTTTCAGCTATTAGTTTTTATTATTTTGTATCTATAAAAAATTAAAGTTTACTCCTGAGATAGTATATTTTTATAAAACATAGCAATTTAGCATAAAATAATATTAATTTTTTAAAAATAACCAACACACTTTCAATTATCTAATAGGATTTCATTATTTTGAAAAATAAAAATATTCATAAAATGTATTAAAGAATAAACTTATTTTTTAATTCATACTTTAAGTAATGAATAAAAGCTAATATAGATAAATATCTAACTTTGTAGATATTAGATGGAATAGATAGATGACTTTTAAAGATAGAGACAGTAAAATCAGGAAAAAAATATTTGGATACTTTAATTAAATACAATAGATACTATAATCGGAATCAAATGATTACTTCATTATCAAAAATATATTAGGATTTGATTGGTTAAATTAACAAAAAGTTTAAAAAATGATATTAAAGGTATTATTTTAGATATATTTTTTAAAAATATTAAAAAAATACAAGGTAAATAAAAAACTCGTCTACTAAAAGTATAAAATTGTATAAATGAAAATCAAATTTTCATTAAAACTTCCTTCGGGCCACTATTCTTTAGAATATCACTCTAGCTATTATAATTAGGATTAAAACAAGTTAATTGCTGTTTGGAAGGTTAATAAATCTAGAGGTATGGGTACTATGGCTATAACTTCTGGAAAGGCTGAAAAAGAAATTCCAATAATAGGAAATCCTACTATTAGAAACTATTTAATAGGTAAAACCTGGGGATGGGGTGAAGAAGAAGAGGAGTAGGAAGAGGGATGCACTTTAATTACTGAAGCTGATGTTGCTGTTATTACTAATGGATTTTAAAAATTATGATTAAATTAAATTAAAAACTCTCCTGTATCATACGAGATAATAAAATATACGATAACATATTTGATTTTTATTGACTGTTTTAATTATTTTGCATTTTAAAAATAGTTCTTTCACAAATTTTTATTGGAATAGATTTAATATTTTATTATTATAAGCTATAATTTAATAAATATGATTAAATTAAATAAAGTAATCTAAAATACTATAAATAACAACACTAAATGAAGAGCTCTATAAATTTATGTATTTATTCTAAGGCAAGAGATAACAATAAATACAATCTATCTACTTTTAAAGAAGATATGATGCTTTTGAAATCATCAAAATAATATATAAAATTTTTAAAAAATTCATAAAGATTTGATAATAACCTTATGAGTTAATTTCTCTTGATCTACATCTAATAAAGATATTACAGAGATAACCCTCAATTTAATAATACGTTAATAAACTTTTATAAAGATTACAAAATTTTAGGAAAAGAAGCAATTCAATTTTTAATCCGAACGATACATCAAAAATATTACCAAAAAAAAGAAATTGAAGTTAATACAAAATTTGGTAATCTACCTCAGATTAGTTTACTTATTCGTTTAACATGATAGACAAAAAGAAATATTGGATTCCTGATGAAGAGGAAGTTTTCTGTTTAGCTGATATAGAGAGTATAAATGGGGACTCTTATCAAGTTAGGAATGTCAAGAATTTTTAAACTCAAAAAATCTAAGCAAAAGATGCAATGGAGGTTGATAGTTAGTGTTTAGAAGGTATCGAAGATTTATTGAATCTACAAGAATTAAATGAAGGAAACTTTTTAAAGAATTTAAGTGTGAGATATGAAAGGAATGAAATCTATACTTGTATTGGCGAAAGCATTGTTATCTCCATCAATCCATTTAAGAAATTGAAGGTTTACGATATTGAAAAGTTTTAGCAAAATATTAACCAAATCAAAGCTCATTTATACAAAATAACAGAGAATTCCTTAAGAAATTTAGAAAATTTCGGGACAAGTCAATCGATAATTATATCAGGTGAGAGTGGTTCTGGTAAAACAGAATCTACCAAGATTATTTTGAATTACTTATCAGAGTTTGATAAGAAGAAAGATATGAGTAAGTTAATGGAAAATGAAGTAGGTAATGATGCTTAAAAGAAGAGTATATAAGAATAAATTGTTGAAAATAATCACATTTTGGAAGCATTTGGTAATGCTAAGACTGTAAGAAATGATAATAGTAGTCGTTTCGGTAAATTTATCAAAGTCTACATTGGAGATGATATGCGAATCAAGAGTGCTAATATTATTAATTACTTATTGGAGAAGTCTCGTGTCACTAAAATTGCTGCATAAGAAAGGAATTATCATATCTTCTATTAAATGCTTTCAGGAGGTTCAGCTGAATTTAAATAGAGATATTATTTAAAAAATGTAGAGGCTTATGTATACTTAAGCCAAGGAGATACTTTTTCAAATTTAGATGACGATAAGAACTTCTAAAGTGTATTGAAATGTTTGGATATTATGAAATTTACACCTGATCAGATTTAAAGTCTATTTTCTATTGTCTCTGCTATTCTTTAATTAGGTAATCTTAACGTTTTTAGTATAGACGATCATTCTTCATCAATAAGTGACAGCGATGAGTATTTACAATATGCTACTACTCTCCTCTAACTTTAATCGAGAGAAGAACTCAAAAATGTGATTTGCAATCCTATGATCTTTGATCCTAGTTCAAAGACTAACATTCAAATAAACCAGTCAGTCTAATAAGTAATCTACTTTTACATATAAATATAAGATAGATAATTTAATGCGATATAAGATCTAATATAGAGTTATAATATTAAATTAGAAAAAGTAATATTTATTTAAAATTTAATTTTTATATAAATTAGGCATAATAAAATATTGATAGTTTATGTAAATTGTTATATGGGAACATGTTTGATTGGATAGTTGAGTAGATTAATAAGACTTTAAACGATAATAGAGAGGTAATTTATGAAAAGACAAAAGCAAGAATTAGCATAAATTCTAAGAATAATAACTTAAAAAAGGTAGAAAATTCATATCCGTTCTATAAGGAAAATAATATAGGAATATTGGATATTTTTGGTTTCGAGTTCTTTGAAGAAAATTCTTTTGAGTAGTTATGTATAAATTACGCCAATGAAAAGCTTCAATTCTAATTTAACGAGAATATGTTTAAAGCTGAATAGAAAGAATATGATGAGGAAGGTATTCCTTGGGCTCATATAGATTTTGTAGATAATAAAAATACTATCGATTTATTTGAATTAAAGACTGGTTGCATCTACAACTACTTAGATGATGAATGTAAAAGAAATGATGGTAATGATGTTCGTTTTATGACGTAAATCAGAAATAATTTAGTCAAATCACCTGCATTAGTGTTAAATAATTCTAAAAACCCAAGGAGCATCTAATTATTTTCTATAAAGCATTTTGCTGCCTAAGTAGAGTATGATTCTACAGGATTTGTTGATAAGAATAGAGATTCTGCTAATCAAAATATATTAAATCTTTTAACTACCTCAACAAATCTTATCCTACAAGAAAAATTTCCAAGAAAGCATGTCGGAGAGATTGAAAATGCTAATGTCAACAACAATAATATAAACGTATAAGGATAAAACTAATTTGTTTAAAATGCAATTAAAAACTTTAGCGGTTCAAACAGTAATACAATTTAATAAAATAATGCAGGAGTGGCAGTTAAAAAAACAACTTTATCAAGTTAGTTCAGATAGCAACTTACTATTTTAATAAGTGAACTTAGTAATAGCATGAATTTTTATGTGAGATGCATTAAGCCAAACACTGAAAAAGTTGCTAATTATTTAAATCACTAAGAAGTTCATAGACAAATTAAATGTGCAGGTTTATTAGAAGCTATTAAAATTAGAAAAAGTGGTTTTTCTTTACGCTTTAAGCACAGAGATTTCTTACTGAGATATAATACTTTACTATCTAGTAATCATTAAGTTATTGCTAAGTCTCCTACTGATAAATGCTAGAAAATTCTTGAATTTGTTATAAAGAATAAAGGATAATAGAGTTTAAAACCAAAATAAAAAAATGAAGACAAATTATTTGCAATAGGTAAAACAAAAGTATTCTTGAAGGAAGTGATGAGAGATATATTAGAAGGAGAGTTGAAAAGATTACATGGTGAAAAAGCAATAATGATATAGAAGAATTACAAGAAATATTTAGCACAAAGAAGATTTGTATAAATGAAGATTTCAGTTGTTAAAATTCAAAGGGCTTATCGTTTTAGACTATTTAGAAAACAGATGCAAGAAAGAATCAAGTAAAGAGAGTTAGAGAGATTGAGATAAGAAGAGTTAAAAAGAAAGGAAGAATAAAGATAGAGAAGATTGGCTTAAGAAGAGGAAGAGAGAAGATAGAGGGAATTATAATAAATAAAGCTTCAGTAAGAAGAAGAGGAGAGAAGGCAAAGAGAAAATGTGAATTCTAATATGGAAAATACAGGATTGAGTTATTATTTGCAGCAACATGTGAATCAAAATGGATTAGATGAGAATTTGAATTTCTCTCCTAACAATCATTAGTAAAATTATTATAATGGTAATTCTCTAATCGCATAAATCGAGGATTAAATTAAGAAATAAAACCCTTACGAAATGTTTAATGATGATGAAAACGAAGAAGAAGGTGATTAATTCAATTATAAAGATGACAAATCTCAGCTGAGTTATCATTTATAAAGTGATATGAGTTAATATAAGGATAAGAATGCTATCGAATACAGCCCTCCAACTTTCAAAAATGGGTTAAATATCTCCACTTCGAAAAGCAATAATTCTGGCACAAACAATAACACTCATATCAATGATGTGAGCGAAATCATTCAAAATAATTTAGTGTCAAGCCAAAAAGAAATTGAAATTTTAGATATTCTCAAACAAAAAAGTAAAGTTTACTGTTAACCTGATTTGATGAGTTTTTCTCTTTATCAATTCCTAAGCACTTCTAATACTATAAATGATTTCTTATAAATGACTTAAATTTAAATTATTCAATAATTAAAGCAAATAATTTCTTTAGAATCTTAAATAGCTGCTCAAAATAAAATGCTGTAAGAGAAAGATTAAATAGAGAATTCACTTGAAAGAAAGCTCGATCAAAATATTTTAAGTAATGCAGTAGAATTAGAAAGTTTAAGATAGGAATTAGCTTACTTGCAAAATACTAATTATAATTTAGAATAGGTAAATTGGATTTAAAACCAGTGTAGATAAAATATTTTCTATTCAATTATTATGTATAGGAAAATTATAACTTATAGACGAGATTGGATAAAGTAGATTAAAATGGCTTAAAACTAAGTAGAGAAGAAGAATAAGCTCTCATATTTTCTAAAAACACTCAATAAAAATATGAAGATTTAGAAAGAGTAAAAATTTAATTTAAAAAAAACTTTAATTTAATAAATTTAATTTCTTTATTATTTAGGAAAATTAATTTTTGAAGAAGCAAATAGAAAACCTGAAAGAATAATTAAAATCTTAAGAGATATAAACAAAAGCGATACAAAAAATGAATGAATAGTAGAGAGCAGAAATATCTAAGAGAGATTAAGTTAAATTGCAGCTAGAAACTTCATAAAATAATGATAGATAGGAGTTTGGAAGACTAACAAAACAATATAAAAAATTATTGTAAAAGGATAAATATAATGAATAAGTTATTGAATAAGTATTCCAACTTCTTAAAGATAAAAACGAAGAGCTTGAATTAATAAAAAGTTCTGTAAAAGTATAAAACCTTTAGACTGATTAAAATTTATTAAATAAGATAATACAAAAGTAGGAAGATTCAATAGAAAAATTAAAGTAAATATATAAAGGAAACAAGAAAATAGAATGAAATCTATATAAAATGATTCTATTAAATTAAATTAACTGCAAGCAAGCAATCAAGCAAATAAAAAAACTAATAAATTAAATAAATAAATCAATTAAACAATAAATCTATAAAATAAATAACAAATTTAATTTTAAATAACTATGTAATTAAAATAATAAATTATAAATTCGATTAATGAATACAACTATCTATCTATTTATCTATCTATCAATCTACACATCCTATTTATTTATTTATCTTTGAATATCTTTTTAGAATTAATTATCTACAAAATTTATCTTCTTATTTATTTAAAAAGTCTTAAATGGAAGTAAAAAAAGACTATAAATTATTATATTGAAAGAAATATTATTAGTTCTTTTTTACTAACTACTATTTGTTAAATTTATTAATTTATTTAGGAAATTACTTATCAATTTTATGTTGAGTTATCTAAAAATTGAAAGTTTAAGATAAAATTTTAAAAGATTATAAGAATAAATATTTGATATAATGTGAAACAATAGATAAAACACAAATTTTATTGATATATTATTATAATTAGTAGAGATTATTTTACAGAGAAAGAATTAAAAAAACCCTGAGAAATCAGTAATCATAACATTCTTTCAGATTGAGAAACGAAAAAGTTCATTTATATATCATTTGAATGCAGAGGCTTTTTTTCACAATCTCTCTATTTTGTAGAAGAATTACTAATGTTTATTATTTATTTCAATTATTTATATCCTTTTGATATGAGAAACCTATTTTGTAAAAATAACAATTAAAAAATGATTCAGTCTTTCAACAAATAATTTATTTCAAAAAAGTTTAATAATATTTACCAGCATAATTCATATTATTTGATGTTTCTAAAGAATTTATTCCATTTGTTAAAGAAATAGGCATTTATGTAAATTCAGGATCAATATTTGAGGTGTCTTCTTCATTGCTTACTTTAGGTACAAGAGGTGCTTTGACTTCTTTTCTGATAATACTCATCCAGTTAATATCCTTGAAGAATGGGTGGCTTTTAACTTCAGCTGCTCCATTTGCTCCTAAACGTTGTCTGGGATCTTTGCATAATAATCTTCCAATAATATCAAAACATTCTTAAGAAATAACTATTTCTTTTGGAATATTAGGACAAGGTTAACTTTTAATAATTTCAAACAATTCTTTTCTGTCATCAGTATAGAAAGGAGGAACTCCAGTTAATAATTCGAAAATGAGGCAACCTAAGGTCCACCAATCAACAGGTTTTCCATGTCCGCTTTTGGTTAATACTTCGGGAGCTAAATATTCAGGAGTACCACATATAGATTAATTTTTCTAATCTCTAATATTTCTCTTTGACAAACCAAAATCTGTAATCTTTAAATAGCCCTATCTATCAATCAATACATTTTCGGGTTTTAAACTAATTTTATAAAATAAAAATCTATTAGAAACTATTATCTTTTATCAGTATGCTTATCTTCAAAAGAATTTGCATGCATCACTTCAATTTATTTTTAGCAAATTTATAAATTCAATTAAATTAAGGAAGAGAAGGAGATTAAAAATTGATTGGAGAGATAAAATATACTTACTAAAATGAAATAATAATTAGAGTAAGGTAAAAATGAAAAATGTAAGTAATCTATCTATCCATAAAAGTGTTATACAATTATTTTAATTGACTATTTGATGATATAATTTATGCAAAAAGCCTTTTAAAAGGTTAAAAATATTTACTCTCTATAGATAATATCTTATTTATGGAGGTATTCAAGAGCAAGAACAATCTATGCACAGTAGAATTTAGTGTCTTATTCCTTGAATCTTCTTTGTTTGCACAATAAGTTGAAGAGCTCACCACCTTGGCAATAATCGAGAACGAAGAAGAGTTTTCTTTCATTTTGGAAAGAGTAATGCAACTTAATGATGAATGGGTGATCGGCATTTACTAAAATATTTCTCTCAGTTTTGATGTGCTCTACTTGCTTCTTTTATTCGATATAGGATTTTTTTAAAATCTTAATTGCATAAACTTTTCCATCATCTCTCTTCTTGACTAGAACTACCTTAGCGTATGATCCCTTGCCAATTACCTTAACCAAGTTAAAATCTTCAATTGAGATCTTTTAATTATTTTTAGGAGGGTTTTAAATCATTTATCTAACTCTTTCTTAAGTGTTATCCTCGCTGTACAAATATCTTTCATCGAATTAGTTCATTCCTTGGTAATATTACATGTTATTCATCTTTTCTATCTACTTTTTTATATCTTAAGTTGTTGATTTTACTATGGATGCAGCTTTCCTATTTATATTTCTTTCTGCTTCTATTTGATAGAATCAGTCTTTAATTTTATTAAAATTGTTTAAGATGTTAATTTTTTTAATAAATTATTGAGAAATCCAATTCACACCCACAAATTTTTACTACTCTACCTGTGCTAAACAAAAATTAAGAATAACACTTATTAAGCTATCTTTTTTATTTTTCAATAGAACCTATTCTATCTACTTTGGGTAATTAATTTGTCAGATTTTCTGAAATTTGTTCTCCGCCTCAGACAATTTTTTTTAAGGAAAATAACAAAAAGTAAAAAAGCAAGTAAGTATAATTTTGTTAAATTAATTTAAATATTTTGATCATTTTCTAATTTATAATCTAATATCCATTAGATGAGTATTTTATCCATCAAAAACATGTATAAAAGAGTTTATAATTTATTTGTGCTCATAATTTAATTTTAATTCAATGCAACAATCCTCATTTTAATTTTATAGTTCTAGTGGTAAATCACCATCTGAGAAATTTATCAATAGAGAAATTTGAGCCAGTTAAACAAATTTAATGAAGGGATGTTTAATTTTTTAACTTAACCTGAGATTTTTTTATTTTAGTTCTAAGCAAAAGTTGAAAAATAAATACCTTTTAACATATTTGAAATTTCTTTATCATAAAAGTTACAGATTTCTCTCATTTACCCTAATCTATTCTACATTGAAATTAAATTTTTGACAAACAATTATTACTTTTAAAAATTACTTTCTCATTAAAATTTCTTTTACAATAACAAAAATTTAAGTAATAAATAGAAACAATTTAACAGTAGAGATTAAGAAATTCACAAAAAATTGAAAATTAAATAATATGGATAATAAATATTTACATCATAAAATTAAATTGTATTTTTTTAATTTATTTTACGAATAAACATAAAAATACACATATTTTTTATATAAACAATAATTCGAATGATTCTTTATCTAAAAATGTGATGATAACTATCTTTCAAAATTATGAAAAATATAAAATATAGTCACGATGATAAGGATAATCTATGTAAATTTAAATTTATAAGAACTTGTAAATAGTAAGAATATTTTTACTTAACTTAGAAATGTAGCAAATACATTTAAATATTATAAAAAAGGGATGAAACATTCTGTAAGGATTAGCTTTTAGATCAGATATAGATAAATTATCTATGAATTGAGATAATTTTAATTTAAAATTCTAGCATTTATTTCTGCTACTTTAATCAATATAAAAAGCTTAGGATATATTTTGTATTTTCAATTTTATAAACTAAGATATTTAGGCTTGATTACCATGATGGATGGGTTGGTTACAAATAAAAGAAGATAAAGAAAAAAATAAATAATACCTAGTAGGATTGCAGCTTTTAATTTTATCATAAAATGTAATAATAATGATTAATCTATTAACTATAATTTTGATATTCGAAAGGAGTTATTCTGAATTAAAATAGAATATACCCGCTGGCTCTTTTATGGGTGAATAAAATCATGCTAAATTATAATTTATTCCTTAATTTTAATCAAATTTAGCTTTAATAAGATAAATTTATTCTCGCAAAATGTTAAACTCCCTGCAAAGAATATTAATTTATTACTTAATCAATTTTAATCTTTTATTACCATTTCTTAAATTCAGTCTCTTACTGAATTGAAATATTCTTTCTTACTTTTTTAAGTAGATTTAATTTTATTGTTTTTCAAGTATTCAAGGTATAAGTCTGTTAATGGAACAAAAAATTATTAAAGTATTCCAGTTGGAAACATTACTCTTTATCAAATATTAATTTATTATCATTTTATTTATTTATTAAAGAGAAAGAACAATTTAAGTAACATGTATGAACAAACTAGGTATTACTTTCTTTTATTAATTTGTGCTTACTTTTTCTAATCAAATTAAAAAATCTCTGTGGAGAGATCATTCATTCAATTACCCCTCAAAGTAATATTTTTTATCTTTAGAAGTTTGTAAGCAAGACATTAATATTTCCTAATTAATTTAATTACCTTTTGAAGAATAAAACAAATTTACAAAAATATAGGCTCCTGTTTACACTTATTCTTCTACTAAATTTAGAAATCTTTTATTAAATTTCTTTCTCTAGGGCTATAGAAAACTAAAGTCAATAAGTGTAATCATATTCTTCTATCTAATAATAATAATTCAATGTGTAGCTCTGATCGGATATTATGCTCCCTTTTGAGTGTAGAAGCCATATGAGCAATAAGTGGGCTTGTGTTTATTTATATATTCTATTAAATCTTAATTATTATTTTTCTTCTTAACTTCAATTTCTTAGTTTGGTTTTAATGTTCCCACATTTATATTATTTCTTCTCTTTGCTTGAGCTAACATTTTATTCTTATTTTTTTTAATTTAAGCTGCTTTTATATTCTTTAAAACTCTATTTAAATTATTTTAAGGAAAAAACCTTTAAAATATTTTGCCTCTATCAAAATCATTTAACTCATCTATTATTTCTTTTTAAGATGGCTATTATGTTTTATTGTGTGTATCGTTTTTTAATTAATATTAAATTTTATAATTACTTGCAACACTATTTTATTAGACATCCTTCTAAGAAAATGTTTATTAAATTTATTTTTCATAAAATCTCACCAAGTTTAAAATTGAAGAACAAAATTCATTGATTTATAAAGATTGAGAATGTAATTAAGAACTATGTTTTTCTCTTAAACTATCTCTGTTCTTATTACTTATTTCATTCAGAATCTTCTAATTTGAAAAACAATTCACTTATTCTTCTATTTTTAAATCTTAACAATACTATTTTGAAATCCTTGAACTAATCTACTCAACCTTCTTTAATATATTAGTAGATTATTAAGCATGTATTTCATTTTCAGAATTGCAGGTGTTTCTTTTATTAGAATCACTTACATTAAGCAGTAAAGACTATTTCTTTTTGCTACTAGCTAAATGATTTTAATATTTTTAGTCTTTAGATAAATTTCCTCCATAATCTACTTTTAATACATCTTCTTATTTAGATTTTCTATAACTTTTTGGCTATTTGATTGAGACTTTTGAAGAATTATCAGTTGCATCTTCAGAGCTAGAAGTTGTATTGCTGGAATTTAGTTCTTATAAAATTTTATTAGATTCTTTATCTTATGTATCTTCATAATTATCACCATCAGTTTCTGATTCCTTTTCAAACATTTTTAAAACAACTGAACCCAAATAAACAGCTTATTATTTTAACTACATAGAAGCTTATTTATTTATTTTTATTAATTAACTTTTTATTAATAGAAATATTGAGTAAAGTAAGCATAAATTATTAATAATATTTTACAATGAATGAATCCTCTAGCGTTTTCTTAATTAAGATGCATTAATTACTTTATCCTTAAATTCTAACATACTTTGTCTATTTTAGAATAAACTAAAATTATTCTTTAAGTTAATTAATTGCCTATCAAAAAATGCTGTGGTGTCTGGACAATTAACAGCTATGTGCCCCATTTATTTACAATTATAGCATTCCAATCCTATAATATGTAATTCATTTTAAGAATTTATTTGTTCTTAAATCATTTTAAATCTTTCAAAATCTTCAAAATGATGTGAAAGAATATCAAGAAATTTCCTTCTTGAAATTTTGTATAAAGTTGCTAGATTTACACTCCTAGCAGAGGCTGATCTCGCCATCCCAGTAAAGAAAGATATTTCTCCAAAGAATGAATTTGATTCTATAGTTTTGAGTATTCTAGAGTTACTTTACTTTTACTTACTTAAATCAGTATAACATATATCTATTCTTCCTCCCCAAATGAAATACATACACTAATCTTCATCTATTTCTCCTTCCTTAAATATAATCTAGTTTGGCTACACCAATATTTCTTCTATTGAAAATATTAGTTCTTAAATTACTTTAGCTGAAAAGTTTTTAGTGAAAGGAATAAATTTGTTAATTATCTTTTAGTTTATTTCTTTTAAAACTTCTTCTCTTAGTTTATTAGATAGCATTTGCAGGATCTCATCTTCAGCTGCTTTATTTCTATCTTTAGATTCTTCAGATAGAAAATGAAGATAATGTTTAACTCTTCTCTAAAGTTCAATATTAACTCCTTTCATTTTTAAAAATCTATTATAAACAATAGAAAAATATTTTACTTACTTACTTACTATCTATTTTTTTAATTTGATTGTTTACTTACTTATGAATAATCTGTAGCTTATCATTGAGTTCCTTTGAATCCTTTTCGATTTCTTAAAGAATCATACCGATATTATTAATAGAGTATGCAAATACACAGCTCATAAAAACCATGGAAGCTGTGACAAATAAACATTCTATTGCATTTGAAGGTGTGATATCGCCATACCCAACTATTTAAAATAAAATCCTATCAATAAATTTATAATTAAGGGCATAATAATGAATAACAAAACCTGTGCTCATAGTTGTTACTGACCAATAAAGAGAATATGCATAGATTTCTGCCCAAGAATTGTTTTATATTGAAATCTTTTATTACCACGTGTTTTCAAATTAGAGAGTTTCTTCTATAATGGATAACCCATTCCATAAAATACAAACTATTTTATCAAATTAAAAAATGAAATTGTAATTTCTAAGTTAAAATATTAAAAAATCTCTTGTAAAAATTAAAAATAAAATACCAGTATGTGCAGCTATCACTACAAAGAAAATTTAATTTAATAATCGAAGAAGATGCTTTTAATAAGACTTTAAAATAATAGAATTTAAAATGTTGTTTCTCTTTTTTGGGAGGCCAAACACTTTAAAGAAGATTGTTATATTTTTAACATAGGTGATTAAATAGTGATTAGGATTATAAGAGAATCCTTCATCAAGCAAAACCTTTTGGAAAAGAATGATAAATGATAGTACATCCCAAATTAAGTGTGTTTTAAGATACTTTAAAGCAATTATAGAAGAGCTAGTGACAATTTAATCTTTGTGGAAATATGCTGTGTTCAGATTTACAAGTATATCCAATCCAAATAGAGTAGCTGATACCCTGAAAATAATAGTAAAATTCTCTGAATGTTTTTCATTTTGTGCAAAGAATAGCAAAATGGAGTATAGATACATAAATAAAATACTAATTATTATTTAAATAATATCCCAAGCCAAACAAAATCTTTGAAAAGGGAGAAATACAGGAATTAACTTTCTAAAACCTGAAGTTTTTTCTCTTTCCTATTATTCACTTTTCTTGACTTTTTCATAAACTTATTAGCTGCCTTTATCATTTATCATTTTAAATAAACTTAAAGATAGGTTTGTAGGTTACTTTCTCTTTGAGAATCTTTGTTTTAATTTCTATACAAAATTTCTTACATGTAAAAATAGTATTTATTCGCTCACAATATTCTTTTCTAAAGTTTACTTCACAATTGTTTTACACTTATTAATATTCCTGCTAGGTAGATCCACTTTTTTGTAAGATTATTTTCCTACATTACCTTATTTTGAACTATCTTCATATAAATTTGGATTCTATTTATCACTCTCATAATTTTTAACAACACCAGTATTGGTAGCGTTCGCAAAATTATCTCTTTTATAACTATAAATAAAAAGATGATAAACATGTTGTGGTTAAATTATACTATTACTTTAAATCAGCTGTAAAATGTAATTAGTTTAGATTTATTGCTCTAAAAGTAATATCTCTTGAACTCTCTGAATTATAAGGTGGAAGTAATACATTATTATCTTAATGATTTCTATCGATTGAATTGCAATTTTCATCTATTTTAAAGTTTTCATTTAATCCCTATTACGCAACTTCTTTTATCTTTTCTTTTAAAGAAGGCTAAAATATTTCTTCATCATGATCACCTTATAATCCTTCTTTACCAAATCTAAAATCATAATATTCAAATAATCTTCTTTGCTCGTTGTAAGATAGCCTTGAAGAAATATTCATCAAATCTCTATTCTCAGATAAACTAGCTTCATTGATTTTGGATTGATCTATTTATAAAGTGCTATTATCATTCATTTTTTAATCTAACATTAGTTAGCTAACTATAATCTTTATTCTAGTAGAATTAAAGTGATTAATTACTTGCTCAATTTATAAAATAATTAAAACTTACTATTTAGTTTTTAATTTACTTATTCCATTCTCAGAAATTTAATTAATATTAAAAAGTAAAAAAAATTAATGTTGAAGGTTTAAAGATTGATAAGACAACCATTCATTCAAAATTTAATATTATGTATACACACCCCTAAAAAATCCTTAAGTGCGATTGGATTAAAATATAGAAACATTTAATTATAACTACCTACATATTTTCGTTAAAAATTTGATTTAATTAAGCATAGTAAATGAAAATTGAATATATATAACTAATTTATTAGAAAATAATTGATAGATTTAATAATAAAAATAAAATATTATAGAAAAATAAATGAATGAGTAAGTAAGTAAGTAAGTAAGTGAGTGATATTATAAAACAAGTAAAATAAGTGAATTGTAATTAATTAATAACAACATTTACATTACAATAAATTACTGCTCAAATATGTATACATTATTTGCATCAAATTGATTTATACATTGCTTTTAAGCTTGAAATAGTACCAATGAAAGATAATAAAACTCCTACTACCATTATACCTCTATGGAAATATATCTTCTTTAATGGAGCTTCTGGCATTGAGTATTCATACACAATAACAGGCAAGATAAAAGCAAAGAAGCAACCTCCAACAGAACCTACTAGATTTAAAAAGACAGTGAGTCTTTTAAATACAATAGCTATAAAGAAAATGAAGAAAAGGGAGCATATTCTTAAAAGGATGCTTTAATTATAAAATTAAGATTTTATTTCTTCATTGTATTATTGTACTTTATTTTCTGGATTTCCTTCTGAAGCTTCTGATTGAACATTATCTTAGTTTATTTATTAGGGGATATCTTAATCTCCTTAATTTACAGAGCTTACATTCTATCCATCAATAGCATTTCTTTGAGACTATTCTTCTTGCTATTTTTTTATTTTATATTGTTAAACAATTCTATCAAGGAGTTTAAACTCAATAATGTTAACAAGAGGGAACATTTGTAGAGGGTAGGAGAGAAGAATAGCAACGCAATAGAATATTTGGATAAAGACGTACAAAGGGTTTGTCATAGGGAAATTAAATAATATAATATCTCTTACACCTGAACCAAATGCTAAATATCCACTCATTCCAATTAACCCATAGAGAATCAATCCAAAACCAAGAGAACGATTTAGAACAGTTTTAAATTCTGTAGGCTCTTACATAGAACTTCTGTTTATTTAATTGAGAAAATTTTTGTAAAATCATTGAATTAAAAAATTATAGTTTTTTTAATTGTTGTAAGTTTTCTCATAAAATTTAAAAATGATTTACCTAATTTCAAAGTAAAGAGTGGTTCCTTCAAAAGCAAATACAAACAAACCGATAGCATTTCCAAAATCAGACCAATAAATTGCAGATATTTTATCACTAGTTATATAGGATGAATTCATTTTTAAGAAGCAAGAAATTAAGATAATTATCATACTAATCAAAATTAAACCATTAGAGAACATGCTCCATACTTTAAGCTTGCTCATATGTCTAACAAAAATAGTAGGAGATACAAGAACTAGAGAAAATAATAAAGAAGGCACTCTAGAACTACAAATTGTTTTGGTACGATCATAGTCTACAAAGAAACATAGACTTTCTTAGAAGTAAGTAGTAAAGAACAAAACATAAGCAACACAAATACCTGTCTAAATACCAAATAAGAATATGTTCACTAACATTTCCTTTTCCTTTCCTAATACTTCAACACTGAATTCAGTGATACTTCTAGCTTTGGTTTTTCTCTTATTAGCTGCATCAATCATCTACAAACTCAAGTATAAAACCATACCACCACAAACTATAAAAAATATACTCCCTCCTAGCCAACCACTTTTGGCAAAACCAGCAGGCAAGGCCAAAATACCAATACCAACAAATCCCTTAATCATATTAACTGTTGCATTCCAAGTATCTGCCTTTTCTTCATGTTTTTAATTAGTAACTTCACATTCGCTACTAAATGAATCATTACTTAAATTCTCAGGATCCTAATTATTATCTTATTATTGCTATTAGGATTAATTTGATTAACGAGACTAATGACTCTTTTTAGAACTCCCTTTGAACATTATAATAAATTTCATTATACTTTAATAAATATCAAGTTGATATTGATTGAAAAACTATCAAATCATCATCATAATGGATAAATTTAATTTAAAATACTTTATTAAGAGCGATCCTTGATCTCATCTTAATCAACATCTATATTTTAGTTATTGCTAGATTTATTTAGAGGTTCCAAATCTGGGTCATCAGCTCTCACGTCCTGATTCCTCTTAGATCTTTTATTTAATTTCATAGATTAAATGACTTATTTTACAATAATATTTGCTATTTATTTATCTTATTATGACAAATATTGATCTGAATTGAATTATTTTGGATATCCAGTTTATAATATAATGATAAACGTTTTTAACGTTTTTGATGATAAATAATAGCATTATGAATCAGATTACTAAATTACCAATAAATAAATGGTTAATATAATTATGATATTTATCTAATCATCCTTTCAAAAATACATAATATGTTCTTAAAAGATAATAATATCTACTAAACATAAATTTATTTTTTATTGATAATTTTGATCTCAAAATTTAAAATACCAAACCATTGTTTAAATAATCAATATGCCATCCAATTTATATTAATCCCTCTATTATTATTTAAAAAGCACCTTATATTTTATTATTATTATACATCCAATCTTTTAAATTTAATGTTTGAGAATGGTAATTTTTAACAATCACAAAGAGTGCATCTTAAACCTAACATATGTTTATTTTGAATGAAATGTGAAATTTGGAGAAAACCAGCAACTAAAATATTATAAAGAAGTTTGATTAAGCTACAAACTAACAGAGTTACCTAAAATAGAAAATTTGGGCTGGTATAAAAATATTATTAAATTAAGTTTTCTTAAATATTTTTAGCAACAAATTAAGTTTAAAGTTTATTGAATAATTCAGATAAAATATTTTTATAGTTATCTCAGTAATTAAAACGTCACGAAGAAGGTGCTATATACTAAGTAGGATATCAAAATTTCAACAATTATTAGTAATTAAATATTTAATACTTGGTAATTGAATTTGAAAGCAATCCTTTAAAGTTGTACATAAATGATTAAGTAAACAAATGAATAGGACCATTAAATACTAAGATTTGAAGAAATAGTATCTAATTTAAATATTTGTAGAAATAAAATAATCTATAATTTTAATTACAACAATGACAGATTAAATTTTATCAAATTAACTTGCATTTTAATTATACAATTTTTTTGAACTTTTAATAACTTAGGTTATTAAAAAAGAAATTGAACATATAATAATTGATTCATTAATTTAGATATTTTAATTAGGAGATATATAATAAGTAATCAAGATTTAATAGCTATTTATTTTCTTTCTGGATAATACAATTACTTACTTACTTGCTTACTTAAAAAGTATTAATACCTTTTTTTTCAATTTCATCTAGAAAGATAATTCAAAATTGTATTTAAATTTGATGAAGATTATTATTTTAAATTTTTAATCACTCGCTAATTTATAAAATAAAGTACATAAACATTTCTTGTTAAAAAATGGTAAAATAACTAACTAACTAACAAACTATCTGTATCTTTGATTGATTGATTGATTGATTGATAGATTGATTGATTCATTCATTTATTAGTGTTTCATTTTCAATTATTTTATTGTATATCATTTTTATAAGGAATAAATGAAATTAAGCAATAAATTCAAAACGAGTTTTTTTTTGCCAATCGATTTTATTCATTTAAAGTTGATTTAGTTTTCTCATAATTTTTAAAGATATGCTCTCTCTTTTTTGGCAATTATTTTTTGGTGGAATATTAATTAAAACAAAAAGTTCACTATTTTTTTATTTTAGGAAACAAAGATCTAATTGATTGATTATTCATGGGCTGTAAGATTTTATAAAAAGAAGATAAAATGAAAGAAACCATTTTGAATTAATATAATAATAGGTGCTGAATTTTGTGCAATCCTTTCCTTTATTGGAACAGTGTTTTTAGTAATATAAGAATTTAAAATACTTTTATTATTGTTATTGAGAGATTCGAATCTCACAATTACCTATAATTATTCTTAATTATTACTTCAAATTCATCTATTATTTTTAAATAAAAGTCCATTTTAGGTATTATTGTAGCTTCTGGTACCAAATTTATAGATTGGGATCTTAAAGAGCATAGAGATTAAACCAAATCATCACTTTTCATAACCGCTGGGGTAATTTAATTTATAATATTCTTGGTTATTGCAAAATCAATATAGAAATAGGATTAAAACAATTAAAACAATAAATAATTAAATAAATGAAAAGAAAACGATAATACCATGGGATTTATGTTTATTTTATATTAATTCAATAGTTATATTTCGTATTCTTTGTTTTAGCTATGGTTTACAAGTGGAGAAAGGATAAGAGATTAGCTGAAGAAGCTGCTATGAAAGTTGATGGCAGAAGAAGACTTATTTCTGGTGATGATGATGTTGATATATAGAGCAATCAACCTAATTAAAATAGATCTAATAATTATGCAATTAATTGAACTATCTAAGATAACATATTAATAATTTTCCTCTTAAGAAGCTAAGATGAAAAAATAAACAAAACATAAATCTATTCTATCTAATTTTTTACTTAACTAATTTAAATTTATTACTTTTTATTCTCAGATATTTGTATAAATAATGTAAGGTTAATCTTCTTTTGTAAATATTAAAATTATTTATCCACTACTCCTTATTTTTCTCTATATCTTAATAATTTCTGCTCTTAATTGCCATTACTCACTATTTTAGGAATTTATTTATAAGTAATATTTGTTTGAAAATTGAAATATCAACAATCAAATTTTTTAATGATTCTCTCCTACCTAATTACTTTAACAATAATTTTCAAAATATTCTCTTCTACTTACTGTTGATATCTATAAATTTGAATAATGAAAAATAAATAATTGAATAAAATATTAAATTTAATCATTTTAACACAAATCTTAATTATTAACTTAACTGATTTTGGATGAATTCGCAAATGTAAAAGTAATAACTATTTGCATGTAAGCCAATGATGATACAAACTATTTCAAACATAGAAAATTTATTACCTATTTAAATGATGTAAACAATTTTAACAGAAAATAGAGGATAAATAAATTCAATTGGAAGAATATGAAGGATTGAATTGAAAATAAATATATTACTATCAAAGGATTATTATTTTAAATTATTTATTAAAGAAGAGTATTATTGGTAAAAAAACGATATTTTCGATAAATGTAATTATAGCTCTTCGAATTTGTTTCTACTTTAGAAAATTATTATAATAATGAGTGAAATCATGAGCTGTAATAGTATGTAATCCCATCCAAAAATTACATGAAATATAATAAAATTGAGTAAGATTATAATATAAAATATTAATTAAATAAACAAAATCAAAAAAAGTAAAGCAATTAATAAATTAAATAAGTAATCAATCAATAGATCAATCAACAAATCAATCAAGAAGATAGACTTCATTTGGAATGTCTTTAGATATTGTAAATCATATTAACTCATAATCTATTTCTCAAAGCTTTATTATTTTAGAATAAGCTTAAAAGATTAATAAAGCGGTCTTTAAGTGTAAATTCAGATATATAAAAGCTCTCTCAAGTACTAGAATAGTATACCTTCTTTAAGAATATTAAATAAAAAATTACTACAGAGAAATATGTAGAGTTAATTAATGAAATAAGTGTAGTTGATTTCCCAAAATATAGCAAAGTATTTAACTATGGTAAGAAAATTATTAGGATAATTAATATTTTTTACTATGTCTATCATCTTATAATTTTTAAGCGTTTAATTACTTAAAATAGGTGATATGGGAAGGAAATTTTATATAATTCTCTAAGGAAGTGTTTTTATAATTACACCTGACAATAAATCTTTTTCATTTGAAGGAGAGGAGGATACATATATTAACTATTCTTTTCTAGAGAATGAGGAGGATAAAGAAATATATGAAAGAATGTGCTAACAAAATAGAGGAATGAAGATTGTATCAGTCCTTAAACAAGATAACTCCTTTGGTGAAGTTGCCCTTCGTTCTAATGTTCCTAGGTAAGTATTTACTTACTTACTTCTTTCTAAAAACTTATATTTAATAAGCAGTGGTTATTTCAAGTGAAAATACCAGAGAATAATGTTAATTTTTTTAATTTTCATTTATTATTACTTCTTTTGAAAGTTTGAGATATAAACAAGCTAAGAACTGTCTCAACTATACTTATCTCAAATGGAAATAAGATGTTTGAAATGAGAAATATTAAAATTGAACACAATTATTTTTTTATTTTTTTCTATTTCAAATTTTAAATTAATACTTTGATTCGGTATTTGGAATAAAAGTTTAATAAATCAATATTTTTAAATATAGAACTGCAACTGTAATCTGCAGAGAGGCATGTGTATTGATAGCTATTAACGTAGATGTGTACCACTCAATTGTAGGTAGATATTTATCTCATTATAGATTTAATTTACTATAGTTAAATTTCTTCTTATTTTGTCTTTAATTTGATAAAAATAAAAATTATAGAGGAATATCATTCTGCATTGTATGAAGAAGATATTAGCTTTTTGTTAAGATTTCCTTTTTTAAAAGGATGGGAAAAGTCTCATATTACAAACTTGCTCAGATATATTAGGAGAGTGTAGTGCTTTGGCAACCAAATTATTTATAACGTTGGTGATCCTGTTGAAAAAATATATCTTATAAAGCACGGTGAATTTGAAGTAAATAAATAATTTATTACTTACAGTTGATAATAATCCCATCAACCAGTTCAAAAATTCAAATAAAATTAAAAATTATTTATTAATGATAATTTCATAGAATAGTAATAATAATTTCAAATTATTGATAAATGTTTTTAGATTTATTAAACAGATAGAGTTTCTTTCAGAATAGAAGATGAGCAATAAGACTTAGATGAGGCTGATGAACTTAATTTGACTAAGAAGAGGAACAAAAAAGAGCACTTGTGCAGATCTGCTATCTTGAGTGATTATTGTTCTTTTGGAATAGAAGAAATAGGCACTTAATAAGAAAAAAGATAAAATAAAGTAATCTGCGTTTCATCAGAAGCTCTCTTATACGTAATAGACAAGAAATAATATTTTAATGTAATGTAGGATAGAGGACTGATTAAAGATCTTGCTGTAGAAAATCAAACAAAATAAGTTTGGAGAGATAAACATGGTGAGGAGAGAAAAATATTGAATGAATTCTTCTCACCTAAGAACTCAAATTTAAATTCTAGTTCTAATAAGTTTTATAATATGGACTCGTTATAGCTCAATGATGAGAATATTACATAATCTAAAGTAAAGGCATCTAAACGTTTAAGCCTTTAGCTGACTAATAAGAGATCTGCTTAATAGTTCTAATAATAATTGCAATAGAACCAATAGCAGCAAGAATATCATAATTTCTCTCAATCTTCTATTTCTCATATTTAAAACGAAGAAAATTAACTTTTACATACTAATTCTATTCGCAAGATTCCTTTGTGGCTCTCTAATTAAAAATAGTAGCAATAAAATTCCTCTACTAGACTACCTTAAGTTGGTTCACTGGTTGAAACAAATAACAGTAAGATGCATGATGTAAATTTCTCAAATCCAGTATCAAGTAATCTTAGCTAGGCTAAATTGAGCTACAAAGGATAAAGTTCTATTTTATTATCTTCTTAAACAAAAATATAAGACAATTCACCAAAGAGTAACTTGCAATCAACAGTAAAATATAATTTAATAAAATTCTCTTTATTTGATTTTTTAAAATTAACTATTATAGAGAAGTTTAACTGCCTAAAGATAAATTAGAGCCTCTCAAGTGGATGCAGAATTAAATGAAAGGCCATTATTAGATTGCTATGTGAATGCTATGATGAAAAAGACTATGCTGAGTACTTAGATGAAAAAATAGAAAGTATTTACTTAAAAGGAATTCTTTGCAGCAATAAGATAAACTCAATAAAAGAGGAGATATTGCACACCAAAAGAAGAAGGAAAGAATTATATTTATTCCTACCATAAATAAAAAGAGAATAATTCATAATAATAAAAGTTACATCCTAACAATAAAGACATCCCGGGCAGTATTTTAGGAGAATTGCTATAAGACTAAAAAGTTAAGTAGGACCTTCACAATATCAAACAAACATTTTTACATGAATAGCGTATGAGCTTAAAAAACACTCAGTTACACAGAAAATTAACAGCAAACTATGATCTTTGATATAATAAATGCTAAGAATAAATAAATAATTAATTAATAGATTTATTGATTTACTTACTATTAAAATAATAAAATAACAGTATTATACTATAATAATAACAATTTAATAAATTTAACTTAACTCTGTATTCATATTTATATTAATAATCACTACCCTCTCTTCTATTGTCCTTTCATATCATAATTATTTCTTCATGTTTCTAAAAAATTAATGGCAGATAATCATTACCCAATATTTAGTTTCCTCTCAACAAAATAAAGGATGACAATAAAAAGAAAAGAATATTATAATTTTTTAAAGAATCAAAAAAAATGTAAAATTTTCAAAATATTAACTTTATAATTGATTCTAATAAGATAAAATAATTAATAAAATTGATAAAAGATTAATAAATTAGCAATCAGACAACTACTTATTAATATAACTACTCAGATAATAATCATGCATAATAAATCAATAAATTATAACTAGATTATCAATAAAATGATCAAAAATTTTCTAAAAGGTCACATTGACTGTGTAAAGGTGTTAATAAATAAAAATTTACAGATTAACTCTTTTTCATTTTACAAATAATCCACTATTCCTTCCTTCTTTTATCTACTCATATTTTAATTATTGATTTAGGTTATATAAAAATAAATAATTGTATTATTATTTATTGATTAAATTTGATGATAGTATTCAAAATTTTTATTATTAATCATACAAGATTTTGCGCTTTATCACTATAATAATTTAAGATTTCAAATCAAAATTTTTAATTAATCAAAAATTCATTTTAGATCAATTTTACAATCATAAAGTATCAGCAAGTAGATTACTTAAAATTTTATAGGAATCAAAAGAATAGTAGCTAATAATGAACGAAGGAAGATGTCAGTTATTAAAAAAATATTATTTCTCAAATGAAATTATAGAGAATAATGAATAATATTATTATTTTAAATAGAATATATGCAGATAGCTGGTAAACCACAGCCAAATAACTAAAGGAGAGAAATTGGAGATGAAGCAGTTTGGACTTTGAGTTCAGCTAAACCAGGTAATGGTGTAGAATAACTTAGAGATGGTGATGATAAAACATTTTGGCAGTAATTAAATTTGCTTAAAATAAAACATGAATAATTTAACTAAATTTTGAATGAAATAGATCAGATGGTAACTAGCCTCACTTGATCAATATATAATTCCTTAAAAAAATGAGAGTTCAAGTAAAATAATTAATGATAAATATAAAAGCTAAAGCTATTTATAAAATGAGATTAAGTGAATAAAACATATTTATCTATTTATTTTAGGAAGTTGCAATGTATTTAGATTTTAAAACTGATGAAAGTTATACTCCAAGTAAGATTTCTATTAGAGCGGGAACTAATTTATAAGATTTAAAAGTAATATTGCTTATTAGTGATAAAAATATGAATTTAAAAATGAAAAATTATTTATTTAATAGGAATCTATATATGAAGAATTAGTAGAACCTAGTGGATGGTATATTTTTCCACTAAAAACAAAATTACTTGATGAATCCGAAAAGTAATAGATGTTTTTTTATAATTAATTAAGCAAGCAGCAAGCGAGCAATTTAATAAACTTAATTGATTGATTGAGCCAACTTTGATTCAAATATTTAAATTATTAACAGCACATTTATTTTATTTTAATAATAAAAATAGACCATATATTTTAACAATGAATCTATAAATTGCAATTTTATAAAACTAACATAGTGGTAAAGATACCCATATTAGATAGGTTCTTGTCTTTGGACCAAGAGAGTAAATTAAAATACAGTCTTCAAATAATCAATTCATTTTATTGATTTATTTAATTAAATATAGGAAATAAAATTAAGGTTTAGGATTTCCAGATTTTAAAAGCCCTGAAATTACATAATACTATTCAATCAGATGAAAATAAGAAAAGGTTTAATATTTATTTAAAATTAGAGTTGTATTTGATTAATATAGTTAGATGTAATTGTTATATTTATAACTTTATAATGAGAGTTTTAAAGGAAATAATTTCTTCTTACAAAATAAACATTCTCACATTCTTAGAATACATTTAATTATATTTTATTAGTTAGTTGTGTTCATTTTGAACTTGACAAAAATTTTGTAGAAAAAAACTAAATTAAATTATAATCTTTGATTTATTATATTGCTTTATGTAAATGAAATTAAGTTCATTTGCTTTTCTTTAAAATTTAGAGGTTTCTTTAGATCAATTTAAAGGGTACACCTTTTAAATAAAATTAATAAGCATATCTCAAATCTATCAATCAATCAATTAACAAATGTTGAATTGCATTGCGTAATTTAATAATTATATTTATCTATTTGAAACCAAAATCCCATATCTTATAATGATTATTATTGCAGATCATTTAAATATAAAATCACACAATTTTAATAATTAAAGGGTAAATCTATTTCAAAATAAGTGAATTCAACTTGAGTGTGTTAAATCCTCTCTTAAGAATTTTAAAAAATATCATCATTTATCTCATACAATGCTTATTAAATGTAATACATAAAGAGATAAATTACAAATATATTTATTTTTATTATCTTTGTACTTTAAATTGAATAGTAAGAGCTTAACGATGATATTATCTGCTACAGAAAAAGAACAAGAAGATTCTATGGCTAATATGATATAAGTAATCTTCATGCTAATGAATAATTTATATGTACTATGAGGATGAAGAGAAACTAACGACACTTATTTTAAAAAAGATAGATTAGAACTTCTATCACCTAATTAGAGATTAATAGGAATTATCATTTCGAAAAGACAATATTAACACTTAAGTTTTTTTATTTTAGGTGACTCAATTCAAATCTTTTGATGATCAATGGCTGTGAGGAATGGGAGTAATTAAAGGATACATTTAGTGCATGTAGCAAGTAACCCACATAATCCACATACCGATGGTTGCAATGATGACAGAAACTATAACAGTACTATTTTTTAATTTGCAAATAAGTTAAAATTTTATTGAGCTTGATAAATTATTTTATCATCTTTAAATTAAAATTAATTTCAGCATGATATTATTGAGTATCTGCTATCTTATGAGTTTTAAATTGATCTCTCTTCTTTAAATTGATTTATTTTATTTCTTTAAACCCATTTATTTAATTATTTCACTACATTTTACATCTATTGATTGCTTGTAACATTTATTTTGATGATGCTCATACTCATTTCTTGCTTAATTATTTTTAATCGCTATGATGTTAAAATAGATAAATAATCAATCCAATGTCATTACCCTCTATTTTCATAGTAAAGAGTTCTCTCTGAGTTCAATTTTGGAGCATTAGATTAGAAGGATTTTTTAACGTAATTATCGATAATGCAGTAAGCTACTATACCAAGGAATAAGAAAACGCAAGAACCTATAATAATGCCTGTAACTGGATCGCCCATTTTATTTACTCTACTATTAAAATTATGTTATTAATGAATTTTTTTAATTTTTGCTTTTTATTAAAAGTTAGTTGTTTATTCAAGATACTTTGATTGACAATTAATAATTAAAATTTTGGTTTCTTCTATTGAAATTCTATCTTATTTATTACTTAATTTTTGTTACTTCATTAATTTATTCACATTCAATAAATCAGTCAATCATTCATTCTTAGTTTATTCAATCTAGGGTATTACTTCCTTCCTTCCTTCCTCTTCATTTTATTTTAATTATTTATCTATCATTCATCTATTTCTACACACCCTCTCCTTATTTTCTTCCCTTCTTCCTTTCTTTTAACTTTTTATTCTTTATACCTACTTTTTTTTGTGTATCCCTTTTACTTCTATTTTTCTAATCTTTTCTCTTGAAATTTTCATAAAAAATAAAATTTATCTTCTAATCCATACTAAACTCGATGCTTCATCTATCAATCATTTAATAATTCTAGTACCACTAATTATACATATCTTGTTTCGTTCATAGTTTTGGTAATAATATTTAATATTATCTTTGAAAAAAATCTATCAAATTTTTTGATTACAATAGTAAATATTATATTTTTTCTATTCTATTTCTATGAATTAGGTTTTAAAAAGATAGAGAATAGATAAAAATATAGTGGTTTCTTTAATATTTTCTATTTCCTATCACTATTAATTTTTTAATAATCATAAATAATTCTAACTTTAAAGTAAGCAATATATTAATTAATATTATTATATCAACATTTATAAAACTTTGATTTCGATTTTTAAAATAACTTTACATAGGATATTAATTAAAGAGCTTTATTTTAATTATATCAAATTTAATTAAAATATTTAATTTTAATATCAAAGTTAGTTTTTGAATAAATGACTAGAGATTATTTAGAAAATTGAATCCTCTAATTTAAATATTATAGAGAATATTAAAATAAGTTCAATAGTTCTTTATTAAATGTTCTTATATGGATAAATGAAATCTAAATTAATAAAATAATATTATCAAACAGTAAGTAAGCATTTATTTATTCATCTATTTTGTTTTAATTATATTAGGAATTTAGACTGTAGTAAAAGATATCCAGATTTTTTAAAAATTGTATAATTGCAACTTAAATTAAATCAATCTTAACTCATAATTTGATTATTTTATTAAATTTTGGATAGAATTTGTATTTAGTTAGTTAATTAGATAGATAGATATTTCATACAAAGGATTATTACATACAGCAAAAGGCAAGTAAAATGGATACAATTTCTACTGAAACAGCAGCTAACGCATAATAAAAAAAATTAATACTCCATTTTGATATTAATAAAACTCTTGTTTTAGCTGATACAAAATTAAAGCATTCAAAAGAAGAATCAGTAAGTACTTACTTAATTAATTAGTTATATCATGATGAATTTTTGAATCCATTCATAAGAAAATATTGCAAACTATCTAATCAAAGCAACTCATTTCAAATTATCAACTATAAACTTATTTTCATAATAGTTGAATATTCTTTTAAGTAAATTTGCATGGGGAAAAATTGAGCAAAAAGATTCAGAATCATGTTGGAAGTTAGGTATATTATTTGTTGCGATAATATAATTTAGATTAATATTATTAATAATTTAGCGCTTACTCATTTCTCTTTTGAAAAGCCAGCAGAAGATTTAATAAGCTATTAGTAATTTTATTGTAAAATGTAAGGGGAAATTGTTGAATTGTTTGTTATTCTGTTATAATAGTTAATATATATCTTAATTGCACCCTGAAATCACAGCTGAGAAAGAACCTTCATAAGAGAAAAGAGATGAATTGAATAAATAAATAAAGTAAATAAAGGAGATATATAGAATAAATTATAAGCATGGAAAGATCAGTATTAATAAACCAAATTTTATTTATAAATAGCTAATAGAGATAGTAACTCTATAATACACTTTGTAGGTCAAGCAATCCTGGAATGAAACTTAAACCTGAATATGATAGAATTATGAAGAATATTTGCATTCCTACAAACGTTTATGAAGATATAAAGCAGCAGATAGTAAATATGTTAAAATAAAAATAAGGGAAATAATAATTAATTAATTTAACTAGGAGAGATTAGCTTCATAAGGAAAACAAGGGGGAGATCCTCTTCCTAATACTAGCAGAGTTTATAAAACAGATTAGGAATGTGTTTATCCCACACCAAGCAAATACCTTTAATTTTTTTAAGATGGAAAATATTAAATTCTACCAGGTTTCTATCGTATGATAATTTAGCTTTTAAGATTGAAAAGAGATTTTACAATTATATTCCACTCGTATGCTGATAATCTTTACGATATTATTGCTGAGTTTAATTTGTAAATATATTTATATAATGTCAAGTTAAAGTTTTACATATACAATCAAACATAATAAATAGATTTTGTAGAGGCGAGCATCCTTGTTATAATGGTAAAAACAACACTCCTTAAGTTAGATTGGATGGAGTTAGGTCTAAAAAGAATTGTGTAATTAATGAAAGAAGCATGGGTTTATTTTATCGTTATAGTGAAGATATTAATGAATCTGCATTAGTTATGGGTACTCTCAAACGTGTTCCGAAAATTAAACATTTAGAGGATGAATATGAAAAAGAATTGGAAGATGACTCTGTCTCCATCCATAAAGGGCTCCACTCTATTTACAGTTACATAAATTAAATAAGCACAGAAGTAAGTTAGTATTATTTTTTAATTGTTTATTAATTTTTATTACTTTTGAAAAAATACAGAGAGGGGCTTTTGTAATAAATCACGATTATTAGTTTTGGGTAGATAATGGATAAAAAAGTAGATTTAGTAAACCACTTTTAATTGATTAACAAAACTTTGAATCCTTGAACATATTCTTTGATGATAACATTACTGAGTAATTTGCTAATTTAATAAATTGTAGTTAATTGTTTCTAATTTACTTAAAATTAATTTTAGAGGAGATGATTGCATAATAGATGTTAGAGATGCAGTAAATGGATAGCAAATACCTATTAAAAAATAATTAAATAAATACTTAGTGCCTATATCGATGTTGGATCTTTTAAGAGATCCTGATTATCTAATTAAATGCATTGATAACTGTGAGAAAAAAAGAGATGAGGAAGTAAGTTTGTTAGATTGTTAGTTACTTTGTTTTTTAATTAGTTCATTCTTATTCTAACAATAAAATTATAATTAAACAGATTTACAGATATGTGAATGGTATTTCAGAAGAAGAAGTTAAAAAACCTGAAAAGTCTAAGTTTTAAATTTTATAAGAATCAAATAAGTCAGAATATTTAAGAAATACAGTTCTACCCCTATTATATCCAGTAATTTCATAATTTACATATTATTTATGACAAGTATAAATATTTTATTTATATTTAAGGCATTCTAACTTGTAGATAAGGAAAGACCATAGGATCCTATTAGCTTGATTGCATTATACTGTCTCAAAAATTAAGATAAAGTTAAAGTGCCAAAACCAAACGAAGAGTATTTATAAGAACATCATTAAAAATATAAATCATTAATAAAGGAAGTGTAAAAATCTTAAGAATAATAATAAAAACCTAATAATGTATGATCTGTTTATTTTATACTTAGTTTTAACAGTTATCAATATTATCAGTAATAATTTATTAAATCTATTCTATAATTTATTGTTTTATATCAACGAGTTTTTGCACTTGTTATACTTCTTTGTAGTAAGCCAAAAAATAGTAGATTCTTTCAATTTAATATTATCTGAAATCTGGTCAGATGTCAAAATGTTGAAAAATTATTCTTTTAAATTTAAAGAGTTATCAAATTTGATGTTTGAAAAGTATTATTTATAATTGATGCTGCATCTTTTTTATGAAATATTTGATTATTACTGAGAATGAAAATTTCAATTTAGAATGGTAATGATATACTTTTTGGTAATTATTGATTAATATTTTTGTGCAAAATAAAAATCTGATATTTTGAATAAGAATAAAGATTAGCAAAAGAAATTTAGATTTATTTATTTATTTCTTCTAAGGAAAAATAATTAATAGTTGAAAGGTGTAAATAAGGTTAGATAGGACGATGGAGATCAACTTATAGTATTTTGAAACTCTACTAAATCTAAATAGGATATCATATGGTATCAAGTGTTTTGTAAGAAGTTCAGATAGATGCAAAAGAATGTTTGAAACAATGGGACTTACCCCTGCAGAATTCTTGAGGCCATTTGGTAGAATGGTTAATAAAATAGAGTTCAATTCGATTAATAACAAAAAGAGATTGATTTAAAACTTTTTTGTTAATTTTATTGACGATAAAGAATATAGAATCCCTTCAAAGCAACAAATTGAAGCATAGTTATAGAAAGTGTTGGAAAGGAATACTCCCTAATTAGATAATATTAATGTACCTTTGATTTTAGATTATTATACATAAACATTTGATTTCATTAAGATTAAATAGTATAGTAAAATAAATAGCTATTCAAAATGTTAAATAAAATGAAATCAAAATTTAGGAATGAATAGTGATTATTTGATTGATTGATAAGGCATTACATTTTATAAATTTAGATATAATATAAGACAAAAGAAGAAGTTGAGATTCACTTAGAAAACTAAAGAAGTTTTTGGTTTGAGAAATGCGGAGAAGTTATTCTTGATGTAATGGATTAATTTAAGAATATTGCTTTTGTTAAATGGGAGAGGAATATAAAGAATTGATTAGAAATAGCATACAAATTATGGGATGAACTCTATTAATAGAGGATGACAAAGGATAGTTTATAAATTATTATGTTTGTAAACTTAAGCAACAAATCTCTCTCAGATATTTTATAAATTAAAATTCAATCATTTTTAAAAAAAATAATTAGCAATGCAAGTTTGCTCACGCATTTACATTTATAGACTAGCCTCTATATTTGATTAATTTTATCAGTGCTGATGAATAGGATCCAGTGAAAGCAATTTAACTTCTTGAGTAATGAATTATTCATTATCTATTTTTTATAAAATAGAAGGAAATTAGAATATAATAATTATAAATATAAGGTAAGAAACCATCCCATAGCTTAAAGAAATCTTCAAAAATAACCCTTAAGAAATATAAAATAATAATATCCCAAGAGCAAATTTTATTGTCTATGATGCTTCCAATCCAAGACATATCGAGAATGTTTAAAATTTGCAACGTGATTTGAGAGCACGTTATGATCAATACTTGACTCGTATTATTCCTATTAATTCTCCTTAAGCTGTTTACGATCTTCAACCATGGGAACAGTTTTTAGATGCTAGATATTTCATTTAAATGGCTACACCTTTCGATAAGAGAAAGAGGGTTTTATCATAAGATGATTTTAATAAAATCTAACTTCTATTTAATGTAGGATTATTTAAGGGTAATATATTTATTTATGCTTTAAAATTAATATTAAATAGGAATTCGTTTTATCCTTTTTGGTACCTAATATAGAAGCCAAGCTGAAAGCATATCATGCAAACTATATTTCATAAAAGAAAACTTCCTTTTCATCTACATTTAAGGTATTATCTTTTTAAAAAGTGTAGAAAAAAGTAAAACTAATTTAATTTATGGATAGAAATTATTTAATAGAGATGAAACAAAGCCTGAGCCAGGCGGTGCTTACTAGATGACTCCTTATGAAGTCTTAGTTAGATATATTGGAGATATTCTTTATCTAATGCATGATTATGAATAGTCTTAAGATTTTTATAAATAATGCTAAGAAGCTTTTAAAGTAAGCTAGCTTATTTTTTCTATTTGATCAATTATAAATTGAATAATAATTTAAATAAATAAAATAGAATAAATCTTATAGACATTATGGTAGTGCTACTGAAATGGCTGTTTATAGTTAAGTAATGTGCCATCACGAACATAAAATTCCCTTCTCTAAAAATGATGTTCAATAAATTGTTGTCCAGCTTACAGATGCTATTTCTTTTTTCAGTTATTAACTCAATCATACTCATTTTGCTATTAGGGGAATCATCTTTAAAATCTATATTTAATTTTTGTGTAATAATTAAATTGTTCATTAGCGTTAAAATTGGGAATTGAATTTTTAATAATGAAATTTATTTTAAAACAACTAAATAGATGATAAATTCGATGCTATTATAAATTAGTAAATTTATGACATCGGATATATGGTAAAGGATAGAAGTGATACTCCAAAGATTAATTAATACCCTATTATTCATTGTTTATTATAAGAGTAGTTCGCTTAGATGCATTTAAAATTAAAGCCATCTAGAACCAGAAAATATTGCTAGAATCTTCTTTATGCTGGGTATTAATATGGTAAATCTAAGTTTAAAGTGCATGCCCTGAGATGTTTCTTGGTGATTGAAAAAGAATATGAATTTAGCAAATGGACTTAGCTTTAGGATTTTATTTATAAACAGTTAGCTAAATACTTTATAGAAATTTCTGATTTTAAGAATAGCTACAAATATGTAAAATTGCTTCTCAAAAACGTTGAAAAGAGGGATTCGTAAGAAAAACATTAGCAAACTATTCTAGATACTGAAACATTTTTGAATGCTTTTGAAAAATCATAAAATTTCCCTTTACATGATAATGAGTTTACTTATATTCCTTTACCAGAAGTAACTTTATATAGATTTAAACTACCTATAAAATATTATTTTATTTTTTGTATAGGTTTCATAGAAAAGCTTAGATATTATCATTTCTGATGAAATGATGTTTGATGGGTAGAATTAAAAATTATCTACTTTATAGAGCATGAGTGTTTAGGGTGTTTTGAATAATATTCTTCTAACAGAACGTGATAAATCCGTTTTACATTGGGATGAAATGGGTTTAAAGCTATTGAATGATAGTAAAGAAAAGGAAAAGATGAGTAGATTAGAAATAGAAAGAGAGAATTGTATTTTAAAAAGTTTTTCTGCAATGTGCACAGAAGATAAATAGAGTTCTTTTGATGTTAGAGGCGATTCAACTTCATAATTTAGAATTGGATACATTGATGAAATGATTACTATAAAATTTGAACTAAGTAATCCTCTCAAAAAAGCATTTAAGATTGAAGAATTTGGTCTTTACTATGAATTCTAGGCAGATGGCGATTAGGAACACACTACTAACTCACCTCATATATAGGAATAAAAGAAAACTTTTGAAATAGGAGAATTGAAAAAATTCTAAGTAAATTCTCTCAATATTATTTTATTTTCATACCTTATAATTTTTATCAATTTTTAGGTAAGCTTTAAGATTATTCCTAAGGCAGAAGGTGTCCTAGTTATTAAAGGTTTATAATGGAAAGTATTTAAAATACCTGTCACTTTCTAATTTGAAGTTAAAGGTAAGTTAACAAAGGATGGATAAAGTAGACTTAATAACTTTTCAAATAGAATCAGAATATTCCCATCCACTGGAAAATTAATTATGAGGGCTATCAACTTTGAAAATAAATTATTCTTTGGAGAAATAAAACCTATGACTTTGGAATTCAAAAATGAGGGTAATACTGCTATTAAAGATGTAAAAATTATCTTCTCTGAACCCTATATCTATGGAAGAAGTAGTTTAAATCTTACTAATATTGTCATCTAGCCAGGGGCTACTTATGTTGATAAAATATATATCCGTTCTAGCAGCAATAAAGAGTGTTTAGTTAAATTCTTAGTTTCTTATAGATCTGACAACAATAATTTCTTCCGTTATGCTAGATTCCATCAATAAATTCCAGTAATTTTAATAAACTTGAAATAAGATTTTAAAAAATAAAATTAAGCAATAATTTAAGGGTATTTTAAAATATTTTATTGCAGTAAATAAAGTTAAAAAATATATCAAAAAGCATTATTAATTATGAATACTTTAAAATGGATGCAATTATTGATGATAGAATTGCTTTTTTAACAGCAAGCTCATTTTTAACCACATATACTTTTAAGCATCTCAATTTCTTGCTTTCACTTTTTCTGTTACATAAAATTAAAAAGGTTATGTATCAGTCAAATTATAAAACTTCACATTTTAATTTAAATTGATAAAATTCACCTATATTTTCTTTTTGAGAATCAACCAATAGTTAATAGGGAGGTAAAAAGGTAGGTGGATTTTTATTATTTGGTTATTTTTTATTTAATGAACCAAATTTTCAAATAGTTTATGTGTAAATAGGTTTAGGCTTAGTTTTTTATTAAAAATTATACAGTAGTGCTTTACCACAAGTTATAGAATTAAATAATTACAATTTTGGGTTTATAGTATTTAATAAGTCATTGCAATTCCCACTTACTTCTGTTATTTTTATTAGGCTAAATTATATCCTTTTACAAATATAGGTCAACCCATCTTTCATTTTAGTTCACTCTCCACTATATGTTTGCGATTAGCATAGCATACATTTATCTGTTGATGATTAATTCCATTAGAACTTTATGAGAGTTAAGCCAGAAGAGCCTAAATTACAAACTTAAATAAGCAAAGGACCAAATATCTTATTACAATCACAAAATTAAACTAATTTACTTGACTTGGACATAGGAGATACAGCTGCTAATGAATCTTCTATTTATAACAGAGGAGTAGAAGAAAATTACTCATTACGTATCCATTAGCTAATTATGATTGATAATAATTGGAGATTCTTATCAGTTCCATATTAAGTAACTAGTTAGGAAAAATCGTATTACTTCAATGTGATTTTAAAGCGTCTTTCATTGAATAGAAGAAAAACATCTCATTACCACAGCTAAGAATAGAATGCATTATTAGATTTGTTAGGTGAAGATGACGATATTAATAATATTAATTAGAAGAACCTTGATTTGCTCGATGATGGAGATAATGGACTAATTTAAAACCCAACTGTTGCCGTAGCTGAAGAAGGAAAATAATAAATCGATAAAAACTAAATCCAATCATAACAATCTATTTTAAGCGATGTTGACGAAGGCGATATGCATTTCTTGAATTTGGATCAAAATTAGATACTCAATCAATACAAAGATATTAATAACTTCAGTTGTGATTTCAATACTATAAAAAATTATATCAATTATGACCGTCAACTACTTTACGACAAGTATTGGGACAAGGATATTGACTTTGATCATCCTGATCTTGTTTCAATCACTGTTGCTTGGACATATAAAACACCTGGTAATTCTATAAAATTTTACTTAATTGAATTTTTTGAGAAACAAATTGAATTCAAATGAAGTTACTCCTTTCTTTATATTAATCTCAATAATTCAATTTATTACTAAAATAATCCACTGAGAAGTAAATAATTATCATAGATGATTTTGGTTACAATTTCAAACAAGTAAAGGAGAGTTCAAACTTTTATAATTTTTTACAATTCAAGTTGAGATAAGGATAAGTTACAAATTTACTGATTTAGCTTACATGAAATATAATATGTTCCTATTAATGTGGTCATAGAATGATTTAAAATTTATAGTGACTTACTCTAAAAGATAATTATATCAATACATACAATTAAAACTTAAATTTATTATTATTTTAATCTATAAAATAGAAAGAATCTATTCAGGCTTGCATGGATTACCAAAAGTAAGAATGAACCCAACAGTTATCCACAGTAAAAAGGGCAAATCTAATCCTTTTGATTTGTTCTCCTTGAGAATAAATTTTGATTACCAATAGCAAGTTAAGCACAACTTTGCTGTAAATCCGTAATAAACCACTCTTTAATTTTTTCAATAGATAGTTTTTTGCTTTAAGACAAACACTCCTTATAATTTTATATTCAGTAAATACACAATTTTTCAAAATATGATAAATTGTTACTAGGTTACCATCCTTCAAATGTCATTCTAAAAGCTAACATTATGAATTGACACTATCATCATTTAACATTATTTAATTTAATTATTTCTTATTTATAGTATTTGCAGCGTGAACGTATAATTAAAAATCAAGAATTTGTACTGCAGAGAGCAAGTTTCTTTTAGTTTCTTGTGTGTCAATGGCGATGAACCACTTACGTAAAAATCAACTATTTCCATTTGTTAAATTTAAAAACTAGAACCAGCAGAGATAGTAGAATTTATATAACTATTTTTAAGAAGAAATTGAACTTGATTAGTTCTTCAAATTTAAATTTTTTTCATTAAATGAAGTAAAGCTCACATTTTTAAAAGATTAAATTAACACCTTTGAATTTGAAATAATCGCATTATTTTAATTAAAATTCTGAGAAAATCACCATAAAAAAGTTTAAAAAAATACAAAATTTTTACTATAGAATCTATCCACTTGTTTACTTTTAATTGATTCAAATATAAATGATAACCACAAATTAATTTAATTCCAAGAATGTGAGAAAAATAATATTTCCTCTGCTATGACTTAAAACAAAATATCAAATTTTACTAGCGTTAATTTTTTTTATTTCAATTTAAACAATACAATAGCAACTAAAATGATGAACAATATCCTTTCTTCGTTTGGGAAGGAGAAACGGAAAGAGTAATTAGCTGCTTAGATTATCAAGTAAATATTTGCTTTACCTTGTTTTTAATTATATAATTTTATATTCTCCAATAGAATTAATAAAAATACTATCACTTCTATTTATCTATCTTTAGCAATTAAATGTATTTTTACTTAAGATCAATTTACATCACCTTTTTTAAATTTATTTCCTTCTAATTATCAATTATTTTCTTATTAATTTCTTACAGGCAGAGGAAACAATAAATTTAACTGCAACATTTACATCTGAAGGTCTTTACAGCATCAATAGATTTAAATACTACTTCTTCAGAAATAAAGAGACCAAGGAACTAGTAGAACCCTTAAGTCAATCTGAGTTGTAGATTAACAAAAAAGTAGAATATAAAAGCTTTGTTCCACTAGATAAAGAGTAATACTTTTTAAATATAATTAATGCTGAATGAAGAATAAAAAAATCTTAAAGGCACTACAAGTTATTTAAAAATAGAATACTTGCTATTAATAAAATTAGACACAATAAAATTAAATTTAATTGCTTCCTTCATGTTTATATGTCATTTCATTTCTTACATATCCATATAATAACTATATTTTGTAAGTTACCTTGCTCCTTAGTTAGTAGTTAGTTAGTTAGTTAGTTTGTTTGTTTGTTTGTATGTACATTTTTTAGTTAGTAAGTTAATTTCTCTTCAATTTTAAAAATATTTCATATTATTTTGTTTATTTCTATTACTGATTAAATACAATTTCCTCCCTAAGCATTTTCCACCATCCATTTGAAGATTTTAAATTAATTTTGAAAGTTCAAATTACCTTACATTGATTGCTCTATAGATAGCTATAGTGAATTAAAAAAATGTAAAGAATTTATCATAGATGATTGTAATTTCCAATATTTAAATAACATCAAATTTTGAATAATCAATTCGTTTATCAATCTTTTTATGTATTTTTATCTCAAATTGATGATAAATTATCCAATCCTTTATTTGATTATAAATCTTAAGATGTATTGTATATCATTATCTAAGAGAAAAAATCTATGCTGTAAACAATGTTTGCACTATTTCAACTAGTGAACATTTTCCACATTTAAACTATAAATTTAATATTAATAAACAACCAATTGCCAAGCTTCGAAAATTTTATGATAAGATACAATAATTAATTTTTATTTCCTCCCCTTTTTACTAGCCTTTTTTAAACTCTTTTACTTTCTTGGAGTAGAAAATATTATTGTTTTTTCGATTTCATTTTATTTGATTTTGTAGATTTAGGAGACAATTTAGAAATGGAGAAGGTAATTGTGAATAAGCATAGTGGTTTTCGAGAAAGGATAAATGGGTTTATAATTTTATTATCAAAAAACTTTAATTAAGGAAATTTGTAAGTACATACTAAGAAAAATTAGCATGAAGTTCATAATAAACTCCAGATAATTATTTATGGATTTTACTGCAGTATATTTTCCTTAACAGTAAATTTCTTTATAGGTATCCGAAAGGAATTTTTAAATATTTTTATAATCGATTATAATAAACTATTAATTTAAAGTAAACATTAATGATTATAGAATTTCTAAATTGCTACTGTAAAAATAATATTGGGACTTCAGGTACAGAATAAAGTTTTGTCTAAAAATATTTATACATAAAAAATTAGCAGTGCTCAAAATTTATCATATTAATAAATACTATGTTTACGAAATAGCAATTTAAAATAAGACAAAGAAAATGGAAAATATAATAAATATACTAAATGAACAAATAAAATTCCAATAAACGCAGGATCAATATAAATAATCAAATTTGTGGTCAAAAAAGATATCAGAAGTAAAGATGAGGAAGAGAAATGCAAATAAGATTTACTCTAGAGAAAAGAATTATGATCGTGAAGGAATTGAGAAAAGAAACAATAAAAAGAAAAAATATATAAAAGCAATAAAACTATTAATCGAGTAAATAGATTATTAATTTCATAATAGAATGAACTTAATCAAAATTATTGTGAAAGAACTAAATGATTTTCTTCTCTTATTTTCCTTCAAAGTAAAAGAAAAATTCATCATGATTTAATATAAATAAATAAATCATAAATTAATTAAAATTATATGGAGGAAGGAGTACACGACCAATATAATTGATTTTCTTTTCTTGGTATGCAATAATTTCAGTTTTAATCAATTAATTACAAATATTTTAGGTTAAAAAAAGTCTGATTGGTTTCTTTTAATCTAATTTGAAATATCCCTTGCATATCCAATATTTTTTATATGATTGATTGGTCATAATATTTTCTTTGAGTCGGAGGATAAGAATTGAAATTTGCTTATCTCGAATTCCGAAATATCACTCATAATTAAATCTTTGTATTATTTTAATGAAATTAATCCTACAACTGCAAACTCAGTTTTATAATTAAGTTTTTTTAAAGTCTGTTTTATGAAAACCCAATTTAAATATCCTATAGATATAAATCAGCCAATACTTACTTTACATATTTTGTTAAATTCTGTCAAGAAATGAATGTAGAAAGTTAGAAAATTTGATTTATTATTCTAATTATTTTGAATTATTTGTGACTTAAAGTGCGTTAAGTTTTGTAAATGTTTAGAATCTCCATTTAATTATATAAAAAGATATTATGAAAAACCTAATTGGATAGCAGTAATGATGAGAGAAGCAGATAGGCTTAGGGAAAAGGTTGAGAAAGATATATTAAATAATAAAAAATTTTAGTAAATAGATGAAGAGGAGTTGGATCTATTTCATCTTCACTAGGCATTCATTATTACAATGATTAAATTTGTATAATTTATCAAGAATCAATCAAGAGAGGAGAAATAATAATGTGTAGAGGTAATAATGAAGAATGAGCAAACAAACAAATAATCAAATAAATAAAAGGCAAACAAGAAGCAAATAGATAAATAGATAGAAGGATAGATTGATCAATTGATTGATTGATTGATTAGTTGATAAAAACTAAAATTTGTTAAAAAGTATTGAATAAAAGCATGGAAAAAAAAAATAGTCAAAAATGATAATTAATCAAGAAATATGAAATCGATTTACTTATTTTGTTTGTGTAGTAATAAAGAAAGAAATAATTAAATAAATTTGTATTTGAATAAGTCTTTTAAGTGTGTAATATAAATCCAATGTAGGTCGTAGGTGGGAAAATCAAGCAAACAAAGTGGTATTTGATTGAATCAGAATCAGTTTTGGGGAGAGTGAAATAATAATAAAGATTAATTAAAAAATAAAATATACATTTGTGTATTTAGAAGCAGCTAAGAAAATAGTCGTAATTCGCAGCTCTCTCTGCTCAGCAACTAATTTTACTACTATCAAACCTATTAAACTAACAAACTAACTAACAAACAATTTATCAATCCACTAAACATACACAGCAAGGGCAAACCAAAATAAATAAAACCAAAAAGCATTTCTTTTTTGTATTGATTGACTCTACAATTTGAATAGAAGATAAATCCATTTTCATACTAACCATCCCAGTCTCTACTTCTCTCTCCTTCTCTACCTATTCTTACTCTCCTCTTACTAAAAATCCCTAAATAAATATCCTTGATAGATAAAATAAATCATATCTTTGTACTTACAGCTATTTTCTTTTTTTCTTTAAATAGATTTCTCTTAAATTTGAGTTCCTTTAGTGATCTAACTTTATTAGCTTGAACAACTTTAATATCTTTTCTAAATTATCTCATTCTTTTATCTTTGACTTAATCAATCAGATATTTTATAGATCTATTTGATTCTTAAACCAGCAATAAAACAAAAATAAAGAATCCATTTTATATTCGCAAATCTTTTTAACATAACTATTGTGGATAGTATCTTAGGCATACTGAAAACCAAATTTCTTAATCTAAACTATTTATGGGATCTTGTGTTGTTACCGAAATGAGATCTCGTGAAGAACGAGAAATAACCTTCTCTGCTGACTCAAAAATATTATGCAATAAAAATCTAGGAATCTCCAAAGAATAGGTAGAATTAAATGAACATCGAGATGAATCCGGACTAGCATCAATGAGAAGCAAAGTATATTACTCCAAATAATATTCATAAGCAGGAGTAGGAGCTAAAGAAAATTACTATAGTAATTCTGCGGGCGTTAAGGATAGCGAGGATGTTGATAATCCTAAAGTATTAAAGAGATAGCTTTGCAAAGATGACATAATAGTTCTCACTGAAGAAGGATGTTAAAGCGCATGTAATAGCAGTTTATAAAATTTCAACCAACTTTCTTTTCAATCTACTAGAAATAATACTTTAACAATGGGCACTAATACTCAAACATCTATACCATTTACCTCAGCAGGGATGGCAACTTCTTAATCCTCCTCTTCCCTCACTTGTATCAATCCCCATTTCAAAAATAACAGTAGCTTTATGTCCAGTAGTAGTAGTAATAATAATGGAACAAATTAAAGCACAAGCATTTGCATTAATGGAATAGTTTAATAAACGGGACATGGAAGAAGAGGAAGTTTACTCTTTAGACAAAAATCATAATCTCCTTCTAAATCTAGAAGAAATAGCACTACTAGAAGAACATCAATGACCACTATTGATTTATCTCGTGCACCAGTCATAATGTTAAACAACGATACAAGTAGCAGTAATTTTCACCGTCTAAACAGCATGGAAGACATCATAACGCTAGTTAATAGCAAAAATGCTGACACCAACAGCATTAAGCAAATCTGTGATGATTACATAGAGAGAAAGAAAATTGAATGCTCAATCAATGATTATACATCGGATGAATTCTATAATTGCATCCAAGATTTAGCTGTAGCTCTCTTCAAATCTCAATTGCAAGACCTTGGAAAATATTATTTGGATAAATTAGTCCATCATAAAAAAGAAATTACTCAAAAGAATCTATTAAAGAATCTCTTTGAATACTAAAAAAAATTATGAAATCTAGAAGAATTTATTTCTTCCTTTATAGCAAAATATCAATTGCGCTAATCCTATTCTCTTCTTCAACTATACTAACTAACAACTAACTAACTAACTAACCAACCAATCAACCAACCAACTTGAATTGTAAAAAATAATAAATAAAAATCATAATTCCTCACATAATAATAACATTCACTTTACTAAACTCCTCAACAAAATTTACCAATTTTTCTATTTAATCTTCAGACTCACATGAACTAACTAACTAAATAATAAAAAATAATAAATAAATGAAAAATAAAAGGTATATATTTCTCTGCTTTAAATTTGAATTGCACATTCTATGATCCGCTCACTGTAATCATCGTTGTAATCAAGCTGAAATTAATTAAAGCTTATCTTATTATAACTTTCAATCATTCTTTTACTATTTTTTTCATTCAAATAAATTTAACACGACTCATAAACAATAAAGCCAAATAAAAATATAAATATTTATTTAATTTTGTTACAAATTACTCACAGAAGGTGAATAAATTGAAGATATTTGCAAATTGTAAATTGTAGAATTATCCTTTGAATAAGAAGTTGATTTTGTTACAGTTTCCATCTCGTAATATATAATAAATGATAGAAACAGAAACCAGAAATAAATAATAATAGGGAAATGAAATGAAAAAATTAATTGTCCAAATGGATTCTAATGAATTGTAAAATCCCCCACCTCAATGATAAATAATGTGAAATCTAGTAGTTTAAGATGTTGGTGGAAATTAAATATTGAATGGTAGAAGTATACTTAAATAGTAGCAGGTACTATAGCTTTAATAAAATGAATTGAATGTGTGTTTCTTTAAATTTACTTTATTAGAACCATAAAAATAATTATTAAGTCTCCATCTAAACCATCTATTCTTTGGATTCCATAACACATGATAAAAAGAAATAATTGTTACCTATATTCACACTTCTACTATAGAATCTCTTATTAGTCAGTAAACTATTCAAAGAAATGACAATTAAAAATTTCAAAAATTATGAATGGAATAAGATTTTGCTGAAATAATTTAATTAAATCAGAGAAGATCGATGATGATATGATTCTAAAATAATTAAATGAAGTTGAAATATTTATTATTTGTAAGTGCGTTAGATTTCTCCAACTTGTGATTAGGATTATTTTATTAGTGGCTAACTCTAATCTCATAAAATTGATAATCATCAAAATAAATTACTTACCTAAAGGAATATCTTACATAAAGGAAATATTACTCTAGATAAATACTTTAAAAAGAAAAGTTACGTAAATTAATACTACACTACTTTGGTAATTATTTAGTTCTAAGAAAATATAGAAAAGTGCAGCCATAGATTAATTAGGATTAAAAATAAAATAAATGGTTAGATAATTTACTATTAATAAAAATGTTCTGATCTAGCTTAGCATTAATTAATTATTTATAATTTTCATCAAAATTTATTTAGTTTTGTTTAAAATACTTTGATGAATTTAAGAAAAATATCTTGATTGCAAATATGAAATCACGAGAGTCTATAAAAAGATGATAAGCATGTAATTAATCATTAAAGATATTGATCGCACTATTGAATTCACTAAATACTTTACCAAAAGAAAAGAAAATTGAGAAATTTAATGATAAATTATTTTGATTAAATTTTTCTCTTTGATTGATTAAGCGATTTAATCTAAAAAAACTTTTTTTCTAGTGCTCTCTGATTATAATATTCTACTTGCTTCCGAATATGTAATGTTCCTAAATTACTCGCTAAAGATAAAAATATTAATTTATCTCTTTAAGATAATATATTGATTAATCAAAAAAATTCCAAATAATCCTTTCACAAAGCATACATACACAATGGCTGGCTAGCTATCACTTGATTCCTAATTATATTTTAAGTCTAATTTTAATTCTTCTAAACTACTAATCTTGCTATTAGTTTGTGTAAACTATTAAAATCTCACTATTCTTGCAAATTATAATTTCAACCTATTTTTTAAAGAAGTTTAGTAAAATTCTTTTGGAAGAATGATAGATCTTATTAACTATAAAATAAGACACTAATAGGATTTCAGAACATTTATACCTTTAATTTTTAGATAGCAATAGATTACAATTTATAAAACTATAAATCACTTTCAGAAAGCAAAGAGTACACAGAATAAACAAACGTTCACAAATCACACTAAAATCTAACTCTATCTAATAAAGAAAATAAATTCATTTGATTACAAATTCAACTTTGTAACAAAAAAAAATCAGATTAGTTACTCTTAATTAATCTGAATTTAAAATGTATAACTAAAGCTCACAAAATCTATTTAAAAACCAATAATTATTGATTTTTTTGAGATTTTTTCAGAGAAAAATATTGTTTCTTAGCCTTTGGTTTAATTAATAGCGTATCATTAACCCTTACCAATATATTTTTATTCACAACCTTAAATTCAAAAATTATTTAAAGCAGAATAATAAATCTATCCTCCTCATATCCTTAAATAATTTTTATTTTCTATGATTTCTATCAAATTTACTAACTCATCGCCTCAATCTTCCTCATATACTAATTAACTAACTCACATACTCACACAAAAACAAAACATACTAATAAATCCATTTAAAAAATATACCAAAATCACCTATGATCTTAATCTCAAATAATAAAAACAATAATAATCAACGAAGAATGATGAAGAAAATCAATACCAACCAACCAATTCTTTCTATTGAAGAGAACCTAGGATTAACAAAATATTTTGATTTATGCTTGAATAAACCTCAGAATACATTAAAAATATTTTAAACTAACTAATTAACTAATAAATTAACTTATTTTTTAAAAATAACAAAATATGTACTTAACTACCATTTTATCTAACCTAATAACCTAAATAATATTATTATAAGTATTTTTCATCACCTATATATGTAACTAATTAATTTTACTAATCCTATAATTGATTGAATTATCGTTCCATCCCTTTTTTATCCTTTACAATCCTTAAATACCTTTAATTCTTATAATTTATTTGATTAAGTATTTTCAAAATATACTTTTTAATGTTGGTTAAAACTATAATAAATTCATAGATACTTTACTTTTTCTTAGTTTAAATCATAAATGTATAAAAAAACTATCATAAATAGATCTATTTTCATCAATAGCCTACTAAAAATTTAGATTTAAGTAAAATTTGTTTCAACAACATAATCTTTTTAAACTATTGATAAGTTTATCTTTACATTCTAACGCAAAATTAAAATCTTGTTCTTCTAGATTTTGAAATAAAGATAATCTTAATTCAATTAAGACTTGATTTGATTGAATTTAAATATTTGTTTAAAAAGAAAAAATGTTATTTAAGAGTTTGAAAACTGATTAAGATTTAAGAAAAATTAAAACAAAGAACAAATGGAAATAGTGTATATATGTACATATTTTAGATATTATGAGTATTAAGTAAACGAAATTTGATTGAATGAATGATTGATTGATTGATTGATCTATTAGCTAATATAAGAATAGCTAAGGTTGACTAATAACAAAAGTTAATGAATGAACAGGAATTATTTAATTAATTAGTATAATATTGGCCTGATTTTATTAAATTATATTGAGATAATTAATACAAGAATGAATGAAAATCATTCATTTATCAACCACCCAATAAATTCTATTTAATCTATTTATCTTACAAATATCAAGAATGTAAGAATAATCTGGTAAAAATTTTAAAGATAAACTTAAAAATCTGATTTATTGATTGATTGATAGATAGATATTCTTTAATTTAAACTCCTCCCTCCATATTAAGAGCTTGATATTTTCTAATAAATTCCTTCAGCTTTATTTTTACATCATCAATTTTAGATTAGTTCTAAAAGAATATTATTATTTTCAAATCTCCATCAAATCACAACATTATTTATAAATATTGTCACATTAATCGTTACATTTTTTATTAAAAGGTGATCCAGCTCTTGATAACCTCTTTAAATAATTTCCTTTACCTTGATTAAGCGAATTATTATTCTAATAGCTTTTTGATGCTACCGACTGGCTTCTTGTACTTTTAATAACTGAATTATTTCTCTCTTTTACTTTAATACCTTCTCTATAAGGGCTAGTTATATCAGGAAGAATTAAAGCTGATAATTTTTTATGTTATTTATCTTTTTTTTGGTTAAAGTGCTATTATAAAATCAATTCCATTTCCCTTTTTTTATTTTCAATAAGTTTAGGATTTTCTGCCTCTTCTTCATCATCATATTCATCTTATGAATTGTAATCTACCTATGGGATACTTCTTTATTAGCGATCACTTTAAGGCTGACCTTTAATTATATTTGATGCTTTACCATTAGGTTGTTCTTATTCTTAATACATGTTGTAATTATCTTAATATTCTTTATATGATAATTTAATATCAAAAGAAATTGATTATTTATTTTCTATAGATTAATTGTTGTTAGGTATTTTATTTATGTTTTTATGATAGATATTGTTAGCAGAGAAATTCATTGTATTAGAAGTATTTGAATTGTCTGGTAAAATATAATCCTCCTATTATTTAGATTAATTGGAATGGGGTTTTTTTCTATATGAAATGGGGTATCCTAGCTATTCTAGAGCATTTTGCTACTCCTCTAAATGAGATGTAAAATAATTCTATATTGGATTTGAATTTTATTATTAACCTAAATTCATTCTTTACAATTCGTTTTATTAAGAGGGCGTATTAGAAGAAAATAGTCTTAGTGTTCTGTCCTAAATCATTTTCGGTACTAATTTACTTCTAGCACAATTTGAGGGTTTTAACACTTAGTTTTAGAATCTTTCAATATTTTTCATGATCCTTTTAGCTTATTCCTCTTCAAATTATTTATTTTATTGCTAAATACCTTCAGTTTTTAAGAAAGTATTCTCTTAAATATAGTATTAATCTTGTGGATATAAAAGCTAATTAATTTGTATATTATTATGTTGAATTTATCTCTCTCTCAATTAAGCCTACTTTTAGTTTACTTCTTCCTTTGTTGGATTAATTACTATTAATTCTGGTTTAGTCTTAGATCTATTTCTTTAATCAGCTCTGTATCCACTTACGCTCCTAGTCTTCTATTTATTCTCTTAAGTACTACTATTATAGGCTGAGTTTATATTGTTATCTGATGGATTGATGCTAGAATTTGTATTTATTTTCCTCAGTTAGCTGTTTAAAATTTTTATATTATCCTGATTGTAAGTATTATCTTCATAAGTAAAACCTTTTTATATTTAATTATATGCTTAGCCTTCATTTTTTACATTTTTTGATCTAATTTGAGTAGAATCTAGAGTTTTAGCCATATTTGAGCTTATGATTTATTTATAAGATTCTAAAAAATTAAGTTTTTTATACTTGGAAGGATCAATATTTACAGGATCATATTTGTTTTGGTAGTCTAATTGAATTAAATCTTCTTAAGTACGCTATTATATGATATCATAATTTGTTTAGTCTAAAATTAAATTGCTTTATAAGTTATCTATCTTGCTCTATAAACTAATAAAACCTTATGAGTTGCGTTTAGGGTGGTTATAATTTAATGAGTCTATGGTAGATAACTTCTATTACTTGTAGTTTAAATCCTATAAAGTTTATATTTTTTCTTTTTATTTCATTTTAGGTAATAGATTTTACTACAATTAATCTAAATATATTTAATCCTAAACCAATTTATTCTTTTCATTGATTTGTTTTTTCATCTTATAGATCTTATAGGAGTATACTTAGAAGAAAAAACTATTTGTTAGTAAATTAATTACTATTCTTACTATCAGAGAAATTTTATGTAATATCTTACATTCCTTTAACTTAATAATAAGCAAATAAATTCCAAAAACTATTCGTTGTTTTCAGAATTACTATAAATTATTTAAAACATTAACCTAAATATGATAGTAGGTAGTAGTATTTTAATATTTTCTTAAAAAAGATCTAACCCTATTTAACTTAAATACTATTAGAGAGAGATAATTATTATTTCTGCTGATAAAAGAAGATTATGAATGAAATCTAGGTGTACAAAAATTAATATCAGATGAATGTTTATATTCTATAATATGATAATCCATATAAAATTGAAGAGATTTAAAAATAATGGATAGATAGATATATCGAAAGATAGTTAGAAAGTTACATAGATAGAAAATTGATGAATAACACTCGACTATCTTCATTTTAACATTAATAATGATATTATGTATACAAGCAATTGATATATAAAGTACTTGAATTAAAAGTTTAAATTTGTTTATAAATTAATTATTTAATAAGTTATTTAGTAAGATATTTTTTATTTAATTATGCTCCGTTCATTTATTTTAATTAGATAGAATCAATTGATTAATCAATCAATCAATAAAATATTTTAATATCATTTAGTTCATATTTTTTTGATATTACTATTGATTTTAATCATTGTATCCTATAATTTATCATTTTTATCCTCCATTTTACTTAGCTTTTAATTTTATAGGTCTAATTCCTTTCCTATTAATCTTTACTTTTTTATAAGTCTTTCAACCTTTAAAATATAGTGATTTGTAGTATAAAATTTAGTGATTTAAATAAATTTACATTATTGTTCATTTCATCTAATAGCTCATTTTATACTTATGAATGAGTTGCTTCTTTAGGTAATTAATTCAACCCTCTATAATTTAATAAATACTATTACAAATAATTCTCTGATATGAATTAAAATTTACTTTTATATTCTTTGTTGAGATTCCACTTATTCTGTACTAACTTCTTGATTTTACTATTATTCTGAGCGAATTTTTTACAGATCTTCATCCTCTTCTACTTTAGTAGGTTTAGTAAAGTAATTAACTACTTAACCCCAAAAGGATTTTAATCCTCTGGTGATATATAGTGAATTATTTGCTGATTATTGAGATTTATCTACATTATTTATTGCATTATCTATTTTTTCTAATTATTTACAAATCTGAAATTAGTAAAACTATTTTTTATTTTGTAAACTATACCATTTTATTCTGTAAGTTTTTTAGAAGTATTATCAGTTATTTCTTCAGCACGATTCAATTCTTTTAAACCTTCCTTTAATAGGCTATTTGTTTTTTCTACTTCAGATTTTTTTGCACTCTAACTACTAAAGCTCATATTCTTAATTTAATTTTTTTCTTTCTCTGTTATCAAAAATTTGGAATTATGTTAATTATATTAAAATTATTGGTTTTTTTGCTATAATTCTGATAAGAATGATAAGATAATATCAAATACACAGAAATAGAAAAATTAAATAAGTAAATCAAATAACATTTAATAAATATATTCAATATATTGAATTGCTTTATCTATATTATATTATAAAAATTTAATGAATAGTCTTTATCAGGAATTAAAGTAGCTGAATATTACATTGTCACCTTTAACTAATCTATTTTAGAATATTTTTTTTTGAATTAAATTAATATCCTGTTATTTAACAAAATAATATTCTTTCTCTATCTGATATTATGAGATTAAATAATAATATATAAAATTGTTTAAATGTATTTTTTTACTCAATAAAAGAATATCTATTATTTTAAATAAAAATATTTTTTTTATCTAATATGTTAAATTCTCTTTAAGCTTCAAGAATAAATAAATACTTTAATTATTTGTATAAACCAGCAAACCTTTGTCATAAGTATTTTTAATATTTTCTAATTAATTTAAAAACAATAGTAAAAATATAGAGTAAAAAAATATATTTTATTTAGAAATTAAGGTAATCAATTATACAAATGGAGTTTTATTTTACTAATTAATGTTTTCAAAAACTAATTTAGAAATATAATAAATACCTAATTATTAGCATAAAATTTATTTTTAAGTTACCTAATTTCTTATCTAAATTTAGTTTCTGGATGATAATAAAACATAGTTAAATATTATTAAGTTAGAGGAATGATAAAAATTATTTAATCAATTTTTGATCTAAGAAAAGGAGGTAAAGTTATAATTAATTAATCTAATAATTTATTAAAAATAAATATTTGATGAGATTGGTTGGCTTAATTCAAATTAATTTTAAGTATTCAGAGAATAATCAGATTAAATAAAGAGTAATAAAAATAATAGACGCGCCTTTTTTCATTTCAAAAAAATGCATAAAACTAACAAGAATGTTAAATGGAATTGATAGTGATGATTTCTACAATGAAAATTTTAAATTCTATTTATTTCTAAAAGTTGAACTATGATGATAAAAGACTTAGTGATCCATATATTTTGTGTGTGATAGAATTAGATTGAAATAACTCTTGTAAAATTTAATCTTGCCTTTCTAATAATTACTGTGGGATAATTTAGTGAAAAATGCTTGCAAATAAAAATTATTGAGATTAGGAATAATTAATTTATTGGATAGAAAGATTTAATACAATCTTTATTAAAGTGAAAAAAGCTTTTGAAATTTTAAAAATATCAAATAACTTAAATTACTAGCTATGAGTACGTTATTACATGCAGAATTTTCAGTTAATTTTTCAAAAATTTAAAAAATTATAAATGAGTATAAAAATTCTGAGGAAAAAGTTTTAAAAAATGAAAATGAAATTCCATTTATAAAGGAAATAAAAAACATGAGTAAGATTAATTTTGACTTTGTTATGTGAAATAATCTGGGGTTAAAATTTATTTTAGAATACGATTCAAGCATTGGTTGGCTAAATATTGGTTTTAGACAATATAGTAGTAGCGTTGATTGGTTATTTTGTGGCTTCAGCGCGGGAAAATCAAAAATACATTTAATTAATGTTTTTACTTTGCTAGTAGAAATGAATATTTTTAAATAACCTTAGTTTTTTAGGTATTTTAAGCATTTTTATTGCCAAAAATGACCTTTAAATTTTATTTTATAAAAAGAGCTTCATTAGCTGATAAAATTGAGGATAGCATAAATTTTAATAGAAATTGAGAAAAATTTATATTGATACTAATAAAAGATTTAAATAGTTAACCCTGAATTCCCATGGTCCTTTTTTTAATTAATATTTTATTTCTGTCTTAGTCTGACATAAGTAAGAAAGTATTAGGGTTTTTGATCCAATAAATCCTATAATTCATTAAATAGGAAGAAATAAATTTTAAGAGACCTACCTACAAGTTAAAACTAAAAATTAATAATAATCCTAAATCTACTTGTTTCCTTTGAAAGGTATATATTGATGATGAGAGTATTAGAGATATTATAGATGAGTGAAGAGGTAAAATAAGGAACAGATTTAGAGAGGAGAAGTAAAGATTAACCTAAATAAAATGTAGAATAATTAAAGAACAGTACTTATTGATTAATTAAATAAATAGTATGACATAAATAAAATTACAATTACCAAATAAGAATTCAAGATTTATTTTATGATATCTCAAGGAAAATAAAATAAAATTTAGAGATATGTATAAAATCAAATTTTTATTTGTTTAATTAATTTAAATTTCAAAATTTGGTGAGGATATTATCCTTTCACCAAATGGATTTTTGAAATAACTCCATAAATCTATGTAGTAAAATTAAGATTTCAACTAAATTAAAGGATGATTTAAATTTCCACTAACAAATTTTTAGAGTGATAAAATAGAAAAAATAATTTTTGGGAGGTAAAATAAAACAGAAAGTTAAGAGATAGATAGTAGAATATCAATAGCCAACATAGTATTTTGAAGGAAGGAATATATTTAATTTAAGCAAAAAAAGTCAAGTAGAAAATAAATAATTAATTGAAAATATAAATAAAAAGAGAGAGAACGTCTGGATAATTAAAGAAAATAAATAGACAGATTCGATTGGATTGGATCTATCTATCTATGATTAGATATTTATTACCTTATACTTAAAAGATACTGAAATGTATGCACAAAAGGTATCTTATTTATTTATTTAATTAATTAATTAAGTCTTTCATTCATTTATTCATTTGTTTCTTTGGTAAATTATAAGGGAGAAATAAATATTCAAAGGGAAATAATTGATTTTTAAAATGAGGATTTCTTGGATTTTATTTAATGAGAAGAGTTTTTGATATAAATAATTTAATTGGAAACCATTCTTTTAATGATGCTATTAAATTTATTGATCAATAAATCTTTATATCTACCGCGAACATTAAAAAAAATAAAAATAATTACTTATCACAAAAAAAACAAAAAAGCAAACAAGAAATAATCTAAAAGCAAAAAGGATAGAATACATAGAAGACCATCCTTTCTATTTAAATAAATACACTATTTAAATTTCTAAACTCCATCTTAGCAACACCCTGCAACCTAAATAGATAATTTAATGGATATCGAAAGTCTCCTTTCTTCCCTCTCTTTCGAGGAGAGCCAACAACATTAGCAACTTGATGGATTTGATTTCCAATAGTAGCCAGCACTTAGTACCTAGAGCAGCAGCTCTCTTTGTTCTTCCACCTCACTATAATCCCCTTGCTATTAGTAGCACTATTACTAGTAAATTCCTTCTTAATAGGATTGTTTTAGCAATCATTTATTAGTCAAGCAAACTAGCAACATCAGCAGTAGTAGCAGCAGTAGCAGTAGCGCTTGGAGTGATTCCCGTTTCATTCCTTCAAGAAAGCAATCTAAATATAATGTCATGCTAAGCAGTGCCCACGAAGTAAAATAGTAGAAGAACACAAAAGGCTAATTTTTACATGACGAAAATGATATCAGTATAGCTTAGCTCTATAAGAAGCATGTCCTTGAATTAAATAGTACCAAAAATGAAAATAAATTGCACTTTAGTGATAACTCTAAAGGTAATAATAAGTTTGGTATGCGTAAGGGCTTAAAATCAAGTGGAGGTTCCACTAATGCTGCTTTATTATCTTCAGCCTTACCTGATGGGCCTGCTTCAAGTATGCTTTTTAATAATGAAAATAGCTGTAGTGGATTAGAATCAATGATTTTCAATATGTAAAAAAATTCTGCTTAATAGAGAATCAACGAATAACTTCAAGCAGGCAGTTAATCTTCAATGTCACGCAAGTAAAACAATATCAGTTATAGCTAAATCAAGGTTTTAGATGCACCTGGCTTGATCGATGACTTCTACTTGAATCTTTTAGATTGGAGCTAGCGTAATCTCTTAGCAGTTGCTTTAGGAAGCACAGTCTATGTTTGGAATGGATAGAATAATTAAGTTGTAAAGCTCTGTGATGTTGCCAAAATGCCAAATCCTCTAATTTAAGATTAGAATCCTCATATCCTTGAGTAGAACAAAGTATAGTCTATATAATGGAGCGAAAGTGGAAATCTACTTAGTGTAGGAGATGCAAATGGTATTGTTTCTATTTATGACTTACATACTTAAAAGAGACTCAATTCACTACCTCTTCATACAGATAGAATAGGCAGTCTCGCTTGGAAGGATGACTATATTGTAGCAAGTGGAAGTAGAGATAAATCTATTCTCTGTTCTGATATCCGTGTTAATACTCCCAACAATAAGAGATGTATCTAAAGATTCACTGGTCATAAGCAAGAAGTTTGTGGCTTAAAATGGTCCTTCGATCGTCAAATGTTAGCAAGTGGTGGTAATGATAACAAACTCTTTGTATGGTCTCTTCGTACTTCTACTCACATTAATAAATTCTAAGAACACAAAGCAGGTGTTAAGGCTATTGCTTGGTCCCCTCACTAACACGGCTTACTAGTTTCAGGAGGTGGTACTGCAGATAGAACTATTCGTTTCTGGAATACTTAACTTGGTGAGCAAATAGATTCTATTGAAGTAAATAGCTAAGTCTGCAATCTTGTTTTCTCAAAGAACGAGAATGAATTTGTTAGTACTCATGGTTTCTAAGATAATGATATAATTGTTTGGAAATATCCTACTCTCTAGAAGATTGCTTGCCTCACTGGCCATACATGCCGTGTTCTCCAACTAGGTCTCAGCCCTTGTAGTACAAAGATAGTTACTGGTGCGGGTGACGAAACTCTTAGATTCTGGGATGTCTTCAAATCTAACAAAAATGTCTCCAATATTAAATAAGGATCTCTTCTTGATACCAAAGTTGATCTTCGTTGAGAAATCAGACAATTCATCTACCCATATCTGATAGATGCCTTATTAATCAAATAATAGCCAATCATTAAACCAAAACAAAAATATAAAGTTCTAATAAATTACTCCTTTAAGATAAAAATAAATCCAACTAATATTTCTAACTTCTTTCTTCTCTCTTTCTTAATTCTCTCTCAAAGTAACAAACTTCTTTACCTCTCTTCATTCTCAAAATAACTAAATAACTAACTAACTAACTCACCATTAAAAATTCCCTATATTTTTACTATTAACTAATTACTTTTGACTACCTTCCTCATTCATTTGAACCTATTTACAACTTTTAAGAAACCATTGTTGCTAACTATTTCCACTTCTAATAGGTAAATTTTTTATTACTAAATTGAACATTTATTTATTAATTTCATTTTAAGTAATTAAAAATAAGTCAAAATGTTTTTAATATAGAATTTAAAACTCTTTCTATTTTCTATACATAAAAAAATTTGAAGCTTCTCTACGATGATACTAATAAGTATACTATTATAGAAATATATACTTACTTAGTAACTTAGTCTGTAGTTAATTAGTTAGCTATCTAGTTACCTAACTAGCTAGTTAGTTATTTAACTTCCTTACTTATTAACTAGCTAACTATCTAACTAACTAATACATTCCCCTCTTATTTTAATAAGCAAATAATATATAACAACAACTTCTTAAAGAAATTAAATATGGAAAATATCTTGAATTATATACTAAAACAATATTACCAATAGTTATAGAATTATTTATAGAGTGTCTATCTGTCTGTCTATGTCTATCATTTTTCTTTTCAAAAATTTTATATCATCCTTAAGAGTCACATTTTTATTAAAATTGTCTTCAAACTTTATTCTATTTCCTAACAAGATATTTATTAGAAGGGTTTTTTTATTTAATTAAACCATATTTTATAAAATTTATGATTAGAGTAAATACTTATTTTAAAGAATAAATTCTTATTTTTATTTTGGCTGAAATATATTTTATTTTATTTTAAAAATATTGAGCAATTAGTATTATATTATTTCAATTCATTTGATATTCTATTTTCATATAATAGTTATCGAATATCTCAATTTATTTATTCATTAAATTTTCAATATTTGAGATCAGGTAGGTAGAAGTAAAAATATCCTAACAAGCATATCAATATTAGAATAACTAAAAATGAATAAAAATAAATCAATTTTAAAAATTATTTTTTAGAAAACATAATGCTTACATGCCTACATACCATTAAATTAAACTTTTATATAAATTTATAAACATACTGCAATAATAAAATTTCTTATTTGGTGCTATCACAATTTTCATTTTCTATAAACTAATTTTTTTAAGACTTCTAGAACCTTTTGCTCAGAATAAAGTAATCTTAGTAATTGTAGTCCAAAATCCATAGCAGTACCTGCACTCTTAGATGTTACACACTTTCCACTAATAACAACATCCTAATCAACCTTTGATTTATTTGTTAATTTATCTGCAAATCCAGGATGGCAAGTACCGACAACTTATTCATTTAAGAATCCATGCTTTTCAAAAATAACATAAGGAGAAGCACAAATGGCAGCATAATACTTATCTTATTCTCTCTGTTTTTTTAATCTATCTATAAGCATTTTGCAATCACTAAGGTGTTGAGCACCAGGCATACCTCCAGGACAAGTGATCATATCATAATCATTGTTTACTACATCTTCTAAAAATTGATCACAGACAACTTAAATTCCATTTGCACCTTTGACAGTCAAACCTTCTTTTTTATTTAAAATAGATGCTACAGTGACATCTGCACCAATGCGGCGGAATAAATCAATCACTGTAATAGCTTCAATCTCTTCAAAGCAAGGAGCTAAGGGAACTAAAATTTTCTTCTTCTCTTCCATTGTTTTTAATTGCTTGCTAGTACTTTTTTTGTATTATTAGAATTTATTTTCTTTCTTTATTTGATAATATTTTTAAATGATAAGATAAGAAGTTCAACTATTTATACTGATGTCATCAGATAGATAATTATAATAAAATTTTATTTAGTTTGAATAGTTTGCTTTCGTTAATAGTCTTTTGGATATACAATTTACTTGGAATTATCTTTTCCTTGTTAGATTTGTAACAAATTTTGAGTAAAAATACTATAAATTCTGACTGTGTTTCAAACTAAATTAAAAATAGGAAAAATTTATTCATTTGCTTTTTACATTTGCAGTAATCATTTTATCAAATTTTATCAGATTAACATTTATTAATTTGGTCTTCAAATGAATTTTTGGAAAAGTGGATTTTTCAGGGAAAATTGATAAAATTCGTAGAGGAATATTACAATTTATTATCATACAACTTAAATTATTTTAATATTAGTTATAAAATATTTTGATAAAATTCAAAAAGGCTTTTTAGTAATAAAAATAGTATTGATTATGCTAAAGAAATATATTAAAAAAAATTCTAATATATTTTTATATTTTTGTATTAGGATAATCCTTTAAAAATAGAAATGAAAAATGAAAGTTTTTAAAATAATACTTAATGAGGGAAGGAAGGAATAAATTAAAAAATAAAACTTATTGTATTTATTGTATGCTGATAGAAATAATTTTAAATTGATTAATAATATATTTTATATTTAATGAAGTAAACTTTATTCTAATTAAAAACGAAGTATTTAATAATATTTCTATCGTTCATTCATAGATTTTAATTAATCTTCAATAATTTTGATCTTATTATTATCTTCTTCTTCCATATCAATATTACTAAAAATTCTGTTAAAGATTTATGATATTAGATTAAAATTACTAATTATTATTGAGATTTTATTTATTTATTTTTTCATCTTTAATTTTTGTTTTTCTTTATTTTAAGATAAAAATAATATTCTAAAATATAAAATAATTTTTAATAAATGCTTAAATAAATAGTTACATTTAGTAGATATTAAATTAACATGTAATTAATATTTTTTCATTCTTCTTACTAACTAAAATTTTTATTAAAAAGGGATAAAATATAATCTTTACCACCGCTTGGTAAAATTAAAATAGTAATTTAATTAAAAATTTATTTATTTCTCTTTCTTAAATCTTAGATGTTTACTATATTTTTCTTATCCCTTTTAATCATTTTTTTAAATAGAAAATTTAGAAAGAGATTTGTGGATAGGAATCTCAGAAATTTAAGAAATAATATTTTTATATTATTTGAACTCTCCAATTATAAAATTTAATGTAAAATGTATTTACCAAAGTAAAAAAGAAAAATAAATTTCTAATTTCACTCTTGATCAGATTAGATTTGATTTAAAATAATAATTTAAAATTTTAAAAGTGTAATTAAGGAATGAATTCTCTATAATGAATATACTGATACATTAAATATTTTTGAGATATATTCTATGAACTATAGATCTTAACGAAATAGAATAAATACCAATTCATTTAAATAGAATGTTATAATGAATCATTTGAAGATATTTCAATTCATTTTTATTTTTTACACATTCATTTAATTCTCAGTAGTGAAATTTGTTAGTGTATATTAATGAAAACGATATATTATTGATAATAGAAGAATTATAAATTCGAGAGGATAGGGTTATTCATGATAAGAAATTAGAGGAGAGAAATAAAAAAATAAATATTGAATTAATATAATAGAAAGTGAAAACAGAATTATAATAGATTATAAAGATTCAATTCGTATTATAAACTATGGAATATAGTTTTATATTTGACTTTTGAGAAAAGAAAAAATAAAAGAATAGAATTCTATGTTCTATATTTTCAATTATTTATGTTGAGAAGAATAATCAAAGAGAAGAAATAATTAGTTATGTCATAGTACTACTACTCTTTTTGTTAGCGGATATTATAATATAGTTTATAATAATCCTTAATAACATTTAGAATAATATTACAAAATATTATGCTCATTCCGTCAAAAAGTTACTAAATTTAATGTCATATGTCTAAAAGCCTTACTTTCTTAATTAGTGATATACACAAATTTAATATGTTAACTTTGTTAAAACTGACTAATTTTATAAAAATATTATTAGTCTGTCACATTATGTCTATGCACATTTTAGTATCAATTATTCGTATATTATTTTAAAAGTATTTGCTTAAGCTAAAACAGTACCTAATTCTACTATTATTCTAGCCTTTTCTATTCCATTAATTCTTAGTTTTGATAATACTGAACTCCTACTCTATCTCTTTATTGTTACTATTGGTTTGTTATATAAGTCTATGATCCTATTGGGTTTATTAAGCCTTATGAAGGTAGTTGGGCTTTGTTATTATTCATTGAGATAAGGTTGGGCAAGCTAGGTATGTGAGAAGATTGGCTGCTTTACTATTAATGGTTTTTTTCTAAGTCCTAGTTGTTCATAATGACATTTATAACATCTGCCTTCCACTCTAAAAGACTAGAAAAGTACTATACGAGTTTCTTAAGTAAGTCTTTACTTGTCATTGTGTATATATTGTGTACATCCCTTTAATTACATTAAGTAAAAATACGAAATAAATCCTTAAGTAAAATAAATATTAATTGGATTTAATCAGATAAAATTAGCCTCAAAATTACCTACCTCAAAATATAATAAAAATAATATGGAGATTAACATTTAAAGGTGAGCTACTTTTGACGCTAATAAAATCTAAAATCTCTACGAAAAGTAATTTTAAGGAAGTAAAAATTATTTAGATCTGATTATTAAATCCAAAATTTATTTTTGTCTTTGCTAAGAAAATATTTCATCCATTGGTTTATTATTAAAGCTTGTAAATTAGATCTACTTTTATTTCTTTATGTTAACTCGACAAAAAAATTTAATTGATACAAATAGGATATTTAGTAGGCTTTGGCATAGAAATGAAAGTAGCGAAGATAGGTGCCATGGAATGATGGAAGTAAACAAAATAAATACAAATGATGTTTTACCGATAAACATCTTCAAAACTAAGGTTGTGCATCACGAATACCTTCCTAAATTACTCCATTTAGGGAGTATCTTTTAGTTTAAGGTTATCTTAGCTAAACTCATCTTTGATTTCTTAAAACAATTCATCAATATTCTCAGAGAACTGGTTCAAATCATTTTTCAGCTTAGATTTCTCTTCTTTCAAGAACTTTTATCTTTCAGCATTGTCTTTGTCCTTAATATTGATTTGTTCCTCTAAATTCTTGACATTTCTCTTAAGGATTTCAATTTAGGTTTCTTATCTCTTTATTTTGCTATCCTTTTATTAAATTTCTTCCCTTAAAGAACAGACCTCCTCATTTAGTGAGTTAATATGATTCTCCAATTTGTTCTACACTTATTTAAGTTAAACGATCTCCTCTTCGTAAGCATCATATTTGAAAAGAGTTGAGGTATCACCTTAGATTGTGATACCCTTGTCCTTATGATAAACAATGTTCTACTTAATTAAATCTAATTTCTACCTCATACCATTTCCCACTTCATTTAGCTCTTTTATATAGAACAAAAACAAACAATATGATAGGTGTATCAAAACGTAAAATGAAAGAGTTTTTTCAGTTTTTTAAATTTTCTGTTGACTCAAATTTCATGGTGCAAATTAAATATAAGAAAAAAATTGAAAGCCATAATAGAAAATTTTTTGAATACTCTTTCTTATCAAATGAGTAATTTTTGACGGGGAGGATGTAGGATTTAATTCAAAGGGAGATGAGATAGAATTAATGCTTTAGCTACAAAACAATGCAAAATACTTAGTATTAGAGGCTAAATCGACTCTAATTTATAACTTTTAAGAGTAAAAGCATTTGAATTGATATAGATGATTTATATCACGCACTGTGGAGACAAATAAATATGAAATAATATGCATGCTTCACACTTTTACAGCAAAACCCTTTATATCTATTTTAAGAATTCGTCACCTCTTTCGTCATCATAATCAATAATTTTTTGAGCCAGTGTAAGTCCTTTGAGGACTAGTATTAATCAACGGATAGAATCAAAAGAATTAAAAAAAAGTAAAGAAATAAAATTTTATTAGTCACCTTTGATCTTGTCTTTGAGCAGCTCTGCCTATCCTTAGTGATCTGCATTCAGAGATATAATTTCTTCAAGAAGTTTGCGACAGACCTCATTATAGGGATAATGATACGGTTGCACCCACAAAAAGAAATTTTCTATAGTATTTATGGATTATATAAAATTGTTTAAAATAAATTTTTACCGCTTTTTTTGAAAAGAAAAATAGGTAGAGGGGAGGGAGTTGAACGATAAAGTGTTAGTTTTTGTATATTTGTATGAATTTAATTTAAATTGTGATTGGTTTAAAAAAGAATGAAAAATTAATTCAATAACTAACTTGTGATGCTAAAGAAAATCTATATCATTAGTTTCTATAAAAATTTTAGCGAGTTTAGTTTGAATTAGATTGAATACGTTTTCTATATAAATTATATCGCCTGAAATAGAAAAATCATTACTTACTTATATGTTTATTTTGAGTTATTTTGAGAATGTCTTCTTTTAGGTCGAGAGATGATTTCCAATGAAAGAATATGTAGTCTTTTAACTTGTTCAAGATATACATCATTTCTGCAGGGTAGGAACTATCTACTCTATTGTATTTATATGTATAAAGTAAAGCTATTAATAAAGATAATTACAAGTAAATTACACAAATCAATAACTTAAATTTGCTAATTTATACTTCGGATGAAATAACAAACATAAAATCAAATTATTCGTTTTGTTTTGGGGGAGAAGCAATGATTAATGATGATCTATTATATGTGTATAATAAGTGATGAAATGGGAGAGTGAGAAGGGGAGAAGAAGATGAGGGAGTTTGAAAATTTATTTGATTAACTAATTAACTAAATTAGAAAGATCTACTTGCAACTTAATTGAAAGGTTTCTATATAAAATCTTAGCTGCTCTATAGATTCCTTCTAGGCTGCTTATGTGTTGGCTGAAGAAACGCTATCTTCATGCTCTGTATTCTCCTTTATCTCTAATTGGATTCTGCTAATATTTTCTCTGTACCTACCCTAGAATTTTTATTAATGTATTTATCAGATTAAGAAAGGTAGAATTGAAGATATTATAAACATTTCTTAACAAATATCTATTTTTCAAGTATACTTCTTTTATAGAGTAACCTTCTTCGCTTGCTTATTGAAAGAAGAATTACTATCTAAAATTTAATAACATTTGGAGAAAAATTTTAATTACTTTTTGCTTATCGTAATCTTTTTTTTGCTGTCCACCTAATCTCAAACGGGATGTTTATGCACGTTCTTCTTACTCTTCGAAGAATTTGGGCTGATTCAGAGAATCAGGACCATTTTTTATTTGATTTGTTGGCAAGTAAGCTTCTCCTGTTGTTATTTTTTATCTTTCTTTTTAACTGGAAACAACTCTAACTAATTTTATAAATAATATGCTACATTATGAAGTTTTCATTTTAAAATGGCTCTTGTAATTTCTTTTACTTGTGCTTAAACTTGGATACTTTCCTTTGAAGCGAAACTTTTGGGATTTCATAGCATCTGCTTCTGTAATTTTTGTAGCTGCCCTAAGATGTGCATAGGATTAGATCGCTTATGGATCATTATAATCTAAAACCTACGATATTGATTACTTAAGCTTATCGACATTCTTTGCTTGTGCTTCTAGATATTTTTTACGTAGCGAATTCGTCTCTTAGAATTGATTTATATAATCCTTTTACGCACTTTGCTAATTTGAGGCTGAATAGCTTTGTGAATGAGAACGTTTCATAGAGCTAGGAAATCTTAAAATTATGTAATAAAAAACTGGTATACACTTATATAAATGTAAAGATCGCTCTTATATTTTATCAAAATAATAACTAATAGCCAGAAATTAATTTTTCCAAAAGAAGATTCATAGAATAACAAAAGGTTTGGCTCCTAACAGACTTTGAAAAAAGGAAGAAAAACTTGAGAAAAGAACCAAGTTATCTCAAATTTTAATTTTAGAAATCGGTGCCAACCTAGCTAAAGAGTGCACCAAATCGCTTAATTCTGTGAGTAATAACCTTTGTTGCGTAAATAATACAAAAAAGGAATGTGAAAAGGAGTAATTAAGGGAAGAAAAAAAAAGTATATTGTAATCAATTCTTTTTTGTAATCTTATTGTTATAAGATTTCGTTGATGTCATTTGTATATTAGATAATGGAAAATATGATTTATTATCAATTTTCCCTCACTTTTTTCTATTTTTATAACTTGATTATTATTGATTAAATTATTATAATTATAATAAACTTTAACTCACTCGTAATTTAATTATTCGATGATTTTAGTTATCTTGAGGACATTTCCTAAATCTTATAATGCTATTCTCGAATCGATCTATCTCAAACTCAGCGCTATGAAAACTGAGAAAATACACAATTATTAACTAACTTGCTGCATTATAAAAAAAATCATCAAAAATATATAAAAGTTACTTTTAACTTTCTGTCAATTTTTATGAGGTAAATTACACTCAATAATTTTGAATAATTCAAATGAATTCAAAAAAGTAAATCGGAAAGTCAATTCTTTCCATATTTTCTATTTTTTCCCTGTTACATTTCACTGTTCTTTTCGAAAAATACAAAATTGAAAATAAGTGAGTAGAAAAAGATTTACAATTTTGGAATTGTAGAAAATAGAAATGATTAGAAGTGTAAATAAAATTGATTGGAATTTTGAGTTGGACATTTTTCTTGAATTTTATATAAAGTTAGATTTACAAAGATATTAAATTAAAATATTTAGATAGATTATGATACAATAATTAATTTATTAACGTATTGGTTGTAGGTTGGTTGGTTGGTTAGTTAGTTACCCCTGTTCTAATATATAGTATTTGTAAATATAAAGTGACTTTTTGAGGAAAATGGTTTGTTCCCTCCTTATTTTATAAATAAATTAAGAGGAGAAGTATTATTAGAAGATGAGAGACTCTTTTATTATATTTGTTTTAATGAGCATTTGTCTATCAATTCAGTTCAGCAATCAGGTTAAATTAATTATTTTTGTTGAAACTTTAGAAAAAAATTACTTGACTATAATTATTAATTTTGATGTATAATCGTAAAATCGCACTGCTGCTGGGAGATTGTGTGAAACCAATTTACGAAATGAAAGGAACTGATTGTTATTCATGCAATAGAAATGTTTTTTTGAAACGGTAGTATATAGAAAAGGTTGGGGAAGTATTCTTAGTTGTTAAATAGTTAAGATTATAGAATAAGCTAATTAGTACCAAGATTAAATTTGCATTAACTGCTTGTTCATTGTTCAAAAGAATTTTTGTTGGATGGGAGCAGAGGTGACAGGCAAGGAACCCAAAAATTACTATTGTAAAAGGAAATTAGTTAAAGAGTTTAATTAATTGTTAGGTTGAACTGCTTGTTGGACAGCAGATTATTGAGACTGAGCGAGTTAGAGGAGTAATAACTATTAGAGGGCATTTTATATTTATTGTTATTGCTATTATTGAGCTTAGATTTATTATTAAAGTAATTGAGTAATAGCAGGGATTTGAGTAGTGTTTTGCATAGCAGGTTATTATTGGGGAGGAGGGATTATGATAGAAGTATTCTTTTATTATGGATATTGTTAGAAGGATTATAATTGTGCAGTAGAGAGAGAATTGGTTTGAGGAGGAACCAAAACGAGGTTTCTATTTTGGATAAGTTACTTCTTGATCATATTGCTATTGTTGTGAGCTTTCATTTCATCATGATTATCGGAACAAGAATCTTCGAAATCCTTTTATTCAGAGAGATTACTGGCTGTAGACATGAAGGATTATTTAATGAGGTGCTTGGGGGGAAGAGCACGGGTCATGGCTGATTAAGAGGCAGCAGAGAAATCGATGTTGGCAGCTAAATTGTTCATGTCGGCACAAGAGGGGGAATTTCCTGATTTGGATTTCTTTCTGTGCATGGTAAGAATAGTTTTGGCAGAACTGTAATTAATGTTCAATTCTTCGGCAGCCTATATGTTAATTAAAATCGGTTTAGTAAATCGTGCGTAGAAATTGTTAAATTAATATTCAGAAATGATTTAATTAAAAACTCTTTTTTTAGACTTTTAGACTATGATTATAGTAATAGAAAGAAATTAATATCTCTTTTCAATTAGGAGAGAGCGCGTAATTTAATAATTGAATTGACTCACATTCAAAAAATAAGCAAGTCTATTCTGACTTTCAATACGCAATCATTTCTAAAAAAAAATTATATAGATAAAAATAAATTAGTACCTTTTTAATTGATTTGTTTTCTTGGAAGATCTTATTAAGGAATTTAACTCTGAGGGATTCAGTGATCTTGTTGTATTTACGTTGGGCATGGGGAGCCTTACGAAGGACTTCTTGGTCGACTTCTTTGAGAATATCTTCAATTACTTTCATTTTTTTTGGAGTAAGGTAGTTTGATAGAATGTAAGGTAGTGAAGTTGATAGTAAATATTGAGTTATATGGGGGTTATTGATTTGAATTGGTTTAATTATGCTGATGTATGCTCAGATTAATTGAGATTGTTTTTTTTTGTGTTTTTTTTTAATTTGATTTTCTTTTTGACTATTTTTTTATTAGATTTTAAGAGAGTTTCTTTTTAATTACTACATTTAATGGTTATTTAAATTAATTCACATATTTATTTTTAGAAATCAAGGAATAATGTGACGCAAATTAATACCTTTTCTTTACGTCTATAAAATTAATTAATACTGCGCCATAGCGAATCGTAATATTAAATTCACTTTTGATTAATTCGTCATCTCCATTATAATTTACGACTTCTGCAAAGCACATTTCAAACCTCTTTAACAAAGCCCATTATTATGCATTATTTTTAAAAACTTTATCAAAGATAGCGTAGATCTTAAATAATTGATCAAAGCCATTAAGTCTTCCAATGCAAATGATTTACTGATATTCTTTAAACCAAAATATATAAAACATTATTAGGAATTAGCAACTTATGTCACTTTGCTCCCTTAATACATAACATTTAGCTTTATTTCTTTTCTTCCATAAAACGCCATTTTCATAACAATAATGGCTCATCCCCATTTTTTCCCCTCTTTCTTTCCCACTTCACTGGCCTTCAAGATTTCTCTTGGTATTCCCACCCTATTAAATCCAAGCCAAATATCTAATGAAAATCCTATTTAACCATCGGACTTGGATAGGAGTCAGTGCTAGCATATTAAATTATTTTTTTACAATTTTCACTCACCTCACCCCTCTAATTTTTCTGAAAAAGCTCATTAAGAGTTTTAATAAAGGTGTAGAAAAAATTTTATCTTCACATCTAAGATACATTTAGTAATCTCATCGATAATTCAGTCCTCAGGTTAAGTAGAATTTCATTCTAGTATTTTTCTCCCTACATTCCTACAGTGAGTTTTTTTCATAATTAGGATTATTCTGCTAATCCCTATCAATTTTATTAGCTTTTAAATTTGTTGGCTTAAAATTGCTAATATTCCTAATCATTAGTGAGTGATTTTTTTATTCAATTCTTTATAAATTCTGGTAAATGTATTTCCTTAAAAAACTTGAAAATATTAAGTTTATCTTCTACTGAATCTGGAATTTTATTGGCTTGACTGAATGTGTCCCCCCTTTTTATTTCAAGCCAAATTACATTTACATGTCGCAAATGGGTACTACAAGGCTTTACCTATTTTTCTAGGACTAATAAGGCCAATTTAATTATGCTAATAAGAGCATCTTTCTTTATTTAGAAACGCTGTTAATAATGTACTTTGAAAATTTTCTAATTTTTTTTGTACTGATACCAAAATATACCTCTCCATATCCCTAGAAAATAATAGGTGAGATGACATAATAACAATAAAGATTATTAGGACTTTTTTATGCTTTCAAAGTTACACTATCGGATATATATCAAAAATCAGAGAACGTTTTATTTGTTGTTTTTCTAATAATACCAAGAAGTATTAAAATCTATTTTTGGGCGTTCACACTTCAATTTTAATTATGAGCATTAAAAAAAAAACTATAAAGCACTGCATTTCTTACTTTAGAATAGGGAGAGAGTTGAATTGGAGTGTTTAGGTAAAACTGAAGGTTTTGTTTTAGGTATATTTTTAGTAAAATAAAATAACCAATAGTGATAATAAATTCCTTCACTCAAGTACTCAAGGGGAAGATAGAATATTCTGAGTATAATTGAATAGGTAAATATTAAGGGGGTGAAGAAATTTAAAGGTGATAAAATTCAAATTTATAAAGAAGATATGGAGTTTTTTCAAATTTAATATAATTAGTGATCTTGAAGATTTTTGAAAATAGCCGAAAGAATAAGTTAGTAAAATAACTATAATTGCTAATTTGGAATGATCAATTTTTATTACACATTGTAAATTGAAATGATTTAAAAATTGCGTATATTTTCTTTAAAAACCCCAAAGGAATGCTGTAATTATCCGGAGAAAGTTATTAATAGGGATATTCGGTTATTTATAAATTTTTACTACCCTGCCGCCTATAATATAAAAAAATTATTATAATCATTAATTATTGATTCTAGCTTAATTAACTCGCATTAATTCTATTTACGTATTCCCTTAAGGTGAGATCATAGTTTATTTTCAAAACTCTATGCAGGAAGAAATTTCAATACCTCTTGGCTGCAATTTCATTGTAGTCTCTAATTAAACTCAGTTAATCTTGTATTTCACTTTCTATTCTCTTTCGAACAATATTATGCTAATTAATTAACTAAGTATTATGTTTATAATCCTATCCTCCTCTTCTTTCTTGCATTAATTCTTCTAAAAGAGAGAAAATTTGAAAGGATCTACTCTATTATCCTATCTGTTAGAAAACATAACTGTAATTAATAAAGTGCTTAATTAATTTTAAATTCACACAAAAATACTATGCGATTTAAAATAAAATCCTAAAAAAAAATACATAAATTAAATGAATTAAATAAGCCCTTGAAAAGGGAGAACTTACCTGAAAATTAAACAAAAATTTTTATCAATTCTTTCTTTGTAATTTTCGATTATTTTTTGAGCAGGTATTTTTAAACCACAACTACCTTATAGAGTTAGTTTGATAATGAACTCTATTAAATTTTTTCTTTAGATGACGTAGAGTTGATCCATTCAAGGTTTCATTGTGAAATATTGTAAATTTAAATATAAAAATATGAAGTTTTAATGAAAATCAAAAACTTATAAGCTCGATTAAATGCTCATAACAAAAAAAGGAATTTATTGAAAGTAAATACAAAATCATAATGTAATAACACAAGCGTAAAAATTAAATCAATAAATCAAAGGCAAACAATTCTCCACTAAAAATTAATTAAGCTTTATATGGTTCAATTTATCATTGTTTCAACTTAAAAATTAATTGTTTAAGCGTTATTTTCTAAATTGAAATATTTACTTTAAAATTTATTGACCACGATAAGGGAATTAGTCAAATGAACTACTTTCATTGAGAATGGAGGGAGGATTAAGGCGGGAATAAATGATCATAGAATATTTTTCCTGACTTTGTGGATTTAACCAATAATTCAAATTTAGAATTTGTTAGTATATTATTTTTGTTGAATGCTTACAATTAATTGAGTTGTAATTTTGTTGTAGAATGAGTGGAAATTTCTTTGTTTAACTTTCTGCTTGTCTAAAAAAAAGTAGATATTAATTCGATAGATGAAGCCGTTTTTATTTTAAAATTAATCAAGGATGAAATTGCCTCTATTTTTAGCTTTTTTTTCTTTTTTTTTGCGCTATTTTTCACAAAAAGAAAACCTATCTAATTTGGCCTCAAAATTTTCTTGTATTCCTTGACTATTCTTTCTTACTACTAAATCATAAAGAACCCATCAAAAATTACAGTGAACGGTAATGCTTTCTTTGCTGTTTCTAATGAAAAAAAAATAAAAAGTAGAACAAAAGAAGTCTCCCTCAAATTGTTTACAAATTTAACTAAATAATGCGTAATTTTAAGATAAATACTATTAAAAATGAAAAATAATACAAAATATTTCTAAAATTTCTCTCTTCAAGTTCCATTGTGAAAGGTCTACTAAAATAAGTACGAAATCTAAATTAAATTTGATTACCATTTAGCAGTACAGGTAAAAACAATCTTAAAATGGAGTTAAAAAAGAGGGCATAGAAATGAAAAGGAGAGCTGGATTTCCTTAAAATGTTTTCAAATATTGTATAATATAATGTAATCTAACAAAAAGAATTTCCGATAGAGAAATCTAGAATAATAAGTCACAATCTCATCAATTCTGAGGAGTTGTGACGGTAAACATATGAAAATGACTTAATATAAGGTTAATCCATTTAAATTATATTTTTCCTGTAACTAAATTTATTAGTTTCTTTGAATTATTTAACCTATTAAGGTATTTTACTCAAAGCTACCAATTAATCCTAAATGCTTTGATTTAGAATACCTTCTTTACCCTCCTTTACGGTCTTTCCAAATAGTGAGTAAACATTATTCTCCCTTTTATTGAAGAATACGATTCAAATTAACATCCTATCTTCATATTTTTGTATTATCCAAAGCATCAACAATTCAATTTTTAAACAGATAAATCACTTACGTCAGCAGAGAAGGTTGACGCAACTTTCGTTTTTAATTGTAGTTAAGCTTATGCTTTATCAGAATAATTACATTTTGAACTGGAGAGATTTCTATCTTTTTCAAAGAAAAAAGACGCTTATAGACAATAAGCCTTATAAGGAGAATCAGGTTTTAAAAAAGCAGACAAATGTTTAACTTTTTTATAAAGGGTTTACATAACTTACAAGTAGAATTTAATCCTATTAACTTTCTGATAATAGCATAGAGAGGTAGAGAAGAAAGTATAACTAAACTCAGAAAGTAGAAAAGGGGAGAAAATAGTATAATATCAGAAATAAAATTGATAAATAGGTAGGTCTAAAGGAATTAAAAGAGAAAATCTAGAAAGTTTTAGAAAATCTAGACTTAGCTATTTAGTTAGCGATCACTTTTAATTAAGTGAATATGGAAGATTGACAGTAAAATAATTACAAATATATAAGGAGAAGAGATATTACAATAGAGTATATATTTTTATCTGATTTGAAAAGTAATCTGCATAAATTAATAATTTTTTTTCTTCTTTCTGCCAAGGCTTAATCAATTTTTAGGTTATTTTGATTGTGGTTTGGATGAGATCATTTCCCAAATAGTTAATTTATTATTTCGTCATTTTTTGTCACTTTTTTTGATTTTGCCAGCTCACATCAATAATTATTCTATTCCTTTTAGATATAGCCAAAAAGTTAAGAAACTAAGTTAAGGCTTGCAGATAGATTAAATTTTTTATGCTTTACTCATCTAGCAAATTCTATTTAAAAAAATTTAATCCCTTTGATGATAAAATATATTCGAGTACAATTATTATTTTGCTTATTAAAGAATTATTACCCTACTCCCTCCTACTTTCTAAAAGTAAAGGACGCATTATTTGTCTTCTTTCTTAATTTTGAATAGATTGATTCCTCTATAGTTATTTCTAGTATTTCTATCTTTATCTTGTTCTCCTTTCTATTACCTATACTAAGTATCCTAAATTACATTAAAAGAGGTACATTCTTAACACTTTGCTAGTAAAAACTGAAGAAAACCCCTAACTGAAATAAATTAAATTTATATAATCGAACCATGAGAGATTGATTGCATGCTTTACTTTATATTGAGTATTTCTAATTTATCCTCTTTATTTCTGTACGAAAAATGTAACTAAATACTCCTCATTCAACCGAAATAAATTATTAGTTTATCTAGAATTCGGCAATTTTAAAAAGCTAAGCAATATTTTTATATTTTGTTTAAGTATTTAGGAAGTTAGATAATATTCCCTTTAGATACTAGTCAAAAACAGCAAAGACATGGACAACAGTAATTTTTTGTAAACAAATAAAGCGCATGTGATAGAGAGGAGGGTATATTTAAATAACAATCATTCAAAGTAAATTCACATTTGTTTAATACATCAAATAGACTCGATTACCATAAAAAAATTCTAATTAATTCTTTTATAAGCAAATTTATTTGGACCAGTTTACCTCTTTTCACTATTAATTATTCAAGATGAAACTCTTATCAATTTCACATTGAAGAGTCTATTCCTTCCTTCCCTAATTTTATTGTTGCGATAAAAGTAATGCTAAGGAACTTCAGTATTAGAATTAAATTACTAAAATTCTAGCAAAATCCTGAGATATTTGTATAAAATATAGCAATTTTTGATGAAGGGTTGATTTCTTAGATTTAAAAAGAATATTAATGATCAAATATTTTGGATATTCATGGAAGAGGGGAAGAAGAGGGTGTGATAAAATTTTTAATATTTAATCAAAAATATAGGGATAAATTATATAAAAAATCAATGGAAAAATGCAAGTTCTCACTTTTTACATTTTTTAAATAAATTTGTTTGACGCATAGTATGTAAGTTGATTTACTTAGGAATGAATAATTAAATAATTTAATCTGTATCATTTAAGTATTTCACATCTGAATGAGCTTTGAGCAGGAGATAGTTGACGTATTATATCAATAAATTAAGGGCAGATTTTAATATTTACAGATCAATAGCGTATTTAAATATCTTTTTCTTCTCGCATATTCCCAAAGTAAGGAAGATTCTTAGACATAATACTATGGCTATTTTTTGTGGATTTATTACTTAGAGATGTAATTACAGCGAAAATGATGATGAAATTTTAGTAATAGTACCCTTTACAAGCTTTAAAATGTATATGAGATAAGCTTTATTAAAATATAGGGACAGATTAAAGTTAAATTATTTGACGTATAAATTCAAAAGGGTGTAAATTAATCGTATTTTAATTTCAACTTTAGCATATTATTAAATTACCTACATTTTTGAATAAAAATAATAAGTAAAAATCTTTGAATCTGGCGTCATTTGCTATTCATCACACTTTCTCTACAATATAACTAAAAAAGATGAAAGTAAAGAACCCACTATTAAAATGAATTGTCTATAATTTGTAATTCAAATGAAAATGAAAGTGTTACATATGCAAATAAAAAACAGATAGACATGACGGCATATGCGAAACTTAATTTTAATTGCATGTTATCAAATCAAAGCCGTCAATTAAATACAATAGAGATGGATTTTTTGCGAGATACAGGTTGACAAGCAAGGTAAAAAATTAAATATAACTAATATAGGACTAGCTGCATAGTAACGACCACCTAGATATTAAGAGTTTTACAATTAATGAATCATTAAAAGTTATGAAGTAAATCTGTATAATTTAATTAATTCAAGTGCATAATGCAACTAATTATGTATCATCTTCACACTTTTTCTGATGAATAAATATCTAATATTATCATCTTGCCTCTTCTTGATTATGTCATTTACTTATATTACGCAATAACCCTGCACCTCGCGATCTATCTTCATTACTCCTTTAAACCTCTCAACCCATATCAATTCTTTCACTCTCATGCATCGATTAAAAGGCTTTCCTTGCATGGCTATAAATAGAAGAGTTGTCTTCAATTATTGCTTAATTCCACCATTTTTTTCTTTAACACTCCATTTCAACATAAAGTTTGATTATCTTTTTAAAAAATATATCCTTTACTCTTCTAAAACCTCAATACTTTACCAACAAAATTATCTTTATTACCAATTGAGTATATTATAACTTGCTTAATTCTCTTAAATTTTTTAAATTTCATACTCTCCCCACTTTTGTATAACTTTCTCCTTATATAATAGAATGAATCTGCTTAAAATATGTTAGAAAATCATTTTTTGGAGCAGGTAATAAAACATTTAAGTGAATATGCTTTTGAAAATGGTACTATTATTTTAGTCTAGAAATCCAAAAAAGTCCTAGAATTTATGAATTTTTTTCTCACTTAATTAGCAAATTTCAATAAACCTAATTACGATTAATGTAAGAAGACGTGATATAAACTAAGTAGTACTTTTTTAGGATAAATGCTTTAACTATCAAAAAGAACTATTCAGCCCTTTATTGTAGTATTTAGCATAATAATGTTGAGTATTATCAACACTAATTTGGAAATGTTCTAAAAGCATTATATATTTTTCATGGAAAAAGGAGAGAAGATTGAAAGAAAAAGAAATGAGAATTGAGATTCTAAATCAAAATACAGATAAATTAGATTAAAAATTAATTAAGAAGGAATGAATATGACCAAATGGTGATATTGAATTAAATGATTATGAAAGAGATGGTTAAATTAATGACATAGATTATTTATAAGATTATCTATAAACTTCAAAGCATCATCAATGAAAAATAATTATAAGGAGTGTGAAATAAATGACGAATAAATATAATAAGGTTTTTGGAATGTATTACGGTAGTGAGGTAGGAAAATAGGTAGGTACTTAGGGACCTCTATGTATAGACTGTTTTATAATACTATTAAAATAATGTAAAGCACAAAAATAATTTGGTTAGAAAAGTAAGTTATTAAAATTAGTAATAAATTACTTTAATCTTGCTAAGCAGATTACTTTTTATTAAAATTGTACTATTACTCATCGCCATCATAGCTAAAACAAGAGAATTTATATATAACTTACAACTTATTTCGTTAAATTATATATTGGCTTAAAAATAAATAGTTAATTAATTAATTAAAGTTAGTAATAGATGAAATAATGTAATTTGTGGATGTAGGTAGGTAGGTATGTTTATTTTACTTTAATTTAGTAAGAAATAAAAACCAAATACAATTCAAATTTAATTAATCAAATGGATTACTAACTAACTAAATAACAAATAACTTATTATTTAAAATCGAATGTATTTTATTTATTCCAAAATTATAGAAAATATATGATTCAAAAAAAGTTAAATACATGCTAACAAAATTGAAATCAAATAGAATTATAATCCTTCGTAATAGTTGATCTTTATAATTATCAACATAATTAATTTTCTTTCTTTCTATTTTATTTCAAAGATTTAATTTGTTTCATTAGTTATTTATTACTAGAAATTTGGATACTTTACGAGATTTTTTATTATAGAATATTGTCATTATTAAATTTGGATTTCTAAAATTTTTTAATAAATATTTTATAGATGTAGCGCATTTTACAAAGAGAAAAGGGGAAATCTTATTAAACAGACAAATTTTATTAATATTTTTATTGGTAGGTGGGGAAAAAATAAGATTTTAATTGATTTGATTGGTGGTTGGTAGAGTACAGTGATTTTTTATTAGATTTATCTATTTAGATTTTCAAATGAAGAGATACTGTGGACTGACTGATTATACTACCTAAAATAGGATTTGTCAATTTTAGGTGAATTAGATTAGATTTTGATTATGGAAAAATTACTTTTTTAGGATCTAATATAGAAATTTATTAAGGGAAGAATGGAAGTTATTTTTAGATTGATTTATTGGTAGGAATTTAAGGGAGGTATAGGTGAAAAAAATGATTGAGTTTTCAATTATTAAATTGATTATAAGTTTTTTAGTTATTATGTTAGTGCTTTTACTTGATTATTGATTAAGCAGTATACTTGGTATAGATAAAAAGAAATTAATATGAACTATGAGTATATTTCGTCACTAATTCGCGTTATCATTACGTATTTCGAACTCGTTAAGCAATTTTTCATATATACTCTTTATTTTGTTGTAAGTGATTTTTGGAAAGTTTTTATAGTTAGCTGCACACCTATTAGGAGTGTTCTAATTCAAACGAATCCTGTCGTTCACTTGCTGGTTGTACCTTTTAGAAGAGGCGATTGTACGATTTATACGATGCCAAACATGGTCTAAATCAAAATTCTAGCTTTTCAGTATCTCAATTTTCTTCTCCAGTGGGAATTTATAAAGAGTTAAATCGTCAAACTTCCGCTGACTCTAGCTCTTACTAATGACTCCAAAGCTCTTAAAGTCATAATTTACCCTCTTTAAGTTGCTATTCTCAAACTTTTCTCTGTGAATTTGGTATTTCGTTTTTTCTATTTATTAAGGATTTTCAGAAGTTATGGAATGTTTTGGGGTTGACATCTAAAAAATGAAGTCCTCTTCTTTTAGAATATTGTCAATAATTATGTCTAATTAAGCCTTCTCATAGAGATGTCTCTTCACTCTAGCAGTGCTTTCATGTTGGGACCACTCTTCTTGTTCTTCAGGTTGTCTGAAAGTATTTGGTTTGTAATCTTCTTCGGTGCTTCTATATAGAATATATTAATAAAAGAGTAAGCAAAAGGATGAATCAATATTATTTCAATTATTAGTAGTTAAATAGACCACATCTAATATAGCTAACTAACTACGAAATTATAATCATTTGGTGATCTTTTATTATTGTGCGTTTTTTGCTTAATATATTATTATCATAAATGCTATCATAATTTACATTTGAATAGTATGTATTATTAATCAGTGTATGAATGAGTCTTTCAAAATCAAAAAATAAATAAATGTTGATTTTTTCTTTCTTAATAATTGAAGGCTTATTTCTCAAAAAAATGGGGGGTAGTTTTTCATATATTTGAGAATTGTTAATTTAGAGAAAACTAAAAGAAATATGATTGATGAAGGTAAATAGCTTGGCTAAAATAATTAAGATAGAAATGTGTCATCAAAGAGTTTATGATTCAAAGACGTGATGTAGTATTTTTCTTCATTCGTTTTTGAAAGGATTTTATATTCATTTTATTATTGGGGTTAGCTAAGATTTTGATTGCTTCTCATCACATCTAATTTAGAAATTCATTACAAGAATGCAATTTTTTAGAGAAAATCCTCTATTATCTATCCGTTCAATTGTAAAGATTTAAATCGATCTCTTCACCAAAAAGTATGTTGAGGAGATATAAGATTCTTAGATTTTCCTCAATGTTATGTTACATCTTATATCATATCAAAATTTAAAACAGTTCATATGATAATTAAATGAGCTAACTTTACAATAGCATTGATGAAAAAATATTTACTTAATTTTGAAATAAATGAATGGAATACTTTAACTAGATATTGGAGGAAGGTTGTGGAACTTTATTTTGTTTTATTGAAGTAGAAGGACGAGAGGAAGCAGGATAGTGATGTTATTGTAATTTCTAGTTGACGGAATCTACAATGGCTGATGTATTTGTTATTTATGTGACGTCATTGTTGACTATTCCTGCATTAGACTAATTTACAAAAGACTTTCTATTAATTGCAGTAAACAATAATTTTGATTCTCTCCCTGTACCAGCTCCTCCAATTGAATTAACCGAAGTATGGAGAGCTTAGTTCTCATTTTATGTGTATTAAAAAAAGTCCATTTCTGCTAAATTTAAAGGTAGTGAGAGGTGAGCAAAGACCATGTAATTTATTATTGGTTAATCTTCTATTTAGTTTTTACGTATATCGTTTGTAACTTCATTTGATATTTTTCTCAAATGAGAGTGCATGTTCTCATAATCTGCAACCATTGCTCTTTAATGATAAAAAGAACTTTTTTATAAATCCTGGAGGTAGTAATAAGCTATTCCAAGCTTATCATACATATCAATTTCTTATTCTTTCGAATTACAAAACCAAGCATATTATAATGCTTTCTTATAAAAAAGAACCGATTCACTATATTTTGTAGAATAAATTGAAATATCTCCTAAAAGCATGTATGCTTAGGATTTAATGAAATCAGAATCACGCATCAAATCACAACAAATTCTAGCTTAGTTTAAGAAATATGCTGATTTATCTAAGTTTCCTACTGCAACTTCTATTTAGCCTATAAAAATGAGAATTTTTGCTAGGACTTTGAGTTAACGAGTCTCAACTGCTTTTGTTATGATTTCCCAAACAGTAAACTCAAGTGTAGTAATATTATCTGCAAAGTTATAAATCATATTTAGAATATCATTTTTCTTTAAAAACAAATATAAGTGAAGAAATCTAACACTTTCATCTCCCTTATAATCGAAAAAAGGCAGAATATCTGATTATTTCTTTCTTTTTTCTCTATACATTTCTTATTTCTCCTCCAAATTTAATTTACTGTTTAAAGAAATGGGTTTTGGTAAAGAAGACTGGCTTGTTTCTAGTTTCTTTTTTTAGTTCTCCTGTTGGCTTATTTCATTGTTCTATGAAATAAATGATTGTGAATTGAATGTTTAATGATTGATAGCAGTGTTCATTTAACTTCTTCTACTTGGCAGAGCCGATTTCAAATTAGTCCTCGAAGTATAGTTGTGTGATTATTCATTTTCTAAATATTTAGTATTATTTTTTAAGTTTTAACAGCTCTCTTCTCTTTTTATTGAAGTTCGTTATTTTCCATCGTTTAACTTTTGAAATTCTTGTGATTTTTATATTTAATTCATAGAAAAAGCAGTTTACGGTCTTTTTCCGAGGTATGCTTCCCGCTTTTACTGAGGAGTAAGCTTATTTTATTCTTTAGTTTATGGCATTACTATTTTAATTGATTGGGCTGAAGATACTCTTGATAATCTATTGTCGTTAATCCTTTTTTCATTAAGAAAAGGTGCAATATTTATTTCATCTTCAATTAACTCATCTTTAAATAATCCCTCTTAGGAATTTTATAATGATTTTTGAAGGATGATTATACTTTTTCTTTCTCTTTTATTATCTAAACTTCCTTAATTTGTTGAAATAATTTCATCTTTTTTAATGATACTCGAAATCGGAACGATTGATCTTGCAGATGATAGAACACTATTGTGCTCTTTTCCCTAATTCCATTGAGAAGAAGAACAATGACTATTATTTTAGTTTGTTTCTGGATATATTACTTTATGAGATGCAACATGAGACTAAGCTCTTGTATGAATATTAGTGCGAGCAGTATTTGGCTTAGTAGAAAAGAAACTCGTTCCTGTTTATGTATTATGGCTTGTAATTTATTTTTTCTTAGCTTTTTCATTTAAAGAGCTTTCATATCTATTTAAGATTTCTACACTTTATTACAAAGTAGATCTTGGATGAGATGCTATTAATTATGATTCCTTATTTTATTTTAAATCTATCTTTTCTGTCTAAATCGAAGCTCTACTCCTACTCTAAATCAGTTTATACATATCATTATATTCTTCTTGAGATTACAAAAACTTACTCTTGCGATTTTAATCATTTTTTTAATCTAAAAATCCCTCATTTTCCTTTTTTAAAGGTGAAAATGATTTTGAAGAATCAACATTTGTATAATTAGATAGATATTCTAAATTCTTCTACTATATTTTCTTTTGTAATCTGTTGTAGATCTTTTTAGTAATCTACCTCTAGATATCTTAATCAGAATTATTATCATTGAACTTTCTCCCTATGTAAATTTATTTTCCTAATTATTGTGATATTATTGACTGCAAATTGGACATTTGTTTATTATATTTATTATTAAGTACTTACAGATTTTTTTGTAAAACAAACCTAAATTGCACTATTTTGATATATTAAAAGTTTAAATAACCAGATATTTATTCCTAATTATCAAAAAAATAACAATCAATTTATTTAATATACCCTATCATTCACAGTTTCTAAGTAATTATTTATTTAAAATATAAATTAAAAGACTTTATTACTTTACAAAGATATACCGATCAAATAAAATATTATTACATAATTTTATTTTAATTGCAAAATTGTAGCTTAATTCTATAGAGTATTCTTCCATCTTGATTTAAAAGAATAAGTATGCATCATTTAAGTAAATTATGGCAAGATATAATTCTTTAGATTAGCATCTTTTTATTTTTACATATTAACAATTTTCATATTCTATTTTAATCTATCCTTAAAAAAATTCTATTTTAATTCAAGATGGGTTACTGTATTGTCTCTAAAAGTTGAAAGAAGGGAATAATTTAATCTTTAATATTTATTAAATAGTTTGTACAAATATTAATAAAGATATAATACTTTAGATTAACCTTGATTTCTTTTTTACAGATTAACTATCTTTGTATGCTATTTTTATTTTATGTTTTTATAATAATAGCTCTTTATTTAATTGAAGATGGGAATATTATTGTATTGTCTCTAAAAATACAAAGAAGGACATAACTTAATGATTAATATTTATTGAATGTCTTCAATTAATACCTTACAATTTCATTTTGTTTTGATTTTAACTAATATTTATTGATAAATATATTTCATAATTTTAAATTTATAAATAAATAATATTATTTAGTAAAAAAGTAAAATGATAGTTTTTAAATAGAATCTCGCTCATTGTAGTATTTAGTAAATTAAAGGAAAATAATTTGATAATTTAATTGGAATTACTTTAGAAATAAATTCTAAAGTGAATAAATATCTTAATTAACCAAATTATTAAATTTGCATAAACTTTCTTTGATGTTTATTTAATTTAATAGTAATTTTCCTACCCTTATTTAACAATTGAGTTATTAAATCCTTAAATTTATTAACAGTAAAGATATTTAATAAAAAAGCTTAAAGTTATAATTAAGGTTAGAAATTACTTTGTTTATACCTTACATTAATAAATAAAGGAATATTAATTTAAAGCTAAAACTTGATTGCTCATTAGAGCTTACAAAATATCTTTGATTCTAAATTCTTAGAAGCTTTTGATATGTAAGCTTGCTGATACTAAAATTAATATTTAAGGTTTCTTTATGTTACTGAAGGAATAATTATAATTTTGATTAAAATTTTATCACACATTTAAGTAATTGTAAATTGGGAGGAATTACTTTAAGTGATATTTTTCCTCTGTAATAAATATTTAGATTAGGTGAAAATGTACTCTATTGCTTTACTTACAAAATTTATCCTCACCTAATTATCCTAATGTTAGGCTAAAATATTCTAAATTATGAATAAAATTCCTTTATTACTGATAAATTTATAATATTACTTTACTGTCGAGATCTTATCCTTTTTTCAGAAAAGTTGATTTAATGAAAATTTGTTTATCCTTAAATTATAATCATTATAACTTGATATATAAGCTAAGATAAAAGGAAATTACAATCTCCTATGAATTCTATTACAAATTAGCAGTAGCCTAATATTAAGATAAGAATTATTTATTATTTATTATATAATATGATCTTAAAAATAATAAATACTATTAAAGAGGGATTGACACTTTTAAAAGAGAACGTGCTATTTTTTATGTAAATCATATATATTAGAAGTTATTCTGTACTTTATCTTAAAAATACATTAGTGTTTACTGAGAAATGGTAGAAAAAATCGAATAGTCAGAATTCGAAGAGAAGATTATTTAAATAAGGCAATAATATTAAGAGATTAATTAAGTAAAATATATTGAGTGTATATAAAAAGTATGATAACCAACTTAAACCAATTGAGAAAGAGGAGCATTGTTTACTTTTACAGTATTTTTAAAATTAAGAGCCTTAAAAATGTTTATCTTAATATACATTCTTTTTGAAATTTACATATCTTAGAAGGATTAGATTTTTTATAAAGAGCAAAAAATAATAAAGAGTGTACAGTAAAAATTAAGAAAGAAGTAGTAAAAGATTCATAGATAAGAAAAAACAAGTATTGGTTAAAAAAATTAATAATAATCTGATAGTTTTTAAGAAGATATAAATTAGCATAGCAAATTATAATAATAGTAATTAATTAATTTTAAGAGAGTTGAACCACTTTGCAAAACTTAGGTGATTCCATCATTCATCGCAATCTCTCTATTTAAATTTAGATAAGCTGTGATAGAATTAAACAAGAATTTCTTTTTATTAAGGGTTAGCATATCATTTATTACAACAGCTAATTTAGCTAAAGCATTTCTTTGAAGAGTTTCAAATTTTTTGATCAAGAATTATGCAAGAAAACTTGAAGCATGGTTGCTAAGAATATGATAATACAATTGACTCGTTTTAAATAACCTGCAATTACCTGAAGCCATTTAGATTAGAATTTATGAAGCCAAAAATTGAATAATCTTATTATGAAAACTCATTGGATTAAAACAGAAACTTTTCATATTTAGTTTCGATTGCTGTAGTCGTTTATTTGATAGCAATAGGATTAATACAGGAGCTATTTTTTGACGATCTAAGCGGAGCTATTGTTAATTTTGTTTATGCTATTGTAAATATTTTACTAGTGATTAAGCTAAAGCAATATTTCAGATTGGTTTCTTTTTTATTGTTTATATCTTTCGCTTCGTTTGAAATTGTATTTATGGAAACCTTTGTTATTGTTCGTATGGAGATGAATGATCGCTCTGATGATTTTAAAGGTTACTTTTTTACTATAGGTATATTAACGATGTCTCTTATATATGCTTTATCAGCTGCAGTCCACAAGTGGTATTATAAAACAATATTAGTAGAGTTAGCAATTATTTACTTTACTATCAGATCTAATCATCATCACAGTAAGGCATTCACTCAATACCCTGTTTTTTATTTAAGTGTATTTTTATTTGGAGTACTCTTCTATATGAAAGAGAAATTCGATAGATCAGTATTTTATAAGCTCTACCTCAAGAGAGAAGAAAATAGGGCTTTTAAAGAGCTTTTAGAAAATACAGTACCCTCATCTATATTTGTGGCTAAACTTAGAGACAAATAAAGTTTAGAAGTATAAGAACCACCAGCTAAAACTGTAACCAAGAAGTTAAATAATTTTTTTTCTTTTGTTAGGAGTGTATCCAAAAAGTAGATCTAAACTAATGAGGAATAATAAAATAATTAGCATTAGTAATAAATGGAGAACAGTAATTTTCCTTATCCAAATAACTCAAAAATGAAGATAGTATTTGCAAATTCTCACTGCAAAAGAAAATTTGCCACTTCTAATCTTGAGTTTCTATAAAAAAATATGAACTATCTATTTTCTCAAGGCTCTTTAGCTGCGATTAGAGAAAATTCTTAAGGAAGGTATTAAATTTAAAAAAGGATTCTATTTTAAAAAAAACCACAATAATCTTAGATAATTAAAAAGAATTTTGAGTAAAAATATCTATTCTAATACCAGCTTACTAAATTTATTTAAACTTTACTTTTTTATTTAAGATTAAAGATTTTTAACATTTCAACTTACACTCTTTTAATATTTAAAATAGTAGTGAAGAATTTCCCAGTAGAAGGAAAGTTTCTTACCCAATAAAATAAGCAGGTCAAGAAGTTTAATAGGTATGTATTCTTTAATACATATGGGATTAATTTTAGAAGATTAAAGTGAACAAATTTGAGCAAACAAAAAGAAGCTAAGAGGACTACTCTGGTTAAAACAGTGAAGAAGTCCACCTTAATTGTATATATAAAAAACATAAAATACTGATCTAAGAATATGAGAATTTGTAAAAGTAGAATTAATAAAATTAATTGGTTTAGTAACTTAATGAACGGAGTCATCAAATTGAAAATTCTATTAATAATGAAAAAAAGAAAGCTAATTATGATAAAAATAATGTTTAAATTAGGAATAAAGTTGAAAGTATCATCAATTACCACAATATAGTATGCATTTTTTTAATTAATTTTTTTTTTTGATTTAATACTCTTCTTTTTTACACATTCTCGAAAACAATCCTTTGAATACCTACTAAACTTATTACCATAAAACTAACTTATTCTCGAAAATAATACAATACTATTAACAATTCCATAAAATATTTGAGCGATATAATATATTCTTCTTATCAACCTCTCTATTAATATATTATCAGGAATTAAAAATAACTTACTAAATCATTTAAATCCTTTTAAATAAATGGATAACAACATAATTTATTTGTTAATATTATAAATAGAAATAAAATAAAGATTAAAATCTACATCATAACACAGGAAATAATGGGTATTCTGATGTGATTTGTGACTCTCCTACAAAGATTAAAAAAGACATAGATAAAAAAAACTTTTTGTTTATTCCAGATGAAATGAGATTTGATATAAAGATTGTAAAGTGTAAATGGGAAGATGAAGTAGCTGTAATGGTTTTGCTTAGTGACATAAGTTAAAAAGTTGTGATAGATAGAATGAGGCAGGTCGATAATTATAAAAATGAAATGTTAGCATCTATCACCCATAACTTAAAAACACCACTAAATGGTGTTATGTTAATGATTGAATCAGCATCAATGTCTAATTCTCTTTCGGTAGCTTAAAAATAATTATAACTGGCTTAAAATAGTGGTAGGCTACTACTTTATATGATCAATGACTTATTAGATTACTCGAGATTAAGTGGCAATAAACCCTTCCATCTCACCTTCTAGCCATTCAATCTTTAAGATTTGCTTTCTAATATTAAATCACTACTAATTTAATAGTTCTAATCAAAGAATATTGAATTATAATTCTAAGTGTTTGTTAGAGATGCTCATTAAGTAATTATTAATGACAAACTTAGAGTTGAGTAAGTGTTACTGAATTTATGTTAAAATGCACTTAAGTTTACTTTTAAAGGATTTGTTAAAGTATTTGTATTTGAAGATGAAACAAGGCCAAATGATATTTTCTTCACAGTATAAGATTCGGGGCTAGGTATTTCTGATGAAGCTAAATAAAATCTATTTAAGATCTATGGAAATATGTTTATAAATAGCAACAATAAACGTCATGGTAATTTTAACATTTTTTATTAGTTAACTCATAAAAAAATTAAATTAGCTTACTTAATAAAACTAACTTTATTTATTTACTTATTTATTTTAATAGGAGTTGGTTTAGGATTAGCAGTATGTAGAAAACTTGTTAACCAATTAGGAAGCGAGAAGGTAATACAGATAGAAAGTTTCAAAGGTAAAGGAAGTAACTTTACTTTCAGCATTTATAGGAAACATCCATTGAATTAATAAGAAGAAATTTTCCTTCCAAAATTCAGATCCTTAAAATACATTTAGATTAAGAAGAATATTTCAGATAAAGGTTTACCTCATAGTAGTACATTCAATTCTTAAACTAATTTAGATTTTTAATTCTCAAAGGTTAGAAGAAATACCTTATAAAATACGAAAAAGTCTATTCATTTTGAAGATAAGAATCCTGCAATGAAGAATTTAATAAGCTAAAATAATCAAGATACTTTAAATAGTAAGTCTAATAGTAATAGATAGCCTCTAAAATCAAAATCAAAGGAATAAAATAGTAGTAGCAGAAGTAGCAGTCATGGATCAAAAGAAAATATTTTCCTTGAGAAACTTAGCAATAATTTAATAACTGGATTCCACAAAAGCAAATAAAATATACTATAAAATACTAATTCAGAAATAACTTCTTCTTTAGGTAAAAAATCCTAAGGATTTACAAAAGTAAATTAATTTACACAATAAAGATAGTGTTCTCTTGAATTATAACAAGGAAATAATAACCAACTAAGCTCTGAAGATGATTCATGCTCAGAGAAAAAGCAATAAATATCAATTCCTCTTATGTTAACAAAAACTTAAGAAAATGTATGTTCGTAGGCACAAATTAGTTCAAATGAATAATAAGTAAAGCACTCATAGAGTGATTTTAATCTTCATTTAAAAGATTAAAATCTTATTTAGGTAAAAAAGAAAAGCAAAACAATTGTTTAATTTTAGCATGCTTAAACTATCTAGCCTTAAAATAAACTTTAATTAAATTCCCAAAGAGATTTAATAAGCACATAACCAAGCCCTTAAGATAATAATTAAAATAATCCTTTATTGTAAGCTCAAAATTAGAATGAAGAAGAAAACAAAAATTATCTTCAAAATAAATTTATTTAAATTCCCACCAATAATACTTTCTTGAACACATCTCAGCATTTTAAAGAAACAGAATAACTTATCAACAGATAATAAAATAAAAGCAGTATTAGCTAACCTAGACATTCAATTCTATAAGAATTGGATGCATCATATAACCAAGATTCAAGTGTTCTAAAAAATGTAATTATGCGTTCTGCCCATTTAAAGATGGATTAATAGTTAGATAACAGCACTCAGATTTAAACAATACCAAATTTAAGGTCAAATGAATGTATAGAGTAAATACAAAACACTCCAAAACATAATAATAATCAATTTAATTTAATTGATGAGCTTAACTCACTCATTTGGAAAAAGACTAATTTGCTAATAGTAGATGATACTATTTTTAATGTAATGGCTCTCAAAAGCATATTAAAAAATATCAAAAATTTGATATTTGATGAAGCTTATAATGGGCAGCAAGCTGTTGAAAAAGTACTATAAAATAAAAACTATGATCTCATTTTCATGGATATAAATATGCCAGTTCTAGATGGATTTGAGGCAACTACAGAAATTTCAAAGTTAATATAACTTGGAAAAATTCCATAAACAACAATTATTATAGTATCAGCATTCAATGACGAATCTGATCGCTTAAAAAGTTTTCAATCAGGCGCTAAAGCTCACATCGATAAACCTGTTACTTTGGATAATATATTCAAAGCAATTTAAACAGTAAAATTACCTCATTTACAAATTCCTTGAAAATGAAAATCATTTTTGAATCTATGATTCTGACACAATTGAATTTTTCCTCCTATTTTCTCTTACTCTTCGTACTTAAAACTTATATATTATTATTTTAAAATTTAAATGAACTGAAATATAACTATATTACTATCAAAAATTACCAAATATTTAAAAAATCTTAAACAAGTAATTCAAGTAAAGTATTCTCGCTTTAATAAATTTTTAAATATTTTTTACTTTTTTTAATTATTTTAATATATGCTTTTTATTTATTTATTTATTTATTTACTAACTTACTTATCTAGAAGAAATAACTATTCTATATTTAAGAATCCAAGAAGAAATAAATAATTAATTAATTGATCATTTATCATTCTCTTTAATCAAATGTTTTCGATTTGAGAGAATTAAAAAAACTTCTAATGGCGAATTAGTAAGTGAGAAAAACAATAATTTGTGTTAAATAATAATAAGCTGAAGAGGAAAGTAAGTAACTAATTTCTTACTAGGAAAGTTAAAAAATTAAATAAAATAGAAGTAGAAAGATAAATTATAAATAGGAAGTTAGATAATTCTAAGATTAAAGTAAACGCATTAAATTATTCTTAGAATTATGAGAGAAGTTTAAGCTTATTTATACCATTATAATTTTCAGGTGATTAAGTTATTAGATAAAAAAGATCTTTGTAATTTTTATAATTGACAAAATCATTAAAGAAGAATAATATCTACACAAATCTATACTATTTATATATGAAAGTTCTTTTTTTCATAATTTACTTCTTAACGCTCCTTCTTTTTAAAGCTAAAGCTTAGTAAGAGAAGCAAGATTTGGCTGAAAAGCTTAAAACTAAGGATATACTTTACATTCAATAGGTTTGTATGACATTTAGTGAGCATTAGTGCAAATAATTCAATTATGAAAACTATATTAATCGCAAACCTATTTAAGAATAAGCTGAGGAACTGAATGAAATGGCAAAATATTTAAAGCATATGAACCCTTTATTTAAATTTAAAGCCTTTGATAACAGTACCATATCATTAGTTCCAACTGATGACCTTCCAAATGATACATATATTTTCAAATGCAACACCATAATTTGTTTAACAAATGAATTCAACCCAAAATAGTTCTATAACTACAACGAAATGAAGAATGATTTTAAAGAGTATTAGAAGCTATTGAAGAATTTTGAGTTAGTAAAAAATGGGATTTTAAATTTATTTTTATTTATTTATTGTTGAAGACTAAAATTTAAACTAACTAACTGTATTTTTGTTTCTTAAAAAATGTAATTGAAAGGAAAGGGAAATATAGCTTGCACTTAATCTACTCTTACACATGGAGAATATTAACAATTCAATGTAAATTAATAATTAATTAAATAGGCTTCCCTTTTCTAATTCTGTTTCCATTCTTTTTACTCATAGATTCTCTCTATATTTGCCACACATCCCAAGCACTATGAATGTGCCTTTATTCTCTTTTGGGTTAGCTGAAATCCAAGTACTTTAATCAATTGATTCAAAGATACTTTAGAAATTGATGGAAAAGAGAATGGAAGTTTAATAGCTGTGGTATAAATTTCAGAACTTGACTAGTAATTATACTGCCAAATAAACAAAGAGTATTTTTGGATTTAAAGAAGAAAGATTGGTTGATTTTGCAGATTTTTCTTGGGCTCTGTAAGTTTATTCGCTCATGATTAAATTCATGATAAATTGATATAAGGTTATATTAAATTTTGCTATAATTTTTTTAATAAAATAGACTTCACATCTTTAAATATTCACTTAATTATGAAGGGAAACTTTACATAATACCAGGAATAGAATTTGTGCGTTAGACCAATAATTATTTAAAAAAACTCTATCATTAAACTGAATGGAATAATGATTACTCTATATTTTCCACTGACCACAAGAAAGAAAAGCCACTAGTACAGCACTATAGTAATTCCTTTTAAGCAAAATTTCTAAAATAAGTTTATATTTATGAAAAAAAGCAAAGGATCCTGAATACTACTTCATTTATAACAGGGAGATCAACCATAACCATCCATAGTAGTGTGTTTATCTGTAGATTGTTAACGAAAACCAAATAGGACAATGCATGGAAGACATCTTATTTTATGCAGACATAAAAAAGGGGAAAATATGCGTTAGAAAGGATAAAGAGTTTGTGTAATAAGTTGATGTTCTTATTTCTGTTATCAATCTCAAAAGAAGTTTTTCATGCAAGTGCAGAGATGACATAAGTTTATCATTTTTTTAAATTTTGAAGTATTTTTATAATTAATCCTTATTTTTAATTTATCAAACCAATCAAATACAGGAGAGACTGTTTATAAAAACCCTTAAATCAATTTGATAGACTCACTTTAAATTATTAAAGATAAGTGCTTATCTGGTTAGCATAACAATCCAAAGAACTACTCTAAGGATATTCGACCTTAATTTTAATCAGTCTTGGATGTTTAAAAGAAGGAATATGATAGCTACATAAATGTAATATAAAATCATAAGGAAGAATAAATTTATTCATTGTAATTTAACCAATTAAAAGAAATTAAGCAGCGAAGAATATGTTCTGAAGCACCTTCAAGGCATCTATATCGATAATCTTGATCTTCTTTTAAAGTATGTATATTACAAAAGAAAATCTTTATCCATCTTGGAGAGGTCAATTAAAAGAGCTTATGCAGCATCGGATCAATACAAATTTTCTTTAAAAAATGAAAAAAACAAAAAAAATGAGTTCTAAGATAACAAAGATGAGAGTTTACTCTCAAACGATGATGATGAAAAGGAGGACCTTTGAAAGTTTAGCAAAATTTCATTTGAAAATTTAAAAAATAAATATACATGTGTTATGTGTTCTATTTTTTAAAAAATTGATAAATAGTTATAATAAAATGGATGATAATCAAATAAAATACCAATTTATATAAACAACTTCATTTATTTCTAAAGAGTGCAAGCAATTCTATTATATTTTATGTTCAAATACATAATGTTCATTAGTTCAAAGTATAATTTAGCCATAATTTTATAATTTCGCCAATCTAATATAAAATTTTCCGAATGAGTAGATGTATTATTTTTTAAAAAATTGGATATAGGAAAATAACGGAAAAGGTTAAAAGAGGCTAGTTTTATCCGCTGCGTGGTATAAAAAATTAGCAAATTTAAGGTTTAGTAGATGATTAAATTTTCCCTTAAGTTGTAAGCTTATATTTAAAATAATATTATCATTATAGCATCAAGAAAAGAAAGTATGATATTTAATTAGAAGTTTTTTTAGAAAGATTGGTTTAAATAGTCCTTTTAAATATTTGGGAATAGAATTTTAAAATGTGATCCTTGAAAGCAGTTGGGATTAATATAAGGATATATTATTATTCTCTTACTGTTCTATTTATTATGAAAAAAAACTTATTGTAACAGGATCCTTATTCGATATAGATGAAAAGTAAAATGAAGTACTTTTAGCCTGAATTGGCGTTTACTAAATATAAATCATAAATCAAACTAATAAAATCATATGACTATTATTCTTATTAAAAATAAACTCAGAAATGCAAAATTTGATTTAAATCATTAATATTCTGTCTTACTTATTTATTTAAAAGTAAGCTATTCTTTTATCTTCTTTGAAAATTTTTTTATAATATCATTTTTCAAATCTCCAATTATTATCTTGCTCCTTACCCTTTTAAAATACTCTATTTTTTCTTAGTTCTATACACTCATTTCTTACTAGATGTAAAAAGAAATAATTTTGAAGTCTAATGTTAAAAAAATACTAGCTAATAAAACTAAAAAGCTAAACATTTTCTCCAAGCTTAGAATAAATAAATCATTCGATATTTCAAAAAAAAATTTCAGGTTATATTTGAATCTCTTAACCAAATTAACCAAAGTAATTCTTAAATTTTAAGACATATGGAAACATTTCAGCCTTTTTAATAGGATACTAGTCGATCAATTTTTCAAAAATAGATCAGGGAGTAATGGAAAAGAATAGTAAAGAAGAGAAAGTTAGAAAATTTGTCTCTATAGAAAACATCATAAAATTAACAGACGATTAAAAGAGGTTGAGGTCAAACAACAAACCTAGATTGATAACCTTATGAACACAATTTTTATAGTTCAAATAAAGTGAAATTAGACTAGAATGTTTATTGATTATTTATATTAAGTGGGAGAAGAAATATTAATTACAAGTAAAGTTTAAAATAAAATAAAAAAGCTAAGAGATTTATAAATTCAATCATGATGCAATAATAGCAAACTGCGCACAATGTTAATACCGAAGCTCAAATCGAGTATCCTCCAATATATTTCCAAAATAATTACAACTACTACTACAATTCCAACAATTATTCTGACTAATCTCTCGACATCTAGCAATATGGAGGGGTATAACTTACCGAGTAATTCAGCACATAGTAATCTCTTTATCATATTTAAGAAGAAGATACCAATAATCCATAATTTTCTGCGCTAATACCAAATTAATATGAAGATGAGTGCATAAAATACGGAATCTATCAAAATCAAACTACAGACTAATTTTTCTATCCTTCTCACCAACTGGATGGCATGGAAGATTGTAAACAACTTTTAAAAAATTTTCATCTTGATCATATTATTTAATTATTTAAATATATTATAATCAATATAGCCTAGAATTATGTTGTTTCTTAACAAGTTCAATCTACTCTTCAATACCCATAAGAATGCCAACAAAACTGAATTTCTGGCTCAGAGAATTTGAAATTTCTCAACCAAAATCAAATTTAATAAAATCAGTAAAAATTAAGCCCTGAGCATGGTGTAGATTAAAATTTTATCGGGTGTGAGGTGCTAAATTCTATTTAAATTAACGGGCAATAGTAGGGAATATAGCTAATAGAAACAGAAGACACATAAATTCACGATGAGAGTGAAACCAACTCTTCCCCCAATACATCATCTTCCCAAGAATAAAACATAAAGAAAAAGAAGGAAGTTCCATTATAAGAAAGGATTATGCATATGAAAAATTTAAACAATTTCCCCCTTGTAAAGGTATCACATTTATACTATCATCAGCTGATCAAGCTTGCTAGATTACATAGAAATTCCTCCCAATAATTAAAAGATATAAATGAATCCATATAAGAACTTTTCCTGAAAAACTAACAACCAAAGAATACAGCCACTAAAGCTCAATTACAGCTCTGTATAATGAGTATTTTGAAACCTGAAATCATACTTGATAAATTTAATGACTATTCAAATCCTAAAAGAAATAAAGATGATAACTGGAATGAGATTTGTCAAACCATTGGGCAGTTATTTAAAAAAGTGAATAATCTAGAAGTTAAAAAATATTAGCAATTAAAATTGCTGCTATCGCTATAAGTGATGGGATTATATATTATAGGTGTTAAAGAAGCCATTTAATTAAAATAAAATACATAAATCTCTCAAAAATCTTTCAAAAATGATTAATTTTTGGATAACATATTAACTGATGAGTATACATATTTGTTGCTTAATTAATAGCTGAATTTAATATAGGCTGAATATTAAAATAACAAATAAAAAATAATAGAGAGAATGTACTCTAACATTAAAAACCTATCGAATAATGAAGGTAATAAATAAATAAATGACTTCATAGATTCACTCTTTTTGTAGATTTGATACAATCTTCTAGTAGAATTTACCAAATCTAATGTATTTATAAGTGGAGATTTTCTCAAAAAAGCTTGCTAATATATGCAATTTTAAATAATAACTTAACATATTTCAATTATCTTTAGATTATTTACATGAACTCTCAAATTATGAATCACTTTTGGAGAAAAATTGAATTAGATTGTTATGACAAATCATATTAACTAAAGTACGAAATAATAATAAATAATAATTTAAATCTTCAAAATTAAGAATTTATTGTCTATAAATCAGAAACAGTAAACCCCTTTCAAACTTGATCATTTTAATGAATTTAACCCATATCTTAATTTGCTCAATGAAGTCGCAACTTCAAGTAATAAAAGGATACAATTGGCTGGATATTGGCCACGAATAAAATTAGTATCCTTTTAGCAACTAAGGATATTAAGGTTGAATAATTAATCTTTAAGTTTAAGTAAATAACCAAAAAATTTATGATTATATATTAAATAATAGAGTCAATTTTTTTTCTTTCTTTATTTTATTAATAATTGTAAATTCAAGCCAGCATTTAACCAAAAAAAAAAAATTATAGTAATAATTTAATTAAAAATATGATGTTACAATTCTTTCCTTTATAATAATTTTTTTACTAATGGTAATGTAAATTAACCTTTCATAAACAAATTTAATTAAAAAATAAAAATAAACTTTTCATGCAATTAATAATTCAAATATATTTAAAACCAAATTAAATAGTACACCTGATAAATAAAAAATAAGGGTTATATAGAATTTTTGTAATCTATTGCTTCGATCTTCCCACCTATTATTGTAACTCTTTTCACATCATTTTGCATCAGAATTCTTAAAATCTAAATAAACTTGCAAATTTATTTAATTTACATTTAATTTTGTAACTAAAGTTGCATAGATACTAATCATGATTTGAGTTGCATTTCTGAATTTACAGATTTTGCATAAAATTATAAAAGAGTGAATTCGACTATTTGATAATTTGTGAGCTATTTAAACATGTTAAAATCAAATAATTTATAAAAAGAGAGATGTACTTTAAGTTAAGAAGTATACTTAAATAAATATATGCTAATAATTTTTAATCTAATAATTTGATGATAATGCATGCATACATTTAAATATTTAAAAAAGGAAAGTTATCTTAAAAGAACCTATAAGTTATTTTACTCTAAGAAAGCAGGCTTAAAATTAATGAACTAGTTAGTCTTTCTTATTTACAAAAAATAGGTAAAAATAATTTTAGCTGAATTTCTAATTAAAACATGTTTTTGGTAATTAAAAAATTATAAATTGATTGAGATAATTTAAATATTTAATTAAGATGACAATATTTTTTTATAGAGCAAGATATTTAGAAATGAAATACCTAAGTCTTAAAATGAAAAACAATATTATTAATAAAAAATTTTTAACTAATAAATTAACACTCTCTTACTTTTCAAAATTAATAAGAATTATATAGATTAAAAATGATATCAGCTTTTTCCTGTGTTTGAATTCCTTACAAATAAAATAAATTATTAAATTCAATTAATTATTTAGATGAGATAGATTAATTATAACAAATTATAGAAAATTAATGTATTATTAAGAATTTATTGACTAAATACTATTTTTTTCTATTAATAAAAATTAAAATTTATTAAAAAAATAGATTTTTTAATCTTATTCAATTCTAATTATTTATTCACCAAATTAAACAACTCTATTTTTTCTATTAATTTCAAAATATCACATTTAAAATATTCTGTTTTTAAAATATTAAAATTATTAAAAAATAATAGAAGATTTGTAATACCTTCCTAATTATGAAAAAGACTTCAAATTTCTCAAATAAATTGATTTTCATTTTTGATTAGCCTTTCTAAATCTTTCTAAATTGTATTTTTTTTGTAAATACTTTAAAGGAAATCATTAAAATCAATTAAAAATTAATATTTTAGATGATTTTATTTAGTAATTAAATAAATTAGTTAAATATTTTTTTACTTTTAAAGAATTCAAATTTTATTTCTATTAGTAAATTATAATATTTTGTATCCTTACTAATAAGTTTAAACATAAAATAACTTAAAATAAACTCATTTTTTATAAATTTAAACTTACATTTACAATTTTTGATAGATATTTATAAAATAAACTGAATAATTTTTAGACCTTTAGGATATTAAATAATTGGTTAGTTAGGTATCTTAAAAAATTTTATTTGAATCATTTATAGAATGTAACTATTATTAAAAGTATTAAATGTACAAAAGATTGTAACCAGTATCTTGATTAATCGAATCTTTAAATCAAATGTTTTAAAAATTAGTTTATTTATCAAGTAGACCAAGATAGTTTATAGGAATATAATTTTATTGTCCATATCAGCTTATGAAGATGTTTCATAATTTAAATTTTATTCATTTAAGTGTAATACTCTAAAGATAATTAAGATTGTGAAAGTATTTTATTTATAGTAATAATATTTCTTTAGTAAATTAATAGTGTATTCATTAATAATTAACAAAAAAAAATATTCTTAGCTTCGAATAATATAAAATATGATCGATCCTTCTGTAAATATATATTTATTTGATAACTTTTTCATTAATCAGATTTTTATTAACACATAATTAATAATATTATTAGTTAGTGAAAAAAATAAAGACGATCTGCTAAGTAGTACTGTGCTGATATAAGAATTAAGTACTCCTCCTCTACTAAAATTTGAATGGAGATTATTAGGTTACTCCTCCATCTAACTATTAACAATCAGAAACCTATTCTTATATGATAAATTTATGAGAGAATTTACCACTACTTAAAGTTATTTTAAGAATATTATATCTTTAATGGTATCTATGCTTGAAAAAGTAATATGGAAAAAGGAAAGATTTATTTTTGTGAAAATTAGATACTAATATAAAGAGTTTAGTTCGATGTCTCTGAAATTATAGAGTAAATAAGTTTTCAGGCTGGATTTAAAAAATATTTTTTTAGAAAATAAAATTTGATAAATAAGGAAAAATTAAAATAGATTAAATAAATTCTAGATTTGAATAATCTAAAGATATTTTTATTAAAATTTCACTCCTTTGAATTAGAGTGCTTTAAAAGGATTATAAAATTAATGCTACTCTACAAAGAATAATAAATCTGTTGTAATCATTAATCAAATAAATATTATCTCCTTTCTATGAACTATTATTAATTTGCTAAAGGATATTATTATCTTATTAATACTAGATGCTAAGTATGAACTTCAACAATAATGATTAAAAATCTTTAAATATTTATCTTTAATTAAATTTATAGCAATTATGAGAATGTTATTATATTATTAATATCTAATCAAATATCCAAAATAAGTAAAATTTATTAAAAAATAATTATAATACTAAACAAGATTAGTTTATTGTAAGAATCATCAGTTTTAAAAAAGTAATCTTAAAGAAGTGGAGGTAACAGATTGATATAAATGAAATCTCTAACAAATGAAAAGGAAGAAATGTTAATTTATTAAATTGAGTTGTATTTGATTTTAATTTATTTTTTTAGCATTAAAAAATATTTTTTTATAATTTTGTTGATTAATTAGAATTTAATTTTTATCTCTCCATAATAGACAATATACCTTAGAGTATCCAACAACTAGTAAATTTATAACTAATAAATTTTACTAATTTATTTTACTATTTAAATATTTTTAAAGGAAAGTAATAAATTTGAATTTACTAGTTATAGGATATTCTACAGTTAAGGATAAAATAAAATCAAAAATTTTTTCTGATCAATAATAATTTAAATCAATTTAAGTAATAATTTGAAAAAAATTATAAATATTTCATTCAAGCCACAAAATATTTCAAAAACACACAGAACCTTTGAAAAAAAATAAACAGCTAACAGCTTTATTGTTTATCTAATATTTTGAATATGTTTTAAAAATAAATTGAGTGAAAAAGGACCATAACTTACTTACTAATTAGATCCATTCTAATTATAACATTTGAGAAATGATAAATAATTTAAAATAATTTACTGAAATTGTATTACTTTCTTTTCACAAAAATTATTAAAAGTTTAAATTAAAATGAATTAATTGTAAATGTAATTAATTATTAAATTTTAATAAATCTAAGCTTTAAAAGCGAGATTATATGCACAATTAATATTTTTAAACATATTGAGCATTCATTGACTCATTAAATTTGTTTGTATTAACTTAATCGATTATTTAAATAAAAATAATTTTACAAAATAAAAATAGAAAATGAAGGATAATGTAGAAAGAATAATAGATTAGAATTAAATAGAATAAGAATTAATTTTAAGTGAAAGAATTAATATTATAAGAAATACTAACAAAATATTATTAGAATTAAACTGAAACTAAAAGAAAGATTTATTATAAATTTTAAATGAATGGAACTAGATGAAAAAATAAAGTGGCTTAGCCATTTGTCATCTAAAAATGAATGAAGATTTGTAAAAAAAAGCAAGGAAGATATGAAAATGATAGGAAAGATTTTTTTTCCATTGATTAATAAAGGAAGGGATATACAAAGTAAAGAGTTCCTTTGATAGAATCAAAATTAATTGGCTTGATATAAAAATTAGAGGGGATATAAACAAAAGATAAAGAAAGTGAACTAAAAAAAAACAAAAATAATTCGAAAGAAGAAAAAAGCAAATTAATCTAAAAATAAAAAGACAATCAAAACTAATAAAAAATGGGTAAAGTCTTTTTTTTCAATTGACCAAGCCAATCCGCCTTTTTGGCTAAATTAAAAAAATGAGCAATATTAAATTTTATTTTTCTCAAACTATAAACAGGTCGTATGCACGGTACTCTCGCTAAGGCTGGTAAGGTAGGAAATTCGTTTTTTTATCTTCAATATTACAACCAAAATTAATGATCTACTTCCAATTCTTTAATGCTACAACTACTCGCTTTTTTAGTGAAAATTTAAATATAGATTTATCAAAGAGAATTCTAAAATTTAGTTTAAAGTATACAATTGAATAAATTGTAGGATTATGCAAAATAGAAATTGTAAATATGGGATTAAATTATTCTGTAAGGATTATCAATCAAAATGAAGATAGCGTATAATTAAGAATATCTAAATAATCATGCTTGAATAAGTAATTGTTGATAATCAGTCGTAGGGAATACTTATTTCTAAAAATTGAAAGCATTAAAAAAGCGATAAAACTGGAGGCATAAAGAAATGGGAGATAGATATTAATTATTATAAAATACTATTATTAAAAAGAGGTATTCTGATTTTTGTTTTTTATAATGAACAATATAGGTCAGAAAGTAAACCCCTAAGGTTGAAAAGGTAGTCAAGGCCAGAAAGGTCCCCAAGGGAAGAGCCTAAAAGAGAATTCTTTACAACAGAAGATATGCTCCTCACATCTTAGCTGTTGACCCCAAGAAGAGAAAGTCTCCTAACTGGCACGCTGGTAAGAAGGAAAAGATGGACGCTGCTGCCAACCCCGCTGTCAAGGCTTGAGGTCCCAGAAAAATCTTTACTTCTTTATAGCAAGCTAAATACTCATAAATACATATATAGCAATTATTTTATAAAACAAAGGCAATATATTTTAAAACAATATAATATGTGTCATTTATTTGTTATGTTTTATCTCATCTGCTTTTTATTTAATAATGTACACACTCTTCCAATCAATAGTATTTTCATTCAAACCCTCAATCTCCCTCCATTTGATTTATTCTTATTATTGTGTCAATCAAAATCAATCATTTCCTTTAATTCACTGGTAACAACGATGATATTAATTGACAAATATAAACTCAATAATTGAAATATCCTTAATTGGATAGCATAAATTGGACAAATCAATTTTTTGGATTTCAATATCTTTTATTAAATATTTCAGTAGTATGATCATCATTAATATCTTCTTAAATTTACAAAAAAAAAACCAATATTTTTTTTTTGAAATATATAAACATTTTGAAGGAATAGTAATTTAAATTGAAGCACGATCAATCAATCAATAAACCATTCATTATTCTATTAGAAAAAGAATTATTTATGGCTAAATTATTAAATATCTATCTATCATCTTGTCTATAATTTGTTTTAATGAAATTAGTACAAACATAATTTTATTAAATTGTTTTATATCTAAATATTCTATCAATTACTTATTTCTTGAACTTCTACTTCACTTTAGTATTAATTAGCTCATAAAATTTATCTCATTAAAGGGTAATATAAGTTTTAATTTCATTAAATTATATCATAATTTTTAATTATTATAATCTCATAGAGAGAGAATATTTCTAATTTAATTCTCATTAAGTATTTTGAGTTGAATGTCATTTTACATTTATTTAATTTACATTTAAATAATATTAAGTATTATCTTAAAAAATCTAATTGAACTAATTAATATTTTATAATCAACAAAGAGATGAGAGCTATACGTACCATCTTTCTTCTTTTGATAGAATGGTCAGGTTAAATATTTCCTAAATTAAATATAATTTTTTTCTTAATTCTGAAAGACCTATTTATTAAGTGAGTTATTAGTCTTAATTTATTCTTCAGTGAATTTAAGCATGCATAGGCTAATTTATTTTAAGATGGATCATTTAATTCTTTCATTTTTTTTATTCTACACAAAGTAATAAAGAAATAAAAATTCTGTAGTTTACTTGATAATTTTGCTTTGATTTGAAGAAATTAATAAATTTGAGTACTTATTTCGAAGAACTTCTAGAGAATGAATACTTTAATAAACCAATGAATACTTTAATAAACTAATTATCTAGCAATTCATTTAATAATTAATAGCTACATTCTAACTAATATGTAGGAAGTTTAAATTTTTGGATAATAATTCTTAAGCTTATCAATTAAAAATATTTAATCAAAAAGATGAAAATGATTTTTAATTTAATTAAAATAATAAAAGTTTAATAAATTAATAAATCACTCACTCACATTGATTGAGGACATATAATAACAACAAAGTAAATCTTATTTATGTAAATTTAATATTTTCATTTTAAAATAAATTATTGATTTTCTTATTACCAACTAACCTAACGAGTTTAAATTACTATTAGTGGTTTAGAATTTATCAGATTGCTAAAACATATCCTTAAAATTAAAAAAAAGTTATCAAATTCTACTGCGTATAAATTACTTTTCAGTCTTTTCATTAATTGCTTGGTCAGGAACGTTGCCAAGGATCTTATCAATTTTTTCATTAACTTCTTTTGTTATTTTGGAAACATGTTTTACAGCTTCCACAATTTCATCAAGCTACTCTGGTTTGGAACAACCTGTGATTGCAGTTGAGACATCTTTATTAGCAATAATCCAAGCCATAGCTAATTATCCTTGGGTCATTCCTAATTCCCTTGCTAAACTCTCTAAAGACCTAAGAGTCTCAACTCTTTTTTACTTCTACTGTTCGGAGAAGAAAGATTCCCATCTAGCTCTTTGCAATCTATTATTGAAAACATCAAATCTAGCACCTGAAGGTACAACACCATCGTTGTATTTACCTGTCAAAATACCTCCACAAAGAGGACTCCAAATTGTAGAACCCATTTTGTGAACATCAAAAAGTCTAGCATATTCAGATTCGAATCTTTCTCTGACAAACATATTGTATTGAGGTTGTTCAACAATAGGCTTAATGTAGCCTTTTTCAGCACAAACCTCTCTTAATTCGAAGATATTAGCAGCACTCCATTCTGAAGTACCCCAATAATTGATATATCCTTACTTAATCAACTCTGTGAAAGTACTAGCTACTTCTTCCAAGGGAGTTTCATGATCAAATCTATGACTAAATACTACATCAGCATAATCTAGTTTTAATCTATGTAAACTTCTTTTTAAGCCATCTTTGATGTGTTTTCTACTTAAACCGGTGTTATTAACATTAATAGTTGTCCTTTTTGTATCACCAAAGAATAGCTTAGTAGAGACTATGTAATCTTCTCTATTAACATTCAAAGTTTTAAGGGCAGTTCCTAATTATCTTTCTCCCTCGCCATTACCATAGTTCTCACCTGTATCAAAGAAATTGATTCCAAGGCCAAATGCCCTCTTTACACTTTCGATTGTAGTTTATTCCTAGGCAGGGCGGGTGCTGTTTAATGAAGTTCCTAAGCCGATAACAGAAACTTTCATGCCTGAGTTACCAAGAGTTCTATAAATCATTTCTAAATGTGGTATATCTTTGAATAATTAATAGGATTTTATGTTTTTAATTTCTGATAATTATTGAATCTTTCTTTCTTGCCTAATCTTCTTATAGATCAAAGTTAGTATTGATTCAGAATTTACTTATTTCAACAAATGCTAATAAAAATTTTTGAATTCAAAATGAATAAGATTAAAAATTAAGATTTAAGATTTAATTTATAATATTTTTAAGCGTAAGATTTTAATATATGATTAAATAAATTGATTAGAATAAAGTCACTATTTTATGGAGATATAAATAGAAAAGTAGATAGTGTTAAATAGTTTATTTCTTCTTTATACTTCAATTCTCACCTTAACCTTTTATTTTCTATTTATGTAATTCAATTTTTGTTTCTTTTTAAGTGCTTACAAGGAAATACTTTTTAACAACCTTTTTTAGAAATAAAACAAAGTGATTAAAGAAATAATCTTAAAAATATCTTATTGATTTATTTAAGTTCAGTGTCAAAAAAATAGATAGATAGATAGATAATCAACAATATTAAAAATTTAAAAAATGAGTATTTAAAATTAATTTGGTATATAGCAGTAGCACTCTTAAAGACCACCAATCCAGCCAGTGGGACACTAGCACGCAAGTGCTTTGAATTAGCAATAGTAGCCCTAGTTGAAAGGAATGATATAATAGCCAGGGGTATTAAAAATTATTTAATTCTATTGGATGAGAAAATATTTAAACATTTATAAAATATACATAGATGAAGGGTAACTTTAGTAATATTTAGTACCAGAATTAGCAAGTGAATAACTTATCATAATAAATATAAAACCAATTAATGATTTAAGCAAGTACTTAGCAGAAAGCAAAGATAAATCCTGCTTAAATTAACTAATAGTAATAGAATACTCTTCAAAGATAAAATAGTTAAGGTATTCCAGTAAATCAATATGGACAACAATAATAATAATAACCTTAAGTTAATTACATCCCTAATTTGCAAAGTATCAATAATCAATAACAAATTCATAGTTAGCAAGGATAACTAATTCATAAATAACCTTAGCCATTTTACTAGAATAATTAAAGTAATGGAGTTCAGCCATAATTATAATAGTAGCAAGGCAAACAATAATATCATGCTAGTTAAGTAATGAAATAGTTTGAAAAGAAGGCAGGTACTTAAATTGGATATAGCAATCCATCTAATGCCCAAGGAATTAATTAATAAGTTTTACCTATTTCTCATTAGAATAATATTAATAATGGTAATCCTCTTACTATTCAATAGCAATAACTATTAGCTGATTAAAATAAATTAGGTTAAAATCGTATGAATCCTTTTAATTTACCTGGAATGGCAACTACCAATGGAATATACACAGGTGTTTAACCTGGTATTATGTAACCAATTAATTAATTCCCTTAAATAAATTAGGGCTTTATTATTCAAGATCCAATTGAAATGTAGGGAGTAAGAAGTTCTTCTTCATTAGGATCTTAATAATTTATCCACGATAGCATACCTACAGCTGTATTTCCTACAATTTAATCACATCAACATATCATACACAATATCTAATCAGGTACTATACTCGATAGTCATAATACTAGTAAAAGTTATTTAATGCAAAATAGCCATTTAAGTGATTAGATAACTTAATACGATGCATCCACACATTTAGCAAATAAGTAAAATCTTTAACAAGTAATAAATGAATCCTCTTAAACTAGAGAATATTAAGTTTAAATATCTAATCCTTAAAGTATAACCTTTAAAGACCAAAGAAATTTAAGCTAAACCAGTATTCCTAAAGTACCCTCAGTTATATAAAGTCTAAGTGAAATCTAGTAAATTATGGTTTAAATTAATACATAGTTTATTAAAGCTTTTTAATAAAAAAAGGAGAATAGATGAAATAATAGCTAGTCATAAAGAAACTGCATAGGAGATATTCAATAATAGAACCAGTATAGATAATTAACATTAAGTAGAACCTGAAAATAAATAATTTTCTTTCCATGGCAATGGTAATGAGTAAATAGCGCAGATTCCTATTCAAGGGAGTCAGAATCTTTCCCAAGCTGCTATGGGATTGATGGAGACTATGAATATGTATAAAGATAGCTAATAAGCTAATAATAATGGACAAAATGCTTAAATCCTTAACTCTGCAATAGACCAACAGTCATCTTAAATAATCAATGGTAATATTTATTAAAAAATAAATTACATTATTAATTTGATGAACTAATTAATTTTTTATTCTAAATAGATTAAAGGAACTCAAACTATACCCCAGTTAATTAAATGTAATATAGCACGAATTCATAGCCTATCTAATAAGCTGAAGATACAAATAATTTTACTGAAAAGGTAAAGCACTAATCCAACAAATTCATGGAGAGGATAGACGAGGAGAATAGTAGATCTGGATAAACATCCTTTAGAGAATAAACTCCTGCTGGTTAAGGTTAAAATAACATTCCAGAATATAATTCTTATTTCAATAGTAGAAGCTAGAGCTAGCCTAGCATTTCAAGCTATTAATAAATAAATATACCTTCAAATTAAAAAATTTAAGACAACCAAATTGAATTAAATATTGAAACTAGTAGTATTGCTTAAAATGTAAATACTTCATAAATAAATAATTACCAAACTGGTTAATTTTAAGAAACTTCTTATTTATTGAGCACACCTATTTCAACTATGCATAACTCAAATAAAGCTTCTACAAATACTGATATCCCCGTAGATATTCAAAAAATTATTAATTAGTACAAAAACTAAAAGGCAAACCTTGAAACAATTCATGAAGAAAACAACCCTGAAACTCATTAAAGTGATATTAGTTTAAAATTTACAAATGTTAATTCTTATTAATTATCTAGTGAGAAAATCAATCCTTACATAAATGAGAATAACTAATATTTATTTAATGAAAAGAATTCATAAGTTACAATTCCATATATAGAAAACAATAGCGCAAATAAAGTAGAAATTGATGAGATAATTTAAAGATATCAAAACAGATTAGAACATAAATTGAATTAATTAGCTTATCAATAAAGTTTAACTAAAATAGACTAGGAAGAAGCTAGCAGCAATGATAAAATTTAGAATTCCTAAACTTCTCTCTCAAACTTATAATACAATGAATAGAGTAGCAGAAACCTTCCACAAGAATAAAAAGTATATTAATAGTCTGTTTAATTGGAATAGCAGGATCAATAAGTAACCCCAACAAAGAATATTAATGAAAAAGAATAGTAACCGCTTTTTGAATAAGAAAATAAAGATGGGCAGAAATATAACATATAGTAATTAATTTATTAAAAGACTGGAGAAATTAAGAATTAAATTGATAACCTTTCTATGAATACTATTACCACATTTACAAAAAATGATTAAGCTTAAAACATTTAAGAAAGTAAGTAAACTAATTAGATCGTACAATCAAAAGCCACTGAATATTAAAATATCAATGATTACTTAATTCCTATGAGCAGAGGAGGTGATAAAAACAATTAGGTGAAGATATAGTTTGAAGATGGATAGATGATTTCTACAATTAATCCAGCAGATTCAATTAATGACACAAAATATTTTAATTAAAATTTGACTGAAGCTCAAGAAGATTTATTAAAAACCTAAAATTAAGAACAGTACATTTAATTAACTGATTCAAACTAAAATACTAACATAACTAGAACAGAAGAAAATGAATCAGTTAAAAAATCGAAGAAGAAAGTAGGTGAAATTGCTTCTAATCTCAGCTCTTTACATAGTGAAAATATCGCTTATTCTTTACAAAGAAATCAAAACTCTACTCTACAAGTTAATGAGATTAGTGATGTAGTTTAACCTAATAATAGCCCTGCTAAATAGAAAAAAGAAGAGAGAGTTCTTGATAAAATAAATCTTCTGTTAAAATAACGTGAAGGAAGAAATGGCTCAAATAGTGGAGCTAGCTCAATTTCTTCAACCCCTAATTAGAAAGTAATTGAGGGAGTTACATTAGAAGAAGTTGAAAGCTTAATAGATAAAAAAATGGGTTAGCTTGTAGAAAAACTAAGAATAAAGAAACTAAAAAGAAAGAGTACAGATGATTCTTCTAAAAGAAGAGAAGGAGGAGATTCATAAAAGAAGAGAAAAAGTCAAGATGTAACTGATTCTTTTAAAAGAAAATCCTCTGGAGGAAGTAGTGGAAAGGAATAAAGAAGAATGGATGAAGTTGATGAAGTTAACATAGAAAATTTTACATCTGCATAAGAGAAGGCTTAAAAACATAATAAAAAATCAGTTCCAAAGAAGATTAATACCAATTAAGAGCAGCTTGTGATTACAATCAGTACTCAATAGCAGTAATAACTAAAAAATAAACCTATTTAATTAAATGAACTTGAGCTTAATAAATTTGGGCCTAATCACGATAATCACAGATTACCTACTGAAGATGAAGAGTTAATTAATTTGTATTCTTAAAAGACAGTTTACACTTCATAAATAGATTAATAAGATTTAAGAATTAACAATAATAGTGAATTTGAATAAAATATGATCTAAGGTAATCAAATTAAAAAAAATAATATTGCAGTCACTGAGTAAGAAGAAGATGAAGTTACTGTCAACGATGCCTCTCCTACTAAAACTATTGCAAGTTCTCCAAGAAATCAAACAGAATCATCTTCAGAATAACTAACATCAATGTAGGATGAATTTTACATTACTGTCGAAACTGAAGAAAATTAAGATGAATAAGGAAAGTAATCTGAATAGTAAATAAATAATGCTTAGTATAGTGAATCTAAAAAGTAATTCTTTTCTAAATCAATCTCAATTTATTAATTCTTTTTTTTTATGTAGAAAAACACCAAGCGATAATTTTGTTATTGAGGAAAAAGAAGAAGATGAAACTCCATAAAATAGTTCTCAAAAAGGCTAAGTCATAGTTTTCGCTCAAAAAAGCACATTTAGCGAATAAAAACAGTAGTAATAGTAACAACAATAATAATAGCAATAATAATAATAATAAATAAAGATTAGTAAAACAATTTAGAAGGTTGAAAATGCTAATAAATCAACAAATCTTTCACCACCTTCTATTTAGAATATGAACTTTGGTGATAAGGCTAAAAAATTAATTTAAAGAGGAGCTTAAAACAATAAATAATAATAAGGTTATCCTATTAAAACAGAACTGATTTAAAGTGTAAAAACTATAAAATCTGAAGAACTGAAAACACCTAAATCTTAACGTGAGAAGCCTAATTCACAAATAAAACAATAAGATCTTTCTTTTTCTAAAAAAATTACAGTAAAGCCACCAACTTAAAATAAACCTTTAGTTATAGATCGTTTTTCTAAAGAAAGAAAAATATAGACAAATTAAACAAAAGGGCAAGTTTAACAGTATGAAAAATCATTATAAAAGAGTACTAGTGTAAAGACTGGTAATTAATAAGCTTAACAGTATATGCTTTAATAAACTAATAGTGCAGTATCATTAAATAAAAAAGATGAGCTACAAAAGCTACTTAATCTTAAGAAAGAATAATTATAATTAGAAATTGATAAAATCGATAATTAAATTTAAGATCTTTAACAAGAAGAAAATGTTGAAGGAGGACCTAAGCTTCTAGAAGTATAGTCTGCTCGTAAACCTAATAATTATAAAACTTTTGTTACTAACTCACCTGCTCCAGCTTAGAAAAGATTTGCTTCACCTTAACCTTAAATTAAAGTAAATTATTTAATTAATATTTCACTTAATTTATTTATATTTTTTAAACAAAGTTTATACAGAGAAGATCAAAATCCTCAGATAAACTTTCTTCCGAGGTACAAAAAATAAATGTTATTAAATCGAAGAATACCTATGTAGATAATGAATTAAGAAATAAACTCTCCAAAAGTAAGACTAGAGGGGAATATCTTTATGAAATTGCAATTCTTTAAAATGAAAAGAAGTAATAAATATTAGTCATCACTTTTATTAATGATTTTTTAGGAAAATAATGTAGGAAATGGCAAGATAAAATGGATAAAGAAAGGAGACATCTGAATGTACTTTTTCTCCTAAAATTAAGCAAATTCATCCTCAGTAGTAGTAATTTAATTCTCCGAGCTTACAATTAAATCTATAAAAAAATATTCAATTAATATAAGCTGCTTTTATTTTAAAAAATAGATAACTTTCTTTCACAGAGAGACAATAGCTTTGGCAAAAGTAGAAACAAGAAAAAACTAAATCTTTAATAAATAATTTATCTACTGATGATATTAAGGATTGCACATTTAAACCTGAGCTAGCGAAGAGGATAGATACTAATAAGGACTAGTATTTCATATAAGAATATAATAAGCAAATTCAAAAACTCAATGATAAAAAGATTATTAGGTAGATGAATAGCTCTAGTCCTAAATCTAGAATTTCTGGGAAAAACTAAGTAACCAATTTAATTTATTAAAAAGATTTATTTTAGAAATAAATAAATGATTTAAATAATTAGAGCTCTTCTAAGATTGGAGGATCGTAGATTATGAATATGTCAGGGTAAAGTAGTGCCTTCCAATAAGTAAATAATAGTAAAGGATCAAATATAATTAAATTTTAGAATGTATATCCTGATGTGTATGAGAATATACCAAATTAAAATCAAAAGTAAGTTAACTAAAAATACTTACCCTAAAAAGGAGGTTATCAATTAGTAAACAATTATAAAAGAAATTAACCTATGTAGAAAAAGCAAGCAAATAACAAAACACTTGAGAGTAATAATTCTAATAACATTGACTTTGAAATATCTAACGATTATCAAAAGTTAATATCCTAGCTTTAAAGTAGAGCACCAGTTCCAGTAGTAATCCTAATTAATTCCATTTAGCTTAATTTTTAGATAATCATTTTTGCATTTTTAAGAGTTAAACTTCTCTCAGACTATTATAGTTAATAAGGATTTGAATAAAGATTATCAATTTATTCATTTTAAACTTACCAATAAAGGGTTTGGAATTACTAAAAAATATAAAAAAAGTGTTTAATTAAAGAGCCTTAATCAATAAATAGTTTAAATTGAAGTCTATACTTGAATTAATTATTAATCCTAACACATTTAATTAATACTAACTATTCTATTTTATTTATTAAGCAGAGGGTAGAAAAGAAAGACGACATCCTTACACTTGAATAATTCTAAATAAAAAGTAAATTGGATTTATCTTAGAATATAAAAGGCTAAATTAAAAAATAATAAAAAATAAAGAGAACTACGGAATGAGATACGAAGATGAATATGAAGGAGAAGAGTACTCTGAAATTCATCACACTGACCGTATACTTTTGTTTTATTAAAAAATTAAAATAACTCCTTTATTTGATAAAAAAGCAGCCTAGCTAATTAAGACAATAAATAGATCACAATAAAGTATAGACAGATATCACTACACAAACTTTAATTGAATAATTACCTGAAATTAGCTTTTTAAAATTTTTCAATTAAATCACGCTTAATATTTTTCCAATTTAAAAGAGAAACATAAATTGTTTTTGAATATTTTTGTCCTTTTTATATTGTCATTATTTTAGATAATGTTTTTAATGCTATAGAATTTCTACTCAAATGTTAAAGGGAGGGTTGCTAGGAGGTAGATTGGTAGGACTTGTAATTTTTTTAATTTATGGTCGAATTTAGATATGTAAAGTATTATTATTAATAATTGAATAATTTATATTTTCCTCAATTATGATAAATAATATCAAGTAATGAGTTGTAGATTATAATAAAGATTGGTCTATATTTTCCCTTAATAATCGAGAAATAAAATAGCATTGATAATTAGTAATAATTAATAGTGATTCAACTTTTTTAAGTAATTTGCCAAATAATCAATTTAAAAAATTAGGAATAATATACATCTTAAGAATACATTTTCTAATTTAATAATTTACTAAATATACTATCTTCCTCTCATCCATTGTATCATGAAAAAGAATAATAAAGTAGGTAAAAATATTTTATTGCCCCACTCATTAATTACTCACCAATTTTATCCATTTCTAATAATAGTCCCCTATCAAGCTGATAATAATCAGTTCTTACAAAAACTAGATGAAACGGGATCTAATAATTAAGATGAATCTACTCCTGATAAAAAGAGAAATGAAGATGAAGTTAAAGAAAGAGCTAAATTAGATGAAATTAAAAAAATCCTTCTTCCGCCTCGCATGTCAATATTATAAACCCCTGGGCAATTTGGTTAATTTGAATATGATAAGGATTAGATCCCTCCTATCTTGGAAATTGCGTTGAAGCATTAAGTAAATTTATAATAAGTTTTATAAAGATTTAAAATATTTAATTTGGTACTTTTATCTTAATAATAAAGTATTAAATTATAATTAAACAAAAAGTTTGCAGTTAAAGAAAAATACTCTTTAATAAAATTGATTTTATTTTGATTATTTTTTTAGTTTTATGTTTTAAGATTTTTATGATATGCAAGCAAGCATTAAGATTATTAATTTCATAATGTTCAGTAAAAGTTAATTTATTTATTATCTTTCAATATATAGAATGCTATGAAAGTAGGTCCAATCAATGTTGAATAAATTAAATAAGTAAATGAAAAATAAAATATATGTCCTTGTTGCACTAGAACTACAACTCGTATAGTACTCCCACTTAATTGTTAAACCAAAAATCTCTCTCATTTAGGCCCAGGATATCCCCTATATTTTAGTTTTACTAAATTTGCTATTGTCTTAACTTTAATTTTATTTGTGATTTCAGGAATATTTAACTTATTTACTAATATTTATTATGGAAGCCAATGCACTGATAATTATTAGGCTAGTTAGCCTACTAATTATGAATATAGTTGTGAAGGCGATTGGATAACCTGGCTATCGGTAGGTAATAAAAGAGATGAAAACACTCTTTTACAAATATAGGATATATTAAATATGGCAAGTGTTGTTGTACTAATCATATCCTTCTAATATTTTCGTACTTACATGAGAAAGACAGATACTCTTGTTGATAAGATTGATATTTCATCAGACGATTATACTATCTTAGTTAAAGATATTCCTATTGTTGAAAACCCTATTAACTAAAACTACAGTTAAGATATCAAATTATTTTTAGAACACAATTTAATTCCAGAATAAATAACTCCCATAGCAAAAGTTAATTTTACTTATAATCTTCTTGAGCTAAATGCACTTACAAAAAGAAAGGATGTTATTATTAAGCTGAAAAAAGCTGCTATTAGACATAGATATCTTTTTGGAGAATATAAAGCTGGGTAAAGTGTTTATAAATATGACCAACAATTATAATAAATTGAAACAGAAATAGATTCTCTCTCTTAGAAATTCTATGAGTGTTAAGATGCTGACACAATAAAGAATAAATTTACAGGTTGGGCATTTGTAACTTTCGAGTCTGCTTTAGGTATTAAATTTATTAATCTACAATTACTTTTTTTACCTTAAATAATTTTATTCAAATAGAAAAAGATAAAGTAGTAGAAATATATGAATCCAATTCTTTTATAAATCTTAATAAAAATCTTATTTATGGTGGGAGAAAAATAAAAATTGAAAATGCTCCGGCTCCTTCTGATGTGTTCTGGGAGAATCTTCATATTCAAAATTAATTTTTTAGAAAGTTATTCACTTATTCAACTCTACTAGGAATTCTTACAGGCTGTTTTTTCCTTGTCTAAGAGATTATGAAATACTAAAATAGGATTAAATCAGAATCTATAGTTATTATTAGCGATGTTGAGACTACTTTACAACTATCCTCAGTTGTGCTCTCCTTAATCATTAATTCTATCAATATCCTTTTAAAGCACATTTGCGTTTTCATGACTTCGTAATTAAATTTAATTTATTTATTTAATCCACAATTCTAACAAAATGTATTAAATGGTAAAAGATTTGAAAAGTAAAAGACTAGAACACTATATTTTGTGAGTGCTATTAAAAAGATTACTTTCTCTTAATTTGTTGTCTCTGCATTGATTATCTTTGGAAATTAAATGTTCTTAAATAATGAAGGCGGTAGCTACTTTGAAAAAATGTTTAACAGAGGTGGCCTTGTTTATAATATAGAATATGTTTTTATCCTTAACACTTTCATGAATATCTTTTTTGAACTCATCAATATTCCTGGAATAATAAAAAGTATAAAGAGATATTTTGCAAGAAAATCTTGTGAGAATTAAACTAATTACTAAACCCAATAATAGCTCAATGATATATTTGAAGATCCAGAGTTTAATGTAATATTAAGATATTCTATCATGCTCAAAACAATATACTTAATGGCATTCTATGCTCCTATAATCCCTGTATGTCTCCCTTGGATTAGCTTAACCCTAGTTTCTAACTATTGGATTGATAAAGTAAAAATAATTAGTTCTCTCTCTAATTAAAATATTTATATATTTTCAAATATAGTATAATCTCCTAACAAGAAGGATAGTCAAATACAATCTCAGTTTAAAAATTCCTATTGAAATGACAGAAATGTTAGAATATGCAATTGTTATCTATTGTGTAAATTATTATAATTGTCATTAAAAGTTAGTTTTATTAAACTATAATAAATAAATATTAAATAGGCTGGTAATGTTTTCTTCTTCATCTTTGTTATGGATAATTATAGTTTTGGTACAGCAAGTTATTTCTAATTTATCTCAGCCGGTTTAGGTGTGCTCAATGCATTACTTCCTATGCAATATTTAAATAAAAAATTATTTAAAGTAAAACCTGCTCCTCCTAATAAAGAATTATACAAAGCTGCTTAAGGAAGATTTATAACTGTAAAAATTTATTAATATTTTGAATATATTAAACATATTTTACATCGATTATTTAAAAATTTAGGACTATGAAAGATAAAATCCTGCAACTGAATCAATTACTAAATCAAAATTTATTAATAGAACAACTCTAGTTAATAGAGGTACTGTTAATTAAATGTCTAGAAAATCTATAAACTTTACACCAAATGAAAAACAAGATACTATTTCTAATAGATAATCTCTTGCAAACATCTAAATGGATTAAGATTTATTATCTATGAAAAAATCTACTAACAATATTAATGGTGCTGATAATATTAAATAAGGAAAACCATCCTTAGTCAATATTCCCGAAGAGAATTAAGAGATGAATAGAAGAAGATCTTTCATGAATAATGAAAATAATAACTCAGCTCTTAAATAAAATAGATAATCAATAGTCAATTTTGTAATTTTTATTTCCATTTTATAATAATTTTAAAGTAATTTTTTATTGATAATAAAGTCTCCTGTGATTGAATATAATTCCTATTAACAAGTTTAAAATGAAGAAGCTTGATTTAATAATTTATTTGAATCATTTTTGAAATGAATACCTCTTAAATTAATTTATTATAAATACAATATAATACTTCACTAATTTAGTTTATTATCTACCTAAAATAAATCAAATTATATTAAAAATATAAATCTTAGCTGTAATAAATCTGTTGATTTTTCAATTATATATTATATTATAAATAAATAGTATATTTACTTTATACATATTGCTAAATATTAAATATTTTATTAAAAACCCACCTAAAGAATAACAATTGTTAAAAAAATTGCTAAATACATTAATAAGAAAAAGAAATATAAAAACAGTTAATCCCTATTTAATATCTTTAATTTAAAACAAAATCAATATAAAAAATATAATTAAATTCAATCAATATTGATTTAAATAAATAAAATTTAATTTAAATCTAAGATTTAAAGTATTTTCTTTCAAATTATTAAGGTTTAAAATTTAATTAAAAATCCTATTAAGCATTCTTAATTTAAAAATCATCTATATGATATGATGTTCATTAAAAAATAAAAGACCTAATTATATAAAAATACACGAATTTTGATAAAATTCAATTAAGTGCCTACCATATTATTATTCTTTTCACATTTTTGTTTTTATTATTTTAAAAATATTACCAAAATATAAAATAATTAAATTATTTATTAATTTTTTTCTCAAATAAATGATGATTGGTTGATTAATTCATAGATTAATTGATTAATAAATTGATTAATTACTTAATGAAAAACTCTTACTTATATATTGTCTAGAATATGAATAAAATTAACAACGTATGTATTTAGAGTTACTTATAGTAAATAGTCTATTTATCAATTATTCTATGATAGATTGTAGTTAATCATTTTAATACATGCATTTAGTAAATAGGTTTATTAGAAATTTAGTAGATGCTAACCCATTTAATTGAAAAAAATTATTGAATAAAAGTATAATATCTTTGCCTATAGAATATCAAATAATATTAAGATACTTATTTCAATTTGAAAATATAAATAAATGAGTGAAGTAAGTGCAGAAAATCCAAGATAAAGTGAGGAACAAAATGAAAAAGATAATGGGACAATTATGGAGGAAGAAGTAGTTGTCTAAGAGAATGAAAAAAAAGACGAAACAACTGCACCTACAAACGATAACCCAGATGAAATGACATTAGAAGATCTCATTAAGACTGAAAAGAAGTCTTTAAAAGATAGAATTATAAAGCAGAAGCAGAAAGTGAAGGTCATCGAAGGAAGTACTAGATCTTTTTCTGAACTGTTTTAATTGTTTGGCTAATGACTTAGAATAATATTATACTAATAGAAAATTTCAATACGAGATAGGACATCAACTTTGAAGACGAAGCATTAGTCCTCAGATCAGAAGTCGTAATTCCTAATATTAAATTAAATATTCGATTCTTTCCTACACAATTGAATGAAATTTAAAAGAAGAATTATTAGACTCTATTATTGTCATCATTATTATTTATTAGTTGCATGTATATGGAGTAGACTTCTTGAGCACACATGACATTATGAGCTATTTTAGTAGATTTGAACCAACAAAGATTGAATGGTTAAATGATTCCTCATGCAATGTTGTTTTTCCAAGTGAAGAGAAGGCTGAGGCAGCTGTTTAAGCATTATCATTAACTATCCAAAATGATCCTAATCTATCTGAGGAGTGGAAAAAAGGTATCCCTTACAAAGAAAGGAACATAGAATTCTCATTATACTTTAGAATTGCAACTACAAAAGTATTAAATTAAAAATGTTTTGATAACTGTTATATGATTATTCTAAAGGAAAATAAAACTAGGAGATAGAGTTAGCTCGTTAAATTTTAACTCGTCCCTGTTTTAATAAAATTAAAGGTATTAATAAAAATAATTTTATTAGGATGTAAAAGGAGAGAATATTTCAGGAAAAGAATCATAGTATTACAAATACATGAGGTAGAAGACCTAAACTTAGAGACTTTAAAGATAGAGTAGATACGAAGAAAGAAATAATCAAAGAGGTAATAATAGAAATTATAATGATAGAGGTAGAAGTAATAGATCTAATGATAGGTATAATAGCAATAGATCGAGCAGAATTGAAACTAAAGAATGGAGAAAGAATAAGTTTGAAAAGAATAATAAAAAGAATAAGAGAGATAGATCTTCTTCTTAGAATGACGACAAAAGTGGCTCAGAATAAAGAGATTAAAGCAGAAGTCGTAGTCGTTCAGAAAAGAGTCAACTTTCAAACAGATCTTCCGGATCATAAGTAAAGGAAAAAAGAAGTAATTCTAAAGAATAGGAGAGATAGAAGAGCAGGAGTAGCGAGAAGGTATAACAGGCATCGAACAGCTAGAAATAGGACGATGATTTAAATGATAATGATGATTTGTGATTATATCGAATAGTTGAAACTTGTTAAGAGAATTTAAATATATTCATTCTTTCATTTTTATATGTGCTTCGCTTACAATTAATTACTTTTATGTGTACAACAACCTTTATTTAGTAAAGTCATTTTTATATTCTGCAAATTCTACTTATTCAAAATTACAATTTCAATGCAAAACATTTCAGTTTTAATTTCACTTCTTTCACACTTTCAATTTTGAGGTCACCCTTATGATAAAAAGATACATTAAAAATTCAATTATATGCTTTGATTTATTATTTTTCTACATTCATTATAAATTTTTAACAATCAGTTGTTTCTAAAATCCAATCATTGATCTTAAAAAAACAAATTTTTCAAATTAAAAAAAAGAAATTAATTTGCAAAATATGAGTCAATAAGGTAGCAGGAATTCTACATCGAATTCTAAGACCAACTTTAGAAAGCCTTCTACAAGTGAAAAGTCTTCTAAATTATAGATGAATTCAGTCCCTTCTTAATAAGATAAGATACTTTAATCTTAGAATACGAGTGCAAATAATTTCAAGCTTCCTCCAACAAATAATTAAAATAGTAAAAATGTAGTGTTAATGTAAAACGTCGCAGGAGTAAAAAATTTGTTTTTTAACAAAACTGAGATAATAAATTAAACAATATAATTAATAGGATGGATTGTGGTGCACGGTAAAGGAAGATAGGTATGCTGCTCAAGCAGAAAAGTTTATAGAAAAGAAGGCAAAATAAGCTGAATCCAAGATAGAAAGTGAATTAGTAAGTACACTAGAAAAATAATGTTCAGAAATGGGAAAGGAATTAGAAATTGAAAGAATAAAAGTATAAAACAAAAATATAGAAATGATTTAAATAAAGAAGATAATAGACCAGTAAAATGTGGTAAATATTTTAATTTTAAGCTGATTTAATTATTGCTATTGCATTATGATCCCTTTAACATCTTTTTTACACTAATAAATAACTAGCAATTATAAGAGTAAACGACTGAGATAATGCATCTAAGAAATTCTAAAAGAAACTTAGAAGAATAGCTTGAGAAGACTAGAGAAGGATACAATCAATTAAAAAGAGATATGAATAGAGTTTAGACTGATTCAACACAGGAATCGTAAAAATCAGGAGATTTAAAGAATATTTATTTAGAACTTAAAAAATAATTTGAAGAGTATAAATATGTAATGAAGTAAAGAGTAGATGAAACAGATTAAAAATTAGAAGAAGCTCTTGAAGAAAATGAAGACTTAAAAAGAAATTTATAAATAAAATCTGAGATTTCTTAAAGAATAGAACTTGAAAGTAAACCTTTATTAAAATATAATAGGGTTTTAATGAAGATTAATTATTAATATTTGCTAAATAGGATTAAAATTATATGAGTAAAAGGAGTAACAAAGCATTAATGAGAGTGAGAAGAGAATAGAAAAATTAACTAAATTATTGGAGGAAAATGCTTTATTGAGTGAAAAGCTTTCTGAAGCTGAAACTTATAAGAAGAAATTCAAGGAAAAGAATACATAGTTGGAGAAATCCCTGAAAGAAATTTAGTAATAAAGGGATAAGATTGAATAAGCATACGTTTAGATGAAAAAGAGAGTGAACGATTTGAGTGTATTGAAAACATCTAATAATAAAATATTAGAAGATAAAATAAAGTAGCTTTCCAAAGAAAATGAAGATTTATTAGAAGAAAATAAAAAGATGAAGAAATAATTATCAAGAAAACCAAAAGTAGTGCAAGATTATGAAGAAGAAGAGGATGAGGAGCTTGAAGAAGTTCAAGCAAAACCTTTCCTTTTTGGGCCTATAGATAATGGGAAATTTTGAAATAAGTTTATGATAAAAAATTAATTAAAAATAATGTAAATAAATAAATCTTTTTGTATTGTTATTTTAGTTTTTTTAAAGAGATTCAATTCTCTTAAGACTCAAAGAATTCATTTCATAAATTTTAAAATATTTCAAATCGTACTTAATAAATAAGTTTAGAGAGTAAATTTATTATATTTCCTCTATTAATAATTTTAATTTATTATTGGAAAAATAGGTTTGAATTATTATATTAATTAAATATTCTCATCTTAAATTTGAAAAAGGTATTTATTCCCAAATATCAATATAGTATTCATTTAAAAATAAGATATATAGGAAAGTAGATAGATAAGTAGGTAGTAGGTAGGTATGCAGGTAGAGAAGTATCTATTGAATAATTAATTTCTTTGGAATAAATTTAGGCTTATTTGAATTTCTTTTGAGTTTGATTGTGGCTAATTACTTCTAAATAACATGCAAAATAGGAATTAAACATATAGAAGTAGAATTTTGAGTTTGAGGGATTTAAATAATTTATTTTAAAGACTACTACTCGTGATATGAACATGAAAGTAACAGTTTTTAATATAAATAGTAAGTAAATTGAAGTTTTTGATTATTTTGACATGCACATAGTTTGATAAATCTATATTCACTTGAGTGACTGTTTTTGTATTTATTCATTCCCTTTTTGCCAATATAAATTATCTCATACCAGACTAATTCCTTCATCAAAAAAACCAAATAACTCCATTTTATGGACAATCTTCGTCGTAGGCAGCTCGCTCAATAGATTTTTAGTTTTGTTCTTCTCCAGTTTCTTCTCTTGGAGTTGTATCTATTAGATTATGATATAATGTTTAGTTTTATAATTAACACTAAGAAATAAAGCTAAAGTTTTTCTATTTGCAAAATGCACGTATTCTGTTGAATAAGCATTTTTTTAAATAAAAGGAAAGCAGTTAATATTCATTCTAGTACTTTCATCTCCTAATTTTATATCAAAGCTATTAATCTTTCTTTAACAACTAGAAATTCAAGGGTTTTTATTAAGATCTTTTTAATATTTATCTCTTTTCCTATTAAATCATAAATTCCTTTTATACTTTGATTTAGTGCTTTATCAAAGCAAAATTTATTCTATTATATCCTTTCGTATTTTATGTTAGGTTAGTATAGCATGAATTGAGATTCTAGAAGGTACTATTTGCTTGAATGAATTATTATTTGGTGCCTGCCTTTCCTCTAGAAATAACACTTAGCTAATTTAATAAATATCAATTATGATTTGATCATTACCTGATGTTGGTGTCAGACTTATATCTGTACCAGTTAGGAAGAGGTCTGTTTTATTTGATCTTTCTTCCGAATCTCTTTTTCATGTTAAGAGTTTTGTTGGCTCCCTTTTTATATTCAAGAAATAGTAAGTTATTAACGTTTGGGCATCATAAAGTCTTTAAAAATTGCAAAAATTTACCATTTCTCTTAGTTCCTTCTTATTTTAATTTTTTTTATATTTTTCTTACAAAAATTAATTTAATTCTTTTGTTTCCTTCTTGAAAGATTTTTAGCTTTCTTTATTTTTCCCTTGATGAATAGCTTCATCTAAATATAAGAAAAATATACAAGAATGATCTCTTGGCTGGCTATCATCATTCTGCCATTTTAATCCTATATTTATGTCTTTCTTCAGCCATATTTTGCTACTAATGAATTCCCCTTAAAACTATTCTATTTGAATGTTTCATTAAATTTTTGATATTATTATAAATTTTAATTTAACCTAAATACATGTTAATTTCTTAAAATTATTTCATAAAATAAAAGAAATCCGCTTAAAATTCATTAATTAATTGAATTTTTAATTAATTTAAACATTAAACCTTCATAATTTAACACTATCTATGCCCTTAAAATAAGGGATTATTAGTAAAAATAATAAATTTTATATTTTTAAGAAACATTACAATAATTGTTAAAGATTGTTGTATGAATAAAATAAATAAAATATTTGAATTAAATTCATAAAATTAATCCATTTTTAAGGCATTAGATATCATTTATAAGTGTATGCCATAAATTTAGAATATTCCTGTAAATTCATTAAAGTATTTATTTGAAAAAATTACATCCTTTATTTAAGAATTAATTTAATTATTTATTTTATAAAAATATTTAATTATTATAAATGATAAATAAATATCAAAATAATAAGTTTACATTTTAATTCTTCTGAAAGTTGTTGAAAAATTGTAAAGATTACCTTTTTTAAAGTAAGTAATATTCATTAAAATAAAATATCATTTAAATTTAAATTATAATTTAGGCTATCCTAAAATTTAATGTGGTTAGATTAAAAATATTATAATAGTTTTTTTTGGAAAGTTAGCAATCTATCTAAAGAGGTTAAGGGATTTTCTATTTTTCTATTTTAGATTGTGATATGTTTGGGAATTAGCGATTGATTAGTTAGAAAAGTTAATATCAATCAATTATCAAAGATTAATAAGAGCTCAGTTATAATTAAATAAGTTAAAAAATAGGATAGGAAAAATGAGTAACTAATATCCCCCTCATGTTCAACTAGAAGAACCATTAGAAAATGAAAATGTGCACAAAGACGAATAAAATATTGTAGAATTAGTAGAGACTTAGGATATAGAAAATGGATAAATTAATCATTAACAAAACGATAATGATGTTATTAGAATTATGAGAAACTATGGTTAGGGTTATCCTAGAAATTATGGAAAATATTGCATTTTTAAGATTAAGGATAATGAGCCTACGATTGCTATAGGTCCTCATTGTACATATTTATCAATTTGATATTTATAATCTGAAAATAATTCATATTTTATAAAAAGGGCCATTGTTTTTATTTTCTTATTGTGCACTTGGCTTCGCAGGATTTAAATTGGTTGAATATTCTTTTATATATTTTACTGGTATTTATTGTTTTTGTTCTATTGCTGTCACTGCTTTACTTTTGGTATCATATCTGGCAACTGCTCTAAAGAATCCAGGTATAGCCTCTGCTCAATATTAAATTCTCAATGAATAAGATATAATTGGCTAAAAGAGGTATATAGTTTATATAAAATAATATATTGATTTGTTGGTTATCTATTCAAATCTGTATATCTTTTACTTAAAATATCATTCTTTTTTGAGTAATTTCTTAAGTATTTTTTCAAAAAAAAAAGATATTGTAAACCTTGTTAAATTCTTAGACCTAAAGGAACTACTCATTGCTTTGATTGTGATGTTTGCATAAAAGAATATGATCATCACTGTCCTTGGACTGGAAAGTGCATAGGATAAGGGAATCTTTAAATTTTCTATATATTTATTATGTCTGTCATGACATTTATGATTTATTCAATTCTGTTAGTCTTTAGCAAGATTTGACTAATTAATCATCTAAAATCCAATCCTTTGATGTTATTAAACAATTTTCTTAATTTTATTAAATTTATTTTATTCATATTAACTCTGTATTTTGTCTGGTTAAATGTTTAAAGTACACAATTCATTTCATTTTTTACTGCATTTCAACTATAAATATATAAATAGATATGAATATTTTCTAACATTAATATTGATGAATATGTTAAAAATCTACTAATTTAATTCTTTGAGATTAATTAATACTTAAATTATTTAGCATTAAAAGAATAAAACCATGACTTAATTTTTAATTAAAATTAGAGTCTAATATAAAAATATAACAATCTTTTTAATGTTTTCTATAGTAATAAGAATAGATATTAGTATGTTTATTATCATTTTAAATAGAAGTTTTTTATATTCAAATTAACGAAGCTAATAAATGACATAATTAAGATAATTAATTGAATGGTAATAAAAGCTAATAACAAACAATTATTGGATTAAAGCATAATGCTAAAACTCTTATATGAAGGTACCTTAAATATAATAACCTAAAGCATTAAAAAATAAGAGATAAAAATAGTTGGAATTAGGTTTGGTTTTATTGAAATTTTTGGGGTATTTTGGCTAGAAACCGAAGAGTTTTTAAGATCAGTAGGTTATACTATACTATAGAAAATGAAATAAGCTAAGAAAAAAATATATATATATATTTATTAGTGATAGACCATATGTCATTTTTTGAAAAATATCAATATACTGTTAATTATACTTTAATTCTCTATTCCAATATTGTTGATGTAGCATAAATAATAGATTAGATGTATATATATATATATATATATTGAATTTAATTTTTTATCTATAACTAAAAAAAATTAAAATATAAATTTTGTAGTTTATTTTTATCAAGTGAAAAAAATAAATAATACTTTAAATAGAAACATTATGAATATTTTTTAGAACTAATATGGATAGGGATTATAATCTAAGAAATTTAATTAATCATATTAGAATTAACTCAGTATGATATAAATTATTTTCTTTTAACATATGCTTGATCATATTCAATTGGAAATTATAAAGTGAGAGAAAGTGTTGGTGAATTTTTTAACCCATAAATACATTAATTTGCGATATCTAATTAAGGGTCTAGTACAGTTACTATTATATTGTATCCAGCTAATTTTTGCATACAAGTTTAGTAATTGAAACAAAAACAAACATTCAGATTGCTTAAATATTTTTGTTATTAATTAAGATAATCAAGTTTTCTATATTTACATTAAAAGTAAACAACTATGAATGGAGGAAGTCTGAGTGGTAAAACTTTTATAAATCATTGATAGCAATCAATTTAACCTTTACTCAATTAATAACTACCTAGAATTAGATAGAGTACCCTTTAGTAAAATAGGATAGCGAGTTTTGGAGACTGTAAGGTCATTTTATTTTTGCAAAAATGTTAAACTTTATTAATTATACAATAAAAAAGCCATTAACGAGCCCAAGAAGTAAAAAGCAAATGATGATGATAAAGGATTACCTCTTATTATTTTACTTGAATTAATATAGATTATAGTGATGTCCTTTAAGGACAAGTAAATGGGAATAGGGAAGATTAACTCAAATAAATTTCTGATTTTCGCAATAACTTATCAAACTATGGTAATAATATAAGATTATGATAATTGTGCAATATCACCAACTGATTAATATAATATGTAATTAATTAGGAAAAGGTTATAAAAATGAGAATGGATTGCAAATATTATCTGTGTAAGATTATTATAAATAAAGAGATGATTACCTCAATAAATCCTCTTTAAATGATATCTCGTTTCTTCGCTCAGAATATATAAAGAGAGGTGGTTAGAACCCAGAATTTCTCTAAAATATATAGAATATGGAAAAGTACTTTGAAGGGAAAAAATAATATCAAAATTTGATAAATAATCCTAATGCATTATAAATTTAAAGAAATGCAACACCTCAAAAGCCATCATATTCTCACCCAGCAATCAGCTAGTCAAATATTTTTAATACCTTTTAAAATGAATTATAGACCTTTAGTATGCTTAACAACTAAAACCAGCTTACAATCCCTCCTTAACTAAGGTCAAACAATAGTAGTTTAACTTAGATTAATGATAGGTATCTATCTATTTAATATTTTATTTTATCTTTAACTGTTCTTCAATTTCTATAAATTAGTATGTTTGCAGGAAAGAAATCTGATTAAGAATAGATGTATGACTATTTCAGCTAATAAGAAAGTGAATTATTATTAGATATGTCAAGGATACATCCAAATTCTTACATGTTCCAAAACAAAAAAGAACAGTACTAGAAAGTAAGAGCTTTAAAGAATGAAATCGAAAAATCGATGATATTCAACAGAGTTAATAAGTCTATGAATAACAATATGCAGCCAAGCTTTTCTCAAAGCATGGTTATGGTAATAGTTATTATAATCCTAAATTATTCTTGATTAGTTATACAATTTATATATTTTTTACTTTTTATAGCCACCCAATATACCTACAAAACTAGTAGATTATTCTTAAAAGGCTGATTATTTTCCTTAGAGAAATGGAGCTTACTTTGCTTAGGAAGGTTTTATCATTAGATTTGATTATGCTGCTCTTCTTCCTCCTAACTTTGATTAAGTATTTATCAACTTTGGAATTTTTAAAAAAGGATAGAGTCTAGATCCTTACCTAAAAACGGCTATCTATAATGCAGAAATGGATTCAATATTATCTTAAAAGTGCATATTTACAGAAAAAAGAAATATCCATGAAGTGAATCCTCATTAAGATACTATTATTTATTTTGAAATGTATGCAAATGAAAAGGATCCTTTAAAAAGAAACATGACGAAGAGAGTAAAAATATTTTTTTTTATGATTAAAAATGGAATTAATCTTTAAGTAATTACATAATTATAGGCTTGGACTATGCATGAAATATTTGACTCACAAACTGTATTAAATTGCGGTAGATTTAAGTTACCCTTTTATAATAAAAATTTGAATCCTTAGCTTCTAATATAATCAGGACTACCTCAAATGACTGATAGCAGTTTATTTGTTAGAATTTGTTTCCCAAATGACCCTTATTTAGATAACAACACTTATATATTTATTGAAAATGAATATAAAGTGCCTTATTTCCATTTAAGAAATCCAATTTAAATAGCTAGTTAAAATTAAATGCCTTCATAAACTTTCTAGCCATAAGTTTAAATTATAAGAGGCGATTATTATAGAGATAAATAGGCACAAGATGAAGCTGAATAAAGCCGCTTAAATCTACTTTAACAAGAATTTGATTAAAGTTATGTTCCAAATGTAGTCTTTACTTTAAATAGCTAAAATCTTTTTATTATTAACAAATTTATTTTATTTTATTATAGTAACCTATAAATCAACCAAAATAACAGCCGATTCCAGTTTAGCAAGAAGTTTAATAACCAGTTTAATAGTAATCATAAAAGCCTGTAATAAATAATAGACCAAAGCTTTCTGTAAACACAAAGTAAAATAAAAAAGAAAATGTGCAACCTAATTTAATAACTCAAACTGATTCTTCCTAAAGCATATAAAAACCTAGTATTTAACTTTAGCCAGTTTAGAATACACCTTAATAAAAACCTCCAGCAGATTAATCTTAATAGAGCTTCTATAATTAGCCTTACATTTAATAGTAATAAAATCTGCCAAGTTCATACAGACCAAGCGATGGTTCTTCAAATTAGAATATTTTAAACACATCTTAAAATTAAAATGATAATAATTTAACTGATGGAGTTGTTATTAAAGTTGTAAAATTGGAAGGTTTTAAAATAGATTAACTTAAAGGCTAGCTTAGCATAAAGATTTTTGAGGGAAATAATATTATGTTAGATTAAAATGGTAAAGAGTGCAGTGATCTCTTTGACATAACATATGTCTCTGGATTTAATTAATTGGAAATAGAACGAGTATTTCAGATAAGTATTAAAAATATGCTCAAATCATATAAAAAGATACAATTAGATAAAATATTTGCTTTTATAAGCATAATGGCTGGTAATTAAACTCTAGCTTGGCTTATCGCTCCTTTATTTAAAGTAAAAATATCTTTTTCGCAATCATTAAATTATATTCCCTTATTACTTGTATGTACAGACATCATTTAAAGAATCAAATTTAAATAATGGAAAATTCAAAGAGAATCTCAATAAACCACCAGTAAAAAAACCACCTTTTTTGAAGTCATATCCAAAATTGGATATGGAATTAGAATATATAATCCATGATCCTGATATTTTAGAAGATGAAGTAAATGAGATTGACACTGTCAAGTAAATTAAAATATTATTTAATTAGTTTAGAAAACATTTATCAAATTTCTTTTATTTTCATTTAACAGTAGTAATACTTAGCAATAAAGAAGGTAAACTTAACAATCTGATAGTTCTCCTAGATTAAAAAATAATACTATGATTGATGGACTGATTATTCCTGAAGTAAAGAAGGTAGATAAAGTTGATGGTCCTAGAAATGTTTTGCTTATAGAAATAGATACACTTACGAAGTATAAAAATAATTTAAGTATATCTTATGATCTCGTCATTCTAAAGCCATAAGAAATTGTTAATGATGAATTTGGAAATCCCTCAGTTTATCACTTTGATGAGCTCATTCCACCTACAGAAAATACAGATAATGTAACTATTTCTATAAAAATTGCATTATAAAATTTTTAATATGTCTTAGGTTGAATTTAAAACTTCAATAAAAGTTCCTCTCGATCTAGAACTGGCCATGAAAAAGAAGCTGCCTAATTGGGAATAGTATCATATTATTTTTAAATTTGTAGAGGTTGATGATGATGATAAAGAAGTTACATTAGGTTGGTTGGCTCATCCTCTTTATAAAAATAAAAAACTTAACCAAGGTGTATTTAATGAATTTATATATGATCCTCCTTTGTAAATAAATGTACCCCTAAATAAAGGAATTATAAAAAAGAGACAAGAAAAGCTAGGTTATAAAATTGCTATAAATCAACTCCCAGCTGAAGAATACAATTTACTTTAGGTAGATTTAAACCTTATTTAATTTTTTTTAGTAAATTAGTAATTGAATTTTAATCTTTTTCTGTTAATAAATAGTAAAATGATCATTTAGACTAGACTTTAGGTGTTTCTGAGAAAAAATCAGAAACTGTACAAAGAAATGTTTTTACTGTAGTTGTTCATAGTTTAAGAAATATAGATAAGGCCGGTGATTTATAAGTTAATATAGCCCTACTTTTCAATGATGATTTCATGAATGATGATTTTAATTAATAATGCACATTCTAAGGAGATGTAAAATAATGCATTAAGAATGTTATTCAATTTTTGGAAGAGTATAACTTTGAAATAGACATTAAAAAGATGGCTCAAAAATACAAAGATTAGCTTAATAAAATTAATTTAGTTATTTATTTACTTGATAAAAATAGAGAACCAAAGTATTGGTTCTTTTGTAAGCTTTTTGATAATAAAGGAAATCCTCATATTGGTACATTTGAATCGAAAGTCTTTAATATTCCTATTTAAAGAATGACATAAATAGATATTAAAAAGCTAAAAGAGAGCCCTGCAGTTTTAAAATATAGTTTTCTTGAAGGGGTTCAGGATGATGAAATAGAGAGCTAATACTCTCCGGATTGAGTTTTTTCATTAAGAAAAACAAAGTTAAAAATCTTCAAGGTACATCTAAAAAAATAAATTAAGAAACCTTACTTAATAAGAATTCTCAAATAGTAATAATAATAGTAATAGTAATAGTAAATAAATAAATAATAATATTAGTTTAAGAATTAAAAAGCTTTAAAAAAGAACTTTAATAAATTTTCCCACTACTTCATCATTAATCTTACTCGAGTTAAATATAAATATAATTATATCAAATATTAGTTATACATTTTATAGAACATTTCATTTTAATAGTCGCTTATTTATGATAAATAAATTCATTTTATATGATAAAGTTATTTAATACATCTTTAGTGTAATTTATTCAAACGTAATCACCATTCTTGAGTTCTTTATTAATTTATTAATTATCTTGAAATTTAAGATTATAACTTTTTATCACTTTATATTTAATTTGATTTCAGATTTAATATAAGATTACTTATTGAAAGATATAAAAAAATGAGATATCATCTTATTAATAATCGATATAAAATAAATTTATCTTTAAAAAACAATTGGTATAATTCATTTCTTGCACAAATACCACTTACCACCAATCACTCTATCAATTTATATTGAATCTAAAAATATAATATTATAAATATTAATTACTTTAATCTAATTTTATCATTAAATTATTTTAGATTACTTATAGAAAGAACTAAATAAATGAAATGATAAATCAATCAATGAATCAATCAATCAGCCAACTTATTATTTAGTGATAAAAAATCAATATATCTATATCATTGTCTAACTGTAAGTAAAATTCATCAAAAAGTATATTAAAAATTTAATTATTTTTTCTAAAAATTCAAAATATAGTAAAAAGATAATTTATTAATCATAAATGAAAAAGATTTGTAGGAAAAGAAACCAAAAGTCTACTTAAGCTAAGAAGACTTTATTAGAAAACTTATAGCCTAAAACAGTAGAATAATTATCTGCAGAAGAAATTATTATATCAGAATACTAAAAGCAGTTTTCTTTTGAAGAGAGATTGAAAGATTCCTAAGAATGTAAAAAGAAACACCCTGATTGTGTTCCTTTGATTATAGAAAGAGCAGCAGATCATAAAGATATTAAAGAAATGGAAACAGCTAAGTTCCTATTCAATGCTTAATCTCAAACTGCTTAAGCAATGGTTAGAACCTAAAAGGATGTACAAGCAAAATAAATGTGGTTTTTTGTCCATATGCCAAATAATTAATTAAAGATGATATTCCCTAATTCTAAATTGGGAGTGCTTTATCAAAGATACAAAAGATCTGATGGTAATCTTTATGTGTTTTACTCTGACAAAAATTTAGTTTCATAGACAAGTACATTCATGACAGTAATGCAAATAATATGTGTAATATTGATGATTATCTATGGTTATCTTTATTTCTTTGGTATTGGAGATATATTAACACTATTAGGGTATGATCCAAAAGATTTCTATAGAAGTAATTAATAAACTTATAATTCCACAGCAACAAGTAACTCTACTCCTGATGCGACTAATATAGGAGGGTCTGATAAAATTGAATTATGATATTTTAAATATGTAGTAATATGTAAAATAATAGATATAATCAAGTTTTTAAATATTAGTATGTCTTAAATAAGATTTATTGTTTTCTTAGATAGGAAATGTAATAAAATATCTTTTTTTATGGATAAACATTTAAATTTCTAAAAGTAAATATTATCTCTGAGATAACTATGTTAAATAAATCAAAGTTGGCTATAATAAAGTATTCTTATGTGTATTTAATCAAGTATTTGCTATTATTTTTTATAATAACTAGATTTTAAATTACTATACAATTAATTTAATAAATAAATTAAATCCACTCTTTACTCTTAAATTAAAATCATAAAATTAATAATGAAAGTCTAGTAAGACTAAAGCCAATTTATATAACATAAATGAGGAGTAAAATAGAGATTTTTTAAATGTAATCCTTCTAAAATAATAAATTTCTATTTAAATTAATTCTTACAAGTGGAATATAACAATCTCTATTGCAATTTTATATTAATTATTTATGAAAACCAAACATTTATCGTTAATATAAATAAAATATTCAAAGTGGCCTTGTTATAATTTAAGCACTTATTCATATTTTTTGGGTTTGGGTATTGTGATCTTAGAAAATTAGGAATAATTTAAACATACTTTTCAAAATATTAAATTTTAGTCAATAAGAAATATTATTTGGATAAAATTATTAGGAGGATTACTAATATTTAGAGTAAAAGTATTAAAATATTTAAAATAAATAGTAGAGAATAAAATTATTTCTAATTAATTTATCACATTTTATGATTTAGTTTATCTATTTTGGTTTTAATTCAAATATTTTTGAGTAATATTAAAATAAACAATACCTTTATTTTAGTAGAAATCATAATTAAAAAATTTCTAAGCTTTATCTATCATAAGGATGATAAGTTTATAGAGTTTTAAGAGATAAGTAGATTTTTTGATTTAAGAAAGTTTGGTTTTGATAAAGAAAATAAATTAAAACTGGAAACACTCTTAGTTTTAAATTGTATATATATTATTTATTATACATAGTATTTTCTTACACGTTTTATATATTTATTTTTAATTTTATTAATGTTTTATAGAATCTTCATGTCTTGCCTACTTCGCTGTAAATATTTACATAGGTTGATGACACCTCAAGAGCTCATTTCAAGTTTAATTTTTTACTGATTGTTAATGAATTAATCATAATCATTAAGTTATTTCTAATATTCTAATCTTTTTTAAGGATCACAGTCACATAAAATTTCTATTAAGGCAGATTCAAAGGAATATTCTTCTCTGAATCCAATAGGGAATTTCTATTCATTTTATTTATATGTAGCATTATAATGGTCAGTTTTTCTATTCTCCATATTATTGCACAAATCTAGCAAAATCAAACCTAGATTGTATAAATCTCCACTACTATCAAATTGACTTCTCATCTCAGGTGGTCTAATTATGAAATAGAAGAATAAATTAATTTGTTCTCATAGCAAATTTTTAATCAAATAATTATGTGAGTAAATTATTCGTTTTAAACTAAAGTAGGATTACAAAATGGTGATTTTTATAATTTAGTAAAATAGAAATTATAAAATCAAAATAAATTAAATGAGTTGTTGGCACTTCTTAGGTTAAATAGAATTAAGAAACTGCAAAAAATTGATGGTAGTAATTAAATGCGCTAAAGATGAAAATTAATGGTTAGTAGACAATATCATCATCAATCAGCGTATTAATTTTAAATGTTTTTTAAATAATGATTTAATATATAGAAAAATTGTCAAAAAATTACTAATAGCATACAGTACCATAAGTGGAGGAAGGCACTTTTCTGAATTACAGCTCGCCGACTTTATTTTCGATGCAGATTTATTTGCTAAACCCAAAATCTCCAATTTTACAAATTTATCTTACGGAATCAACAAAAATATTTTCAGGCTTTAAATCACGATGTACATAACCATTTTCATGTATGTATAATAAGCCGCTTAGCACTTATTTGAATAAAGAATGAATAAGAATTCTTTTATCTAATATATTAGTGAATGTTTTAAGAACTTATTTTGTGTAAGAGAAAAGATTGTGGGCCTTGTTGATTTCTCCGACATACTCCATCTAGATGTATAAGTTAAATTAGTTGTTGGAGACTTCTGATTTCTCTAACCACCAGTCATAAGCTCTCACTATATTTGGATGAGACAAACGCATCATGTTTGCTGCTTCTCTCATATACTTTAAATTTTGAATTGTTTTTAGAGTTGCTTTTTTTGGAACATTATCCTCTTTACGCTTTTTAATCACATAAATGTTTCCATCTACCTTATTTTGAACTAAAAAGATTTGTCCAAAAGCACCCTTCATTTCGCGTTCTTAAGGTATCATTAACTTGTAGAATTACTTTTGCATCTTACCACATTAAAAGATATGATCATTTGATTCCTCTAATTAATTCTCATAGAAATTGAAAATGTAATCTCCCATTCTATTATTCAATTCATTTTATAAAACAACTAACTTTTTAAATTGGTCAACTCTCATAGTAATTGAACAATTTGCTCGCCCTTCTTTTGTGAATTTCTGCACACATGTTATCTTATCTTAGAAATCCTCCTAAAATATATTCTACAAATAGTTCAAAAGATTCTACTCAAATTAAAAGAGATTGTCCCAAGACGGCCCTATAATGAGACACAAGACCATTTAATCTGTCTATTCCATTATATCTTTATCTTCTTTTCTATTTATTTATACTTTGATTGCCTATGCTAATTTAAATGGCGCTAAACTACTGCTTTTTTCTTATACTTGTGTGTTAATATAAGTATTCTTTTATATAATCTTTATATGAGATTCGCAATTAGATTGAAGCAAATTTTAATATTTTTTTACAATATTTCTTTATTTTCTCCAAAGCTTATCCAAAGAAATACAAATTCTGAGATAATCTGATTTTAGTGTATTTTATCTCTTTTTGCATTATCCTTCTAAGAAAAAAATCTCTACCGCTACTCAAGTCTAATCCTATCTCTATTTCTACTATTCATACATCTATCAAGTTATTGATATGCATAGTTTAAGAGTAAATGAGTCTATGAGATTAATATAAAAATAACAATTATTTTTATTACCAATAAATTAATTATGTATCTTATTTTCATTTTATTTCTATCTACTATCAAAAAGTAACTTCTTTTTATTAATTTAAAACTGGCTTATCATTAATTTAAATTCTGAAAAATTAATAAAAATAAAAGTATTTATCTATACTATAATTGTGATTGCTTAAATTTTAATACTTGAATCAGTTTTGATTAATTAATTTCAACTTGATAAAATTAATTATTAACTATAATGGAAATAGAGTAAACCTATTTTTAAAATTATATAAATCATTAACCATTATTAAAAGAATTCTTTTAAGTTATCATAAATAAAATTTTATTAGTAGTTAAATATAATGGCAAGTGTGTTATCAACCAAGTTTATATCACTATATATCAATCCATTGTCCTAGATGATTCTTCAATAGAAAATATATAATTAGATTAAATTTAAAAGTTCATTGTAAATTTCTTGTAAAAATGTTTGGTGGTGACTCTCTTAAATAAATTTAGTAAATTAATAAATTAGAGAGAAGCTCTATAAACATTTCTCTTTGCTGTGATCATAATATCCTATAGAAAAATAATCAAAAAAAGATAATAAATCAAAAATAGTTCTATCAAATAAATTTATAAAAGCTTTTAGCAAAATAAAATAAATTTTAGAAATGGGAATTAACATTATTATTTTATTATATTAGTTTTTACAATAAGATTATAAATGCAGTAAAATTTTTTGTTTTTAATAGCTACTAACTTTTTAAAAAAACTACAGGATTGTTTTTCAAAGCTTTTATATTACTTTTTAAAATAACCTAATATATAGAGTGTCAGTTCAAATGAGAAATCTTAAAATAAAAAATGGCATATGATAGTTAGTTACTTAAGAAAATACTGCTATGTTTTCAATTACTTATTTTAGTTTTTACATTTACTTTAAAATAGAACTAATATAATATAACTCTAATTATGGATCTATAAAATAAAATTAATTTCAAAATAGAAAATAAAATTATTTTTATTAAGCAGGTTGTCTAGATAACATTCCTTCAAATTTTCTTCGTTATGATTTTGTTTAATATTAATCTTTTTGCAATTATTTATTAATGTAAATTAATTGATTGAAAGATATCCAATTTTAAAATGTTAAAGTTGAAAAAGGAAAAAGTTTTTGTGCGTCTACTTAAATTAGACGTAGAATAACTTAAGGACTAAGATATTTTTAGTGATGTGGAATTTCTATTTACAAAAGAAAATGAAGAACTATTGAATAAATACTTATCTGTAGCCCTGCTTACTTGCACAAATCATCTACCATTAAATAGATAAGTAGATTGCTTAAGATTATTGATTCCAAAAAACTTTTTGTTAAATGCAGAAGGTACTGATTATTTGATAAAATCTATTAAGAAAGTAGGAGTATTTTCTTTATAAGATATGAATTTATTAGTTGATAGTATTGTGTAAATACTTTTTGCAAGAACTAATTTTAATTTCTACATTTCTGATACAGTTTTGCCTCCTATCCCTGATAGGGAAGCAGAATAAAAAACTAATTAACTAATTGAGCAAATGGAGGCTTATTTTAACAGGTAGTAATTCGAAATTGATTTCACCCTATATTAATAGAGGTAGGCAAAGAATGAGGAAGTTTAATGCGACAGCGATAGTAGCATCTTCCCTTCTATATTGAATGGAGTATTTTAAAGATAAATAATAGTTTAGATGTTTCCTGATGAAAATAAACCATTTCAAAAATACCCTTAAAAAATTGAAAAGTAAGATGACTACGATTAAATTTATTTACCTTAGAGCTATAGATAGAATGATCCTAATTAACGTAATTCAATTAGATTATTAATAATAACATTCATACATGACAATAAAAATAATTTTTCATTTTAAAAAATAAAACAAAGCAATCGAAATAGATATTAAAGCAGAAGTAGAGATATAGGATGACTAAAATGAAGTAATAAAAATAAATCCTAAAAATGAAGGGCTTCCTGATTAACGTAATTCAATTAGATTATTAATAATAACATTCGACAATAAAATAATTTTTCATTTTAAAAAATAAAACAAAGCAATCGAAATAGATATTAAAGCAGAAGTAGTGATATAGGATGGCTAAAAAGATGCACAAAAAAAAAATCCTAATAATTTAGGGCCTAATGATAATCAAATGTAACCCCTTCAAAATTAATAATAACAAATAAATCAGAATAAGTAGCCATAAATAGAATTACCTAAATAGGATTAAGTATAAATCTTACCAAAAGTTTAAGAATAGAAAGTCTAACCTTAAGTTTATCTAAAGTATGTAGAATAAGATCTTCAAACTCTTCCTACTTAAGGTAGATATAAATTTTAATCAATTATCATTTATAAATTATTTCTTTTATACTAAATTAGATAAAAACTACTTTGGCAAAGAATGGAGGCCATTAGTACTTGAGGATTGCAAAAATTTTTATTTAAAATTTGAGGAAAAAAAGGAAAACTATGAGAGTTAATTGAAAAATATAGATAATGAATTCAAGAAAGTAATAAAAACTAGTTATGATAATATTTATGATGTATCCTTTAAAGCAGCATACTTCAATAGCTTAATCAATTCCTAAGATTCTGAAGATTTAAAGTGCTGGTGTGAATTCTATATTATTAAGTAGTTAATAGGAAGAGCAGGAAAAGAAAATTTTGCTGGCTGCCATACTATCGCTTATATTACAACTATGCTTTTATTTTACTTTAAAAATGAGAGCTTTTACAGAATGATAATAGGAGCTATCTTATATAGATTACCTTCTCTCTTAAAGGATTAAGCTTATGAATTTGCCTATCTTTATCTTAATCAAAATTAATCTGAATTATTTTTAATCTTTTAAATGCTTGTACTTTTTGATAACCCTTCATACTTCTCCTCTCTTATCTCCTTTAGAAAAAATTTTCTTACTAAATTTTTAAATACTTATTAATAAAAGATGCACATAAAATATGATATAAGTAGGGAAATTAGAATATTAGATAATAATATTCCAATTTAGTAAAATTAAACTCAAAGATAGATTTTTGATGATTATTTAAAATTAATAAACTGCTCAGAACATAAAAGTCTAGGATATTACTTATTAACCATTCAATAAATATGTAATCACAAAAGCATTATGAAAATAGAAGAATTCCTTAAATAGAATATATAAAGTAATCCAGATGAAGATGCTCAAAATAAAAATAAGGAAGAGGGGAGTGATTTAACCTACAGTGATAGAATAAATTAAATAAAATATCTATTTGATGATATTTATTCGAAAAAGATAGCTTAAGAAGAATAAATTCCTACACTAGAAAACATTAGCTAAGCTGATTTATCACCATTAGAAAAAAAATTAAAAATAGATAAAACTTGTAATTTCTCCTAAAAATAAATCTTTGGTTATTTAAAAGATTTAAAACTTTATCGAACTGGAAAATGCCCTACATTTACTTTATTATACCTTCCTTCTAATAGTTTTCAAACTTAAATACGTGTATCAATTATCTCAGTTTAGGAAATTTTGAAGAAAATAAAATAAGGTAGCAAATCAGAATAAGAATAATATAAACAAGAAGCTTTGCTATTACTTTAAAAAGAATTTGGATAGAGTTTAGATGAAAAATTCCTTTCGAAAATTTAAAATTGTAATTATGATAGAAAGGATTATGATGAGATAGATAATTTAACAGATACCTACTTTCCTGTATTATTCTATGAATTTTATTAACAAAATCTTAAATGATTAAATAATGTATACAAAGGATATGTAAGTTAATAATTAATAAAATTTAATTGAATTTATCAAATGTAATTTAATATGTTTCTGTGTATTTGTTTATATGTAATGTATTTTAAGCTTAATATTTACTTTGAAAAATAATAAAACTAAAAATAATATATAAAGGATACGAACACCTCTAACCCAAAACCTTTTTATAATCAAAAATAAATTAATTAAACATTACTCCCCCTCAATTTATTTAAATAAAATGAATTAATTAATATCTGTTGTAAATCTATTAATATTTTCTATATTATCTAAATATTAAAAAAAGTTATTAGTAGTTAATTAATACAATTTTTAACCTATAAATATATTCGTTATTAAATTTACTATTTTTTATAATTTTAGATTGATCAAAGAAGAATTAATAAGAATAAAATAATAAAGTGACGTGATTTTTATTCTAAGAATAACTTCCTAGTCCTAACATACATCTCTTTTCTCAATAAAATGAATTAAAAAATTTAAATAAAATAACAATGATTATAAATAATAAATAAATTAAAAACAAAAGATCATAATAAATTAAACAATTAAAGAATTAAAGGATTAAGCTCTTTAAAGAAAATTGTTAAATAAGGAAATATAAGTTAATCCTAAATATCTTGCAAAAATTTATTATAACTTTATGATATAATTTATTTTATCATGTATTTTTATAAATATTTTTTAAAGAACCCAAGCATCCATATACCATATAAATTTTAAATTATTAAATGATTTATATAAAATTTAAAAGCTCTATAAAGTCTCATTCAACATCTAATTTAAAACTTTCAGGTTTAAAAGATAATTTTTTCCCAAGTTTATGCATCGATTTAAACTTAGAAGAAAAAATTGACCTTTAAAGAGCATTTGGAGAAGCAGATTCATCGCATGGTAAATCGTTGATAGTTCCATCTTCTAAAAGACCTACACACGAAGAACTATTTTCTTTATTGATTTCATCTATATGTAAATTCTGATATTATTATTTTTCAGGAAAAATGATAAATCTAATTTATTTTAATATAAAATTATTCTTATCAAATATTTTTAGGATATGTTCTCCAACATCTTTATTTTCTGTCTTTCCTTTAACCAGAATTACTTCATTTGAAATATCTATTGATTGTACCCAAGAAGGGATAATTTAATTCATTGAAAGTTCTTTTTCAACTAACATCTCACTGGTGTTTCTAGAACAAAGCCATTTCTTTTTTATCAATGGCCTGTAAGCACGAATACTTTATATCTAATGAGATTTTGTTTCAAGACACTCTCCTCTAATTGCTGGTACATATCTGCCCTTTTCTAAAGTGAATCCAAAAGCTATTGCTGAGATAACTTCTTTAATGAAAGGGAGTAGTAATTTCATATTTTTATCTTTATTTAGTATTGATTGATACAATACAGATAAAACTTGCTTAAGTTTATCATCATCATATTTTAAGAGAGGGAATTGATCAATAAACACCTTATCAAATTGAGGTATTATAGTGACATAATATCTGTACCAGTCATTGTGCATATATCCATCTTATTAAGCAATTTTTTTTAAATATTAAACTGCTTAGTAGGTAGATTTCTCAAGTCTTGAAAAAGAAATAGCTGCAAGTCCTATAACAATTTTCGATAATCTAGATGATGGATTTGCCAGATCTTCTATTATTCTCTCCTCTTAATTTTTTGTAGTTTTTTAATAGTATTAAGAAATATCATTCAAAATGAAGGATCTGTTTAACTTTCCACTTAATAGAAAATAATTGAAAGTAAATGAAATTTGAGATTCTTTGTCGTTTAAATGATTTCTATTACCTTTCTGAAAAGATTTTCTAACCTTCTTTTCGTGATCAATAATCTTTGAAGTTAGATTTTTCACCATTTTTTATTGATTCTTTGATATATTTCTTCTTTCCTTTTCCTCTGGCACTTAAAGAACAAAAAAAGATTCCTTCTTGAGTTATAATTAAAGAGGTGAAGGTGGAGATTATGATAACTGAGATTGAAAGAGATCCTGTTAGTTAGAAGTTGCTTAATTTTGATGGTTATTAGTAGATTTTAGCTAATTCATTTCTAATATAATTCTTTACTTTTCTAAATGCTTATAATATTTATTCCAAAGGTTTTAAGCAACTTTAAGAGTATTTTCTAAAAGAGGAATCTAAATTTATATTTCAGATCCTGATATTTATTTTATTGTTGTCGTTTAGTAGTATTTGTGATAAATTTTATTATAAACAAATGATTTGTACCTCCATAAACCTAGAATACCAATAATAGGACCTAGAATTTAAGTGATTGTAATTAGAATTATTCTAATAGGAACTAAGTTAATTTTAATCACAAAGTAATCTTAAGCACAGGTGAATCCGTCAGTAGCATTAATCATTAATTTAACCTCATTTAAATACATTTATGCAGTAGTTGTTCCAAAGAAGGATCTTTCCTTACTTTAAAAGCTAAGCCAAAAGGATTCTGGTATTTCCTTGAATTATCCATCTTAATAAATCATGGCTTAATATGATATATTTGGACTATCAGCATCTTTAAATATATCGAAACTAATAGTGTATGAAAACTATTCTAATATATAAATCGAAGAGGAAGGAAACTTTTTATTAAAATCTTCTTATAGAGATATTTCTTTATTTGTAACAATAGGCTTATTCAAATAAATTAAATATTTATGGTCCGCTCGGAATACTTCAGTTAAAGGAAAATTGATATTATCATCGATAACCATCGTTACTATTATCTAACTAGGATCCGTAAAATTAGCAAGCTTAATTCCTTTCTCTAACATTAAATTTATTTGACTAAGATCTCCCTCAAGTTTAAGTGTGTCTCCTTTATCGTTAAAGTAAACCAATAAACCTTGATAAAAGCTTTCCATAAATTAAGCTTAACTTCTGTCGATTGAAACTTGTATCATTATGTAATCAGATATTGATTCTATAAAAGGTTTCTTGTTTTCAATAAAATGAGCTTTTAAAGAACTTTTAATTTTAAGAGGAACAGGATAATAAGTAACATTACTTTTTAGCACTTTTATGATTAAATCAATAATTTTTTATGAATATTTTTTCTTAAAAAGAGATTAGATTAAATCTTAAGATGCTTATTAAACTAAAAAATCATCATCCAATAAATTTTTGTTTATGCACTCTGTAAAGATTTCCTCGGACATTTAGCCATCTACTCCTAAATTTTATGAAATAAAGGAATCTTTTAAAAGTCTTTCTCTTATTTCAAATATAAATTATTAAGTGACAACTTATTCTGTGTAATCTATTTCAACTGACTCATCCTGCTCATTTAAAGTAATCAATGCATTTTTATTTAATTGTAAAGTTAGAGATTAATCGGATTCAGAAAAAAAAGCCCATGAAGGAAGCTGTTGTATCTTATACTCATAATAAAATTTAGCTCCAGTTATTGCAGTAATATCATTAGGATATACTTAGATTAATTTTATTCTTACTGTCATCCCCACTAGTAAAGTTTAGTCTTTATCTATTAATTAATTAGTACTTATTTTTCCCTGCATAAGCAAAAATAAATCAGTATTAAAAATCAAATCAGGATACAGAGTTATCCGAACAATTTAATTCCTTAAAATCAAATAACCAATTTTCTCCTTCTCATCGGCACAAATATCAAAACCACCAATCAAATCTTTATATTAATACTTCTATAATACCACTGGTTTAGATAAATTACTAATATCCAAAAGAGACAATTGCCCTCTATTTCTCATTACACATAACATAAATTTTTCATTTTGTAATAATAAGCTACTTTTTAATGACCCATTTAATTTGGTCTAAGAAATGATCTTAGGGTTTCTTTTATCTGCTACATTAACAATTTAAATGCCATTTTGTCTATCATTTAATATGATAATATCTAAATTACTAGTTAATGTAGTTGATTCACCTCCTAGAGTAATTAAATAAGATAATATCTTTGGGGTTTTTTTATCCTAAATATCATATATTACCAAACCCTGTTATCTATAGCTCGCATAAACATAGTTTTCATCTTAAGAAACACTTAATTAACTGCATGGAGTAGATTCGGGGTAATCATGATATATCTTAGCAACTTAGAAAGGATTAGAAAGATCAGAAATATCAGCAATAATGACACCTTCAGTGTCTGCAGACAAAATAATGTATTTCATATCTCTTGTTATATAACCTGAATCAAGACTTGAATTTTGATTGTTAAAATCAGTAGATGCCAATTATATTGGGTTGCTGATGTCTTCTATGTTATAAAGGTATAAATAGTTATCTCTTCCAATAACTAGATTCTTATCGTTGTTAAATGGTTAAACATATTCTGCATATCCGAAAGTTTCATATGAAAATAAATACAATTGTTTCAATGTTTTTGTTTCTTTCTCTTCAGTAAAAGTATATACTCCATCATTTCCTCTTGTTTAAAAAAGAATATTAGTTGAACTTGTATAAGCACATTTCCAAGGCTATTCTTTCGATTCAAAATGATCATAAACTATGTTTTAAGGGATATTTAACAGAGAAGGATTTAATTTATTATAGTTAGGAGTAGATCTCTAATATAAATCAATAGATTTCTCATTAGAAACTAGGATAATTTATTAATCATACTTCACTGAAAATTAAAATACGGATGTCTTCATTTCAATCTACTAGAATAGAGTAGCTGAAATAGAGTCCTCTTCATATTTAATTTCTAGAATTTAAATCGCTAGAAAGCTTAAAATGCTCAAGATAAACTTCTTATCTGGTGTCATTATTAATTTGATTGTTCCAATTTTAAAAGAAAATAAAGGGATAGCTTTTAAATCAAGGCAATCTGAAGAAGCGAGGAATTTGGTAAGAACAATACCTGAGAGACTGTTAAAAGTGGATCGAATGATTAAATACTTATTTAAAATAAGTTCATTGAAATCACTATAATAAAAATCTAACTAACAGTGATTCTCATACTAAATGGGCTTCGTAGGATCTTACATATCTTATGTATTGATAATTTTTAAAACTTTAAAGTAACCTTCAGAAAAGAAAATATAATTAAGAGAAGGATTAATTATAGCAGATATTGTTTCCCAATCACCAGGAATTTCTGAGACATATGTTATTTTCTTAGCTTCTTAAATATTATATATGTGAATTACAAATTTATTCACAACTATCAATCTCTTTTTATCTTCTGAAAATAAAATATTTATTGTAATACCTGCTAAATTTTCTTTTTTTAGTTTTATAATTTAAGAAAAGCTTTTCGGCACATCTGAAGCATCAAATAATATTATATTTTATGGATCAGCAGCCCATATATTAGAGGTCTAAGGCTATAATACCATTGCTTGCAAGACAATAGTTTTGAAATAATTTTAAATAGAGACTTCTTTACTGTCATCTTACTGAAATACCACATTACTTTCCATAAACAATATGAGAGTTTTATTGGTCATTTTCTAGACTAACAATGTATTGAATTGGTGATTGCGTTTAGCATAATTTAGAATTATTTATTTTGAGGATAGGTGATGATGAAAACCAATAAATTTCGCTTAAATCTTTTGTGTTAATTAATAATATTGCAGTAGCTAGAGCCAATAATGTTAAGAATGACATATAATAACTTCTACTTAGCCTCCTTACCTCTACTTACTATTTATATACAATCTTTTAATTTAAACGATAATTAAAACAGATATTTTATCTTATGCAAATAATAAAAACACACCTTAAGTAAAAATTATTTAAGTGTTGAATTTCTAACATAATGATATCTACTATAACCTTATTTATTAATCTCTAAAATTGAATTAATAAGCATCTAATTATTTTTAAGACTGTTATATCAAATTTAATAAACAACTATAAATTGAATAGGTATTCAATAATTAATTGACTTAGAAAATCATTTTTCTTTCTCACTAAAATGTATCAAAATCGAAACAGAAAATGTATTTTTTTAGTTTTCATTTATAAATAATTTATAAAATATTAAAATAATTATAAAAGTTTAATAATTTAAATATTTATACACTAATGTTTATTAATCCCATAAAAGATTTTGTAATATTTTTTTAATTTCCTCAACTTTTAATCAATGTAGAAGCCTATCCATATTATAACTCAAGATGAGCCCTAGATATTTTAATCCATATTTATAATAGTTTATACATTTAAGAGAGTGAAGTGGAAGCAGATATTAAAAATTTTTTGAAATAAGTTAATAGTAATAGCCGCTTTGATAAATAAATAATAGATAGAATTTAGCATAAAATATACAAATTAAATAATAATTAAAGAATTATTAAAATGAATAAGTGGAAAAATCAAATAACTAGATTGTATAAAGCAGATAATAAAAAGCTATACTTTCAATTATTTAACCATTTGGAAGGAAGTTAAGCCTTGCTAGGAGTAGGGGAAGGATTGAAGACATGTCTATTACTTGAGAATATATCTATAGATACTTAAACTTTTTTTACTGAAAGTGAACTTGAAAGCTTAGGGAAATATATTTCTTAATGTAAGAAAATATAATCAATTAGATTATTTTCGTAGGAGAGGTATGTGAAAAATTACTCCTAACTACCTCTATTTAAAAAATTCATAATTTAATTATCATCATTAAAGAATCTTTAGCATTTTACTCTTAATATAATGTTATATTCTAGTTTCAATTAAAAGGGGATTACAAATATCTTTACATAATTAGTAGAGATTAGGAAATTAACAAACTTAAGAAGTATTCAATTACTATTCTAGATAAATGATTCTTTGAATTTGAAAACTGATGGCCTTCATATACTATAACTTGGGTATGAAATTAGTAAAATCCCTTTACTATAATCAGTAGATATTAATTTAGGTAGATTAAATACTTATAATAAGCATGATTCTAGCTATCTTTATAAAGTGATTATATAACCTTTAAGAAATTTATATATTAAAAAGAAAAATATAGTTAAATTTGCAATATAATATGAGGGATATGATCCCTATGAAGGGACTACATATGAATGAAGTTTGCTATGATTAATAAAATGAGATAAAATCTAATTAATCTATTCTAAATAGTAAAAATGATAGTTATGTTATTTCTACTTGAATTAACTCTAAATAAAAACAAGCAAAGTAACAAAATAATTACTAATAAATATTGAATTAGTAGTTTAAATATATGTCATTTATTTGCAAATATTAGTAAATATTATTATTTTTACTCTTAAATTTATCTATTTTAAAACTAATAATAATTTAAAATTAATATTTTACTAGAATATTGATTTTTTTCTAATAAAAATTAACTTAAAAGTTAAAATTCATATGGAAATAAGTATGGTATATTAGCAAGCAATCAGTAAAACTTATATCCTTTCTAAATAAATCGAATCATAAACTTAGAATGAACATAGTTGGTTGGTACTTTAAAAATGAATCTTTTAATTTAATATCCTATTTAGTTCATATTTCTTAATAAAATCCTAGTATACATACATGCAAACAAATAATTTATCAAATGTAAATTTTATTCTACTTCTTCCTCTTCTTTTTCAGTAGTAATATTATTTATTTATTGTCTAAAAAATTAAGTTATATAGAAAACAGAATTTAATAAGTAATATGAGTACTCTTTTCTAATTTAAGCGCTCACTCTTTTTTTTTATTTAAAAAATCGATTAACAGTATAAAAAAATATTTATTTAATTATCAAAAAATTAAAAAAAATAAAATATTGAGAGAAAAGTAAAAGTAAATAAATTGAATTTGGAAATGAAATAATAAAAATCGGATTAATAGTAATAATAGTAAAAATAATATTCAAAAAACGTTGAGTTAATTGAAATAGCGCCTACTAATACCCATGATATTAATCAAACTCTAAATTGTATTTCTACAGGGTTGAAAATTTGCTAATCATTAAAGACAGTTATTATTAAAATGTTAGTAAGATTAAGTGATATACAATTAGAAAAATTAGGTGATGCAATTTCATAATGCAAATAGTGTGAAAACATAATTATAATTTCTGAAAAATGTGGAGAATATTAACCAAAATTATCCAAATTTTTTGAGAGACTTTCTAATCTTAACCATATTAAGAAATTTATAGGATAATTTTATCTGAATAGAGTTCAGAATAATGGTTTCAAAGATTTATTTTATTCTCTATAGGCCTTAAAATAGTTGAAAACCTTGAAATAAATAGATATCAAATTTGAATTTAATAACATTTTAAACTTAGAGGCTGAAAAAAAGTACTTGAATTCTATGGCTAATGAAATAGCAACACTCTAATAACTTTAGACATTGAAAATACATTTAGGTAAATTGGACATGGGTAAATACTATAATTAAAAAGAAGTTAAATAGTTATGTCAAGCTATGCAGAAGAAATTTATAAAGAAACCAAAATTAGCATACCTTAGTATCGATTTTGAACCAATAGATCTATTTAACTTTGGAGATTTAATAGAGGCAGATTGATTGATTCATTAAAAATATATTACATTAAATAAGATAAAATAATACAGTATTTTAAATTTGCATTAAAGAGTTTTTATAAAACAATTAATTTATTATTAATAGAAAACTATATCACTTATAACCAATTTATATTCTTTCATCCATAAATTTCAAATTTATAATTGTATCTATGTCAGCTTTGTGCATCTATATAGCATACTTTTAAAATGATAGAGGTTATAATTAAGGATGCAGTTACAACTATTTTATTAAAAATTAATTTAAGTAATTTAAATTAATGATAATATAATTTAATAAGCTTCATATCTTTTTTATATGCTTTAGAATAAAAAGAAAGCGATTGATATATTTTTGTTAAATAAAGAATTACTCTAAAGCTGCTGACAAGTAAATTAAATTTTGAGATTAGCTTATGAATTTTAACATTTTATAAATTCCATTTTCTCCTATATTACACTCTCTAATTATAATAATTAATGGATTAAAGTGAATTTTGTTTATTAATAAAAATACTATGCTGCAAGAGAAAATTATTTTAATTTTTAACAATTCTTTATATTCTCTCCAAGTTATATTGCTCCTTCTTAGCCTAAATATGTTTAACTTACCAAATATTTTAATTTATTTAATTTTTGTTCAAATTCTAAATATTTATTAATTTACTTTAAGTTTAAAATAATCTATTCCATATTAGAGCTTTTAGCAATTCCATAACATAGTTCTTGAAATGCTTCTAAACTAAAACCAATAGCACTTATTAAATTTAGATAATAAAAGGTATAGTATTTCAATTCATCAAATTAAATATCAATTTTAATTAATTAATTCAAGAAACTTTCTAAATGAAAAAGATTTATGAGATTAATTATTAATAAATTTAATTACTGTAAGTCTAAAATTAAGATTAATAGATTTTAGCAATAACTAATTCCTAAGCCTAAAGAAGAAATTAAAAGAACACTAGGAGAATTATCACTAATAATATTATTATAAAAATAATAGTCAAATGTAAAAAATTCCTAATAATGATAAATAACTTTACAATAAATTTAGATTTAATCTCTTTAATTTGTTACATTTCGATAATCCTTTTTCAAATGCAGTACTATCTTTTTATGATATTTCACAATGTCTACAAAAAAAGAATAAATAATTAATTTAGTAAAAATAAATATATCTTACTCTAAGTTTATGCTTAAAACAATTAAACTTGAAAAATTCTGTAAAGCATTATCTATTTATTATATTCCACCATTACCTATATTTGTTCTCCTTTAATTGATAAATAAATAAAAGCTGAAAACTTTAATTATGCAAAAAAAATTACTAAACATTTAGAACAAACTCTTATAATTTTAAGTAATTCAAACAACTTAACCCTAATAATCCTTATGAATCTATGTCAGTATATCTGTTTTTTATAACAAAGAATAGCATCACCTATCTTCTATTAATAAATAATTTAGCAGAAATGTACGATATATCTAAATGAAGCTTTTCTATACTATGAACTTATCCTATACCAGCTTAAATAGCCAGAGCTCCTTAAGTACTGATTTTATTACTCCTATATCATCAAATAAATAAAAAATTTGATTAATTTAAACATTAATTAGTTTTTTACGCTACACTCAGATTCAAATATTAGAGTTTTTAGTAAAAGCTTATACTCTCACCAAGAACTTAGGCATGATTTTAAGTTAAGTTGCAGTGTCTTATTAGTTAACATAATTATTTATCTAAATAAATTAAAGCTAAAAATACCTAAGATCTAATTCTAAAGAAAGAACTTAATTCCATTTGGAAACAGATTTTACCAAAAAATTTGCTATATCATCTTCTAAATATCTATATCTTGAATTATTAAATTTTTTAATTTGATATTACACTACTTAGCTAGCTAGAAATAATTGCTTAGTATAAATAATATATTCAATTTAATATAATTCACTTGATTTTTTACTTTTCCACTAGTACATAAAAACAATACGAAATGATATTTACTTAAAGAGTAGAATTAAATTCATTAGCTTATTGCAATGAGGGATAGAATTATTTAAGGATTCTATAAAATCCATATTTATTTGATTGTATCTATTATAAAATAATTTAATTTAAGATTTATATTTATGTTAAAAAGAATTTACTATAAATCTAAACTTAATGTTTCTAGATTAACACATTTTGAGATCTTTGGAATTTAATCTACATTTCTTTTATTAGATTATATCAATTAGAATTTAATAACATTATATACATTAATTTATTACATAGTATTGCAGCTGTTAATAAATCTAGCATATTAGCAGTCATTTTGGCTAATCTAAAAATATTTTTAAATTTAATGAGGGTTTTTAACTTTAAATAATTTTACTTTGCTAATATCAATATTTCTATTGGAATAATAATCTATGTTATTAAAGATAGATTTAATTTTCTATTTTATCTATTTAAATTCTTACATTATTCTCTTTAAAAAATTGAAATTGTTAAATTATTTTCATTAAGAAAGCTAGTCAAGAATTCTAGATCAATTGATTCAGTTATATTATAATCTGTTGTTATTTTACTTAAAATTAAATTATTATTGTAGTAAATAGTTTAATTTACCTATTATTTTAGCCATGCTCTCGCTTGATTTCTTAATTTTTAATTGCAAAATATAAAGTAAAAATTTTTTTTTATTTTCCACTTTAATGCTCAATGAAGATTATTTATTCTCTAAGTATGAAATCTCGTCAAAGTCAATTAAAGATTTTGTAACTTTATCAATAAATTCCCCTATTGAGTAATATGGAATATTAAACTTTCCTTTAATTTACTTAAGTATTTCTTTTGCTATTACAGAAAACATTTATACCTCCAATAAGTTTATTGAATTAAAAATTGAAAGAATATTATTTTTAGCAATTATGTATTACTTTTATGCAAATAAAGAATATAATAGGCAGATTAAAGTGAAATAATAAACCATAAAATTCTATATTCTTAAATATTTATAGTATTAGTGATATAAATTAGAATATGTTGAGGATTGAGAAAGTAGTTTTATAAAATTAAAAGTTTTTAAGTTATACCTATTTTTAATTGAGTTAATAAGGGATAAGTAAAATATATCTTATTTTCGAAGTATTTTATTTTGGAACGTGTGCATAACTTTTAAATTAATACAATTTGAAAGTAATATTGGATTTAGATTTATATTATAGAAGAAACTTAAAGATAAATCGTTTGTAATACATACTCTAAAGATATATTTCAAATATTTTCAAGTTTATAGGGATTGTAGGTTTGATTGAAAGTCCTTTATTAACCAATAACATAAGTTTTGAATTTGAGAAGAATTGAAGTTTAAGGAGGAACTATGAATGTATGGAATCTATTTTCATCTTGTTGATAGTCACTTGAATTAAGAAATTGTAGATTTTTTGTATTAAATTATATTCTTTTGATAAACTTTTTATTTTTAGTCGTGTTTGTATACTTTGCTATAATTCCTATATCATTTGTTATAGATTATTCGTAGATTTCTCCTTCCACCTTCTCGTTTATTAAGCTTTCTTTTTTCTCTTTAGAAATTAATTCTTCAATTTCTGCATCAGAAGGAAATACCTCTGATTTTAATTAAATTCCTTCAGTCCTATAGCCTATTTATGCTGTTAAACAGTTGAAACTTTTCTATTTGAATATTAGCTTAAAATTCTATCTCGAAGGGATTAAAAGCTTATATTTATTCTTTTCTGTCTCTTGATAAAATGAATTGTTATTAAATTTAAGAGTGTCTTCAACTAGGGATATATTTTCATTCGTAAATTGTATTTCCATTTAAATGGATTAGTTTTTGCTTTCATTTCTAATAATATACGGAATAAGAGAGCCAAACACTTTTTAATACTCATAATAGTCTCCTTTGTCTTAAAAGAAAGGTTTATATTCAGATAATGGAATCTAATCTAAATAATCACAGAGTATTTAGTAATCGCATGACTTTTTTAGATTTTCTAATGACAGATTTACTTTTCTGTTACAGTAAAATGAAAGCACAATATCTCTGCATTAAGATGTGAGAAAATCTGCTATAATAAAAATTGAATATTCTCTTCCTTTTTCAAATTTAATCTCAGAATATATCATCTCACTGTTTTAGCATATGTTTGCTAAAAGAGATGAAGGCTTTGTTTAGTCTTCATTCATCTAAAATACTAAGAAAGAAATTGAACTTGATTTAAAATTGAATCCATTTTAGACTGTAAGGAACCTTTCACTTACTTAGTTTAGGATTAAGCAACCTTCAATATCATTCTCTTCATTAGAAAGTGTGAGATTGTATTGATAAAGTCCAAATTGCTTTTCATTTTTAATCTCCAAATAAGAGTATTAATAACTGGGGTTAAATAATGCTACGCTAACATGACTGAAATTCGTATAAAAGTCTTAAAAGCTCATCCAAAATATTCCATCATCCTTCACTTCTAGATTCACTTCATTTTTTAGATACTCTGTCCATTTACTACTTTCATCAGACCAATCTAGTTTCCATTCTGTTTTTGCCCAAGGATTTTTAAGCTTAATAAGCTTTAAGTCTTCAATCTTTCTCACTTCTAAAATACTATAAGCATGATTTGCAACAAGTCCATTATCAAGAGCTTTTTCTCCTATAAATGATGAATTAGAAACCCCAGTAGTTTATAAATATCCTTTTATGTGGCTATTATATATCTTATCCCAAGCAGCTTCTATGTCTTTAAATGAACTCTATTTTCCCTTTTCAATAAAATGATACTCACTAGGACACCCAATTAAATGCATAAATACACTTGAAGTGCTAGGGCCTTCTGAATTTGAACCCTCTATCAGTAAGTATTATTTATGCATCTTTGCAAGAGCTTTTTCAAGTAAGCTTGGCCAAATTGCAGTATTATTAGGTGATTAAGCAAATGCAAACCCTCTTGAATCTGGATAGCATGGAACATAGTCATCAACTACAACTTGAGTAGGTATCCCATTTTTAATTAAATTTAATACATATTTTCCATTCTTATTATAGATTTTATTTTTGAATATAGATTTAATTTTATCAGGATACTGAGCTAAGACAATCATACAAACTATAAAATAACAATCTCCCAGAGCTCCTTATTTTACATCATAAATCGAAGTTGTGTCATTAGCAAATAAATTAATGGGTGCATCAGTAATAACTTCGCTAAATCTTTTAAAAGGATATTAAGTTTTACCATCTTTAATACATTATTATATGTAAGCAACCGAATCTATGCAAATAGATTCAGTCTTAGGAGGAAATTCTTCATCAATAAATTGAATATCACTTTCTTCTTAATCTTGTTATTTAATATCTATTAGAGATTTTTCATTTTCTTTAATTGAAACTTAGCTTACTAAACGTGATCTGATTTCATCATTATTCTTTTTATCAATTGATTGATTAATAATTGAATTAATTGATTGGTCTAAATTATTTTTATCTGATTAATCCTATTAGAGGCTTTTCTTTGAGATAATACTAATGTTATCTATTTCATTATTCTTATTTTAATTAATATCAGTAGTTTTTTCCCTCTTCATTAGGTTAGAGCTTATTATTTCAGATTAAACTTCTTCGCTTTGATTATCATTAAATTTATTTTTCTTTGAGTAGGTTGAAGTATTAATTTACTTAAGGCTATCATTTATTGATATTTTCATTATACCATCATCAATTATTTGACTTAACTCATTTTTATTACTTATGATATCATTAATTTGATCTTCTTACTTTTCCTTCTCAGGTAGCAAAACATTCTTATTTTGTTAAGATGTATTAACTTCTTTATTATCATTTTTATCAATCACATCTTCACTTATGATAAATTCACTTTTTACCTCAATCATATTATTAATATCTTGTGAATAATTAGATTAATCATGAATATCTTGATTATTGGAAGGATGAAATTTTGATTTATTTAATGATTATCTTTCATTATCAATAATTTGGATTAATTTTTCGCTAATATTACTTTTATTATGATTAGATTTACTGTCATTAATATTTTCATCTTGTAGTATTTTTTTATCTTACAGGGAAATAATATTCATTTCTTCATTTTATTTTTCTCCATTTTACAAAGATTTTTTCTTATTAAATAAGATACTATTAACCTCTATGTTATTATTATCATTCTATCCTTCTTTAAGGCTTTCTCTGATTTACAAATCATTCTACTCATCGTTCCCCAATCGATTATCTGGGAAATCTATATTATTTAGATTATTAGATGGATGTAAGTTTGATTAATTAAATTAATCCTCCTAGGTCTCCTCTGTAATTTAATTCTTCTTTTTTAATTCCAAGCCTATTTATTAATTGAGCAGATCGTGCAATTACATCAATTAATCATTGGTAACTAAATTGTTCTAAAAGCTCTAAATATTATCCACCAGCAGATCTTCAGGGTTTACCATCATATTCAATCCTTCTCTTTAGTTTTGTTATTCCTATTATTTCAAAGAATTCTTAAGAGAGATAGGGTTATTTTATATATTAGGATTTTTATCTTCTAGTGTCTCCATTAAAGATTTACTTTTTATACTTTCTTGATTTGATTAGCTCTTATTAAGTGAAAATTGCTCTCCATTTAGTTAATTTGGATAAACCTATTAATTGTAGATCGAATTACTCTTTGAATTAAGAGTTTCTTTATTTACACCAAAATTGTTAATATTGTTAAAATTATCTTGATTTTCTTAATCATTGCTCTTTTAAGAGTATTTAAGCTCATCTTTTTAATATCTATTAAATTAATCAATGTCATCTTTCTCTTTGTGACGGCTATTAATTTATATTTAAAGACTTAATTACTTTGATTCTTATTGGTTGATTTATTTGCTTATCGAGTTGCTAGAAATCTTTTATAAGTCATTTTGTTCCTTTTTATTGTTGTCTGTTTCAGAAGAAAAAGGCAAATTGATCAAACTATTTTTTTGAGAAGATTTACTTTAAATTGAGTTAGCTTACTAATAATTAGATTATTAAAATTTAGAGGGAGATTTGTTATCATCAGCCTTAGAAACTCTCAAGTTGTTATTAACAAAAGGATATTTTTCATAATCATCGTTATGTGTTTCAATAGTGCCTATAGCATTGTTATGATCTATATTAAGTTAATCTTATTAACGATGCTATGAAATTTAAACAGGATCAGTATTTTAATTTTTTTAAAAATCCTATTATTAGATAGTTTAGATAGTATCAAAATTTAGATTTTTATTTGTAGATCTTTGTTAATTAAGTTCTTTTTCATCTTTTTATGTCTAGGAAGTCCTTTGTTTACTAAATAAGCAACCCATTTCCTTTATTATTTTCTTAGAATATCTTTTTATTTTAAAAATATTTATTCTGATTTGGTATTACTATTGGCTTCATCTTAAAGATTGAAAATTATTAAATCACTTTAATTCTCTATTTTATGGTATATCTTTAATTAAGATATTTAAGCCTATGGGGAGAAAAAAGATTATTGAAGTTTGGCTACACGTTCATTTCAATATATTAATCAAAATTGTTATTTTATCAATTTTATAAAATTCTATCTACTTTTAACAATAATGGCTAACCAAAAGATGATGTTTAATTGTTATTTTATTTGTATTTCTTCATCAAACCTTAAAAATTGAATGTTGGATTAGATAAAAAGTTCAATTATTTTATATGGTTTAGTTATTTAAGCTTATAGAAATAATGAACCAATTTATAAATATTGGATAAGTAAATAGAAATAAAATAAATATTTTTTAATTAAATTTGTAATATATTTTTATTAAGTATAAATGCACCACCTCTTAGTATTATTTAAGTAATAAAAAATCAATTATATATTTATATATTTTTAATTTTAATCATACAGTAAAATATAATAATAAAGGTAAAAATTTAGATAAAAAGCATAAATAATTTATTCCAATTTATTAAATTAAAGAAATTTAAATGCTTTTATTTATTATTAGGAATCAATCAATCAATTTTTTAATAGTTTTATAAGTAATTTTTAGTATTACTCTAAATCCTCATCAATTAACTCACCTCCCCAAAGTTTACCTGTAACTTTAAAAATTTTAAATTATCTCAATATCTAAATGTTTGGAGTTTATAGCAGAGCACTAATTAATGAAGACTTAGAGTAATTAATACTATTCTTTTTTTATTGAATTCTATAGGTATTTTAAAATTAAGTTTTGAGAATCTCGAGATTAATCTTTTTTATTAGAAATTAATTTCTTTTTAAAATGATTACAAATATGAGTCTATCTCAATGATTAATTCTATAATTTTTTTGTTTTAGTTTTATTTGTCAATTATTCTAAAAGTTTATTTGAAGAATTCTTTTGAAAAAAGTATTCGAAAATTAAATATTTTACTAAATATTTTGCTTTTATTTTTTGAAAAGTAGTTTTCTATTCTTCATTTTTAATTTATTTTTTTAATACTATGAGTTATTGTAAATTTATATTATTTTTATTGATCGTAATTATTTTATAAGAATAAAAAATATAATTCTTTTTGTTTAGGAATTACTAATTAGTATTAGTCTACTTTTTCTACTTTATTATAGTTGCAATCTTTTACGATGTACTGTAACCCATCTCTCATTAAACATAATTCTTTAGGATAATTTAAATCAGCAGAAAAATTAGAATTCTAGCTTTTATTTCTAATACAAAAAATTACAAATATCCCAAACTATTATTCTAATGTAAGAATATTATCTTCAATCTAAGTGAATGAACTGTCTTTAATAATTCCTATTGCTTTATATAAAATCTCTAAAGTTTAATTTTTTCTTAGCTTCTCTTTTGATAGATTGACTTTTTAATCAGTATAGAAAGATAAAGTTATATCCTTTTTCTAGTCATTTAAGATATCTATAGAAATAAAAATAGCATAATTCTTCCTTTTCTTAAAATGAATTTCTGAAAAGATGTTTCTCTCTTTTGAACCTTTGTAACTTATTAAATTAATAGGGTTTTAAAATGTATGATCAGTCTCAAAGATGAAAAAGCTAATGGAACTAGTGTTATAGTACAAATTTTAATTTTATAACTATTTATTATAAAATATTTGATGTAAAATAAAATATCCTTTTATATCTTTATAATCATCTCTGAAATTATAAGTAAAGTTTGTTAATGTCTTTTCATTTTTTATCTCCAAAAAAGAGTACTTATAAAGAGGATTGAAATATGATATTTAAGTAAATGAAAAATTTCTGTAATAGTCATCTAATCCTATCCAAAATATCCCATCATCTTTTTTTTCCAATTTGACTTATTCTTTTAATTCCTTTGACCATTTTTAAGATGAATCAGACCAGTCTCCATTCCACTCAAAATGACCCCAAGGATTTCTTAATTTAATAATCCTTTCCTATCCTTCTTTTGTTTTAATAGATCTAACCTCTAAAATTGAATATGCATGGTTAGTAACTAAGCCATTGCTTAAGCGAGATTCTTTAGAATCGGATTTAGTTCCTGTATAGAGTAAAAAATTCTACTAACTTTTGATCAATAAATCCCATACTTAATCTTTATTATTATCATTATCTATTTTACTTGAGTGAACAAGTCGTTCATTTGGTGATCCTGTAAGAACATTAATTGCATAACTTGTAGGCCCTCCATCTATGTTCTCATAACTTTCATTTATTTTTGCAAAAGCTTTTTCTATTATACATACCCATAAATTAGTTCCATCCGATTAGGAAAAACTTAGCTTGTTATTTTCTCCTACAGGAAGAAAGCTATCAATTTTAATTTTTTACTTTACCCCATTAACAATCATTTAAATTTTATATTCATCTTAAAAATCCTCAAGATTTTAATATTTAAAGAGAGATTTAATATATTCAGGATATTTAGCTAAGAGAGTTAATGCACATAAAATATAGCAGTTGCCTAAAGAACCTTAAATAGTATCATTGAATTTAGTAGTATTATTTTAAAATAAACTTATTTTTTTATTAGGAAATATATCTTAAGCTCTGATAAATTTAGTAACTTATTTATATTTTCTACCAGATGGGCTGACAGAACTTATAATTGGTGGGAATTCATGATCTTAAAATATTTGAATCTTTTCATTATTATTGTTATTATTTTAACTGTATCTAGTCATCGATCTTTTATCTCCTAGATTAAATAAAATTAATGTTAGTTAAAATTATTTTTCTAATGTAGTTAAATTAATATTTAAAAATAAAATTAAAGAAAATAAATAAATTTGATTACTTCTTAATGTTTTGTTGTCATCATGTTCACTTTATTTTATTTTCTTTTACTATTGATATTTGGCTATTAATGGTAGTTCTTCTCTCTTTTTATTATTTTTATCTAAATATTTAAACTCCAAATCACAAGTTTTAGATAAAGTTTTTTATTTAAATTAATTAATAATTTCATTTGTTTGATCAATCTAATATTTAGCTTTTGCTATTAAATCTTTACTAACCTCTAATTGTTGTTTAATTTAGCCATAATTTGAATACTATATTTATTTATTTTTTTAAATATTACTTTTATCTATGATTTTTTCAACAGAGAAGTCTTGCTTTATAGTTTATTATTAAATTTATTCACTTGACTTTTAATTTAAATTTGCAAATTTAGGTAAATTTTCGGTGAATTTATTCTATCTTTATTATAAACAAACACCATTATTCTTAATACATTAGTAATTATTGTTTACTTTTTCTTATTAATTTATTTATTCTGAAATATTTTTATTTAATTTTTAATCATTAAGAATAGGGTGATTATTATAATTACTTCTGTCCTAAATTTTTGGAAGATAATAATTTTTTATTTAAAATGAAGATTTATCATTCATAAGCTCGTTTTTCTTTGGCTGATTCTCTAAGTTATAATTTCTTATTTCATTATTCTGTTAATTTTAATTTATCACAATAAATGTTAGCTCTTCATTTTTATTATCTTTACATTAATCCATTAAGGAATTTACATTTTAACATAATTTAAAAGTATTTTTTTAATGAGAATAGATCATCTTACTTTCATTTTCTTTTATATTATCATTTTAAATCTTTATTTCATTCTAAATATTTAATTATTGACTATTTATTGGCTGATAAAATGAAAATAATTTTTAGTTATTATTAGAATAGCTAGATTAATTTTGAGGAAACTTTTACTCTTTCTCTAAATTATTAAATAAGGTTTAACTATTTGGGTTATTGTTTACTGCTATTGCTAAATTTTCTAATAAAGGATGTTAGTCACTCTATTTTTATGTAATTTTTGGGAAAAATGAAAATATTTCTTCTTTCTTTTGAAGGTTTTTACTGCTCTCAGGCATGTAAATATTAGCTTATGATGGTTTTTAAGTATTACTTTTATTCAAAAATAGAGTTTCTTTTAAATTATTTTTATTTATTAATAAATTATTATCTTTATTGTTGGTTCCTGTAGAAACAGGTCTGTGTTACCAATCTTAATATTTATTATTTATTAAAGTATCTTATTTCTTATCATTATTAGATGTTTTAGGCCTTATGGTTGGGATAAGATCTTTGATTTTATCATAGGTACTTTATTTATTTTAATAAAACCCAAAATCTGTTTTTTATTATTAATACTTAATTTAATTTGTATTTTACTTGTTGCAATAATTTGATATACCATATTATTCAAACTTATTTTACCTTTTGAGTTGATTTGGAATAATCTAGTTTTAATTTCTTGGGTTTTCTTCATTCAATTTGTAAAAATTATGTAGTGATTTAGAATTAATATCTTTTGTTTTCTCAATTTGATTATTATCTCTACACATCTCTTTATTAATATTATTATTTGTTTACTTTTGTCTCACATTATAAACTACTTTAAAATGATCCTTGTTTAGGTTTTCTGAAATATTTGAATTAGAAGGGGATATTGATTAATTATTTGGATCATTTTAATTTAGTTTATTTCTCTGATTTACAAATTTAAAAGTATTATCTATTAATTTTTCTCTGTTTAAAACTTCTTTTTAATTATTTTAAGATATTTTAGGTGATATAGATTATTAGTTTTATTACCAATAAAAATTTGGCTGATTTTAATTTATCAGTTAGTTTGAATCAGTTTTAATATTTTTAGGTTACTCATATTTTTAATTGTTAAAATTTTTATTAATAGTTGATAAATGCAATTTGGAATAACTAGATTCTTCAGCTATTTATGTTAGATTATTTTTATTAGCTGATTTTATATCAATTATGTTATTCACTCTTTATTCTTTTTAACTATTTTTAGGAGTTAAAGAAGTTCTTAACTACATTTTTGGTATTTCTTATTTCTATGATTTGTAATTATTTTATTTATCATTATATCTGTTTGAATATTTTGCTGATAATGTAGTTACTTTTCTGAGTTCATTAGTTTCTTTTATATCTCTATTAGTTTTTTTACAAAATTAAGTACTTTACTATTTTGAGTAATTGGTCGATAAATTAGATGATTTAGGTCTCTAATAATTTGTATTTTAACAAGAATATTGATATTAATTAGAATTACTTATTATAGGAGAGAAAGGCTAGATATTGATGTCTCTTCTATTTTAATTCATTTATGATATCAGATTATCTTATTAATTTTAAATAACTTCGTTTTGAATAGTTCTTTTTTCTTTTTGAATTAAATTTGTAGTCTTTATTTCGTTTTATTGATATGGTGATAGATTTTTACTAGAGTTTTCTAAGATCTTTTCTTATCTTTATTTAGGAGTACTATTAATTGTACTTAAATTTAAATTACCATAACTATATAGGTTATTAAGGCTTGATGAAGGTTATGTTTCAATTTGTGATTTTTTGCTTTATTGATTTGGTGAAATATTTTCTTAACAATTTGTTGATATTCTATCAGAATTTTTTTAAATATTATTTTATATTTTACTCTTATGATTGCTTTAATAAGATGGTGGTTGATGTATACTTTCTTATTTTTCAGTATTTCTATTATTATTTGTATCTTCCCTGTTGGTTTTTTTATTTTCAGTATGGTCAATTACTTTTTCTTTATTATTTTTGGATTATCTAATTGGCTTTTAATTTTAAAATCTACCATTATTTTAAATTTCTTTACTTTTTTCTTAGATTTTGTGATTACTATTCTTTAGACCAAGATCTAATTTTCCTATTTTTTGTAAATTAAGTTCTCTTTTTGGTAAATTATAGATATTTATTTCTTAATTTTATAATTTATCAGTGTTAATGTATCTACTTTGGATATTATTAGTGCTTTATTATAGCTATTAATTTTATTTTTTATGGATCTGATCTACTTAAAAACCATTTATTTTTTATTCATATTAAATATCTTATTATTAATCTTCTCTTTTTTTAGCATTTTATACCAAGGGAATTTATATTTCATTTTTTAAAGTGATATTTTATAGATTTTGATTTTATTTTGATTATTCATTCTATTATTTATTAATTGGAGAGTATCTAGTAGGCGGTTATTAAACTTAAAATGGATATTTTTCTAGGCTTTAATCAATCTTTATTTATTTCTCTATATCATAATCTTTTAATAATTTATTATTTTCTTAAGGATTACAGTTAGAAATATTTTGAGAAATTGAAGATTTTCTATTTTAATTTTGATTATTCTCTTAACTGACTTCTTATTATTTTTAGTTAAGATATTCCCTATTAGTAATAATATTACTTGATTAGGTTTATTATTTTTCCTCTTTGTTATTAGAACCTTAATAATATTTTATTAAATATGAGCTATTTTGATTATCTGTAGAGGTTTTATTTGTTTATTGATCATAAATTGTTATGGATTAGCTATTTAAATTTTCTTTTGCTCCTTACTAAAGAATTTTTTTCTTCTCATCATTTTTTACATCATTACATTTTAATTACTTGTTATTTTCTTTAGGATTATAGTCAAAAATATTGATATTTTGTGTATGAGGAGATTTTCTCTATTAATTTTGATTATTCTACTATCTTGTTTCTTATTAACTTTATTCAGGCTATTTCTAATTAGTAATAATATCATTTGATTAGGTTTATTTTTTTTCCTCTTTGTAATTAGTATATAAATGATTATTTATTAATTTCAAGCTATAATCATTATTCATAGAAGTTTTATTTGTTTAAATATCACAAATCTTTATTTATTCGTTATTTAAATTATCCTTTGTATTTTACTAAAGAATACGTGGTTTATTATAACTCTAATTTTCAGTTTTTGTAATTAAATTTTCATTTTTATTTAATTGCTAATAGTCTTTATTAATTTGTTTATATTAATCTCTTCTTATGTATTATCTGTTTGATAACTATTCATTTTAAATATTTTCCTATTTATTATTCACCTTCTTAAAAGATCGAATATCATTTGATGATTATAATTAAATTTATTACAAAAGGTTTTGACACTATTCTTTATGCCCATTCTAGCAGAGTATTTTTTAAGGGTCAGCCAATAATGTTTTCTACTATTATTCTTCATTTTTAAGTAAGGTTGGAATTTAAGTGTTTAAATTGTATTCATTTGTTAATTACTATTTTGGTTGACTTGATTATAAATAATTAAATGACTATTGATTTATTGTATTCTAATTCTATCCTCTATCATTAGATTAGCTTCTTTTTTCATAGCTATTACTTTTTTTGCGTTTAAACATAGTTTTAAAATACCTTTTAATGCATTCAAATTTACACATCTTAATAAATAGAGTTCTTCTTTTTATTATTTATTATCAACTTTTTAAAAATAATTATTATCAATTTTTCTAAATACAGATTTACACAGATTTTTAATAGCTTAATTCTCTTTTTTTAAATATTTTTTAATTCTAAAATTTTCTATATAATATTTATAATAGAGAAAAGATGTATTCGATAATTTGTAAGAAAGATATGATAACATCTATTATATAATAATTATTCTAATTAAATATTTAATTTCCTTAAAAAAACTTAGTTTAGTATTTTCCATAATCCATCTCAACTTCATTAGATTTAAAAACCAAATTTTATATGGTTTAGAAGATAAAAAGTATAAAAGAAAATTTATGAGATTGAATATAAATACATTTTTATTTTTCTATATTCTATTAATAAATAAATAAATTATTATAGTTTAAATACCTATTAATCGAATAATATTCAAATTAGATTATATTATCAATACCATAAAATTGAATATTTTGGTCTCATTAAACACAAAATAATTTATTGTTTTAAAAACTTAAAATCATTATTTATTTTTAAAAAAGCACTTAAAAGGTAAAACTATAGATGAAAAAAATAGGTAAATATGTATTGAAATTTAAATTTAATAAATTATTATTAATTATTCTAAATTTCATTAATTTGTTGAATATATGGCTATCATGTATATTTAAATTTATACTCTTTTATTTAAATTTTAAAACTCATATCATTTCCAAGATGTATCCTATTAAACTTAAGCTAAGTAAATTTCTTTTTATCTACCTAAACTTAATATTTATTATTTTTTATCAATTTAAAACGATCTTCATTTTCAAAATGTAAATTTTCTGAATTAATTTCAATAGTTAAATCTACTTAACAGATATGTTAGTTATTTATTAAAACATAATATCCAAAATCATGCTCTATAGTATGCACTCTAATTGTATTTTCTATTGTTATTATGGGTTAAGTCTTAATAGCTAATTTGTACAATTACCTATCAGTTTATCTCATTTTGATAGTAGGATTTATTGTAAATTAATATTACTTTTTCTAATCAAAGTTCTTTTATTAAAATATTAAATATAAATTATTTGGAACAAATAATTTTAATTTGCCTTAAATATTTTAATATCTACAATCTTTAAAAAACTAAAAAGAATCTCCTAATAAGATCAATTCATTAGGATAGATTAAATCCCCTTACAAGATAGAACCTTTTCTTTTATTTCTAAAGCAAAAAATTACAAATATTCCAAACTATTATTCTAATCTAAAGATATTATCTGCAATTTTTGTGAATGAGCTGTCATTAATAAGTTCTATCCCTTTATATAAAATCTCAAGGCTTTGATCTCTAATTAGGTTATTTTTTGATAGAGAAACTGCTTTATCTGTATAGAAGGACAAAGTTATATTCTTTTTCTAATCATTTTAAATATCAATAGAAATAAAAATAGTATAATTCTTAGTTTTCTCAAAATTTATTTCTGAATAGATACTTCTATCATTTGATCCTTTGTAGCTTATTAGATTTTTAGGATTTTTAAATTAACTATCAGTTTCAAAAATGAAAAAACTAATAGGACTAGTATAGTAGTACATAATTTAATTTTTTTTTTATTTAGGGTAATAGATTTGATGTAAAAGAAAATATCCTTTAATATCATTCTAATCATCTTTGAAATTATAGATAAAGTTTGTAGAAGGCTTATCATTTTCTATCTCCAAAAAAGAATAATTATAAGTAGGATTGAAATATGATACCTCAGTAAATATAAAGTTGTTAAAATAATCATCTAATCCTATCCAAAATATCCCTTCATCTTTTTCTTCCAAATTTACTTCTTCTTTTAATTCCTTAAACCATTTTTTAGAAGAATAAGACCAATCTCCTTTCCACCCAGATTTGCCCCAAGGATTTCTTAATTTAATAATGTTTTCTATTCTTTATTATATTTTAATAGATTTAGCATCTAAAATTGAATATGCATGGTTAGGAACTAACCCCATCTTTTCAATACTTTTATTAGATTCAGTTGCTGTGTAAAGTAGATATTTTTATTCTAAGCTTTTAGTTAATAAATCCCAAATATATTTTTTATCAAACAGTTACTATTCTTTTTCAGTTTAATCAGAATGAATAAATCGTTGACTTGGTGATCCTGTAAGCAAATTCATTGCATAGCTTGAATACCCATAATCAATGTTTTCATAACATTCATTTATTTTTGCAAATGCTTTTTCTAAAAAGCAAACCCATAAATTTTCTCCATTTGATTAGGCATAACATAATTTATTATTTTAATCACAAGGAAGAAAGATATCTACAGTTATTTTTTACCTTACACCATTTACAATCATTTAAATTTTATACTAATTTTTTATCTTCTAAAGATTTTTATGTTAAAAGAGAGATTTAACATAGCCAGGATACTATGCAAGGAGAGTTAATGCTTATAAAAAATAGCAATCATTAATGTGTCCCTAAACAACATCATTAACAGAGGTTGAATTATTCTTAAATAAACTGATTTCTCTATTAGGAAAGATTTTATAAACTATTTAAAATTATTCAAAATTCTTATTATCTTTTACTGAGAAACTCACTGATCTTTTCGTAGGTGGAAAATTAGTATCTTTATTGATTTCATGCTTGTTATTACTAATGCTTTTTTCATCTAATTTTTAAAATAAATAAATTTTTAAAGTTTTTAATTTAATTTCTATGAAAATTAAAAATTAATTAGGGGAATTTATATAATTATTACTTTTTTATATTTTAATGTTATCATCATCCTCCTTTGTTTTATTTTCATTTAATTATACAGGTTTCTCTTAATTTTGAACTTAAAGGTCTGATATATTCTTATAAAGCTATGTTTAATCTTAAACATTAACTTAATTATTTTAATTTAGATTAATATTGAATTACTAGTTTTTCTCAATACTTTATGGTTTTATATTCTATTTTGTACAATTAAGATTGTTACTTTAAATTTAATCCATAGATGATTTGAAATTATTTTGTCTTTAAAAATTTTTATCCTACTTTAAAGGACATTTAAGTTAATTTATTTTATTTAAATTCTATTTTTAATCTATATTTATTTTCTGTTAATTTTTAAGATTATTCATATCTTATTAAATTGATGTTGATGGGACAAGCTTTCTATTTTTTTAAAATCTATTCTTATTAAATTAGATTTATGATTAATGTAAGACGTTTTTTGGTTAATTTTAATCATTTTATTAAGTTTAATTTATTCCTTGAATAGGATCTTTAAAATTTTTATTCTAACTTTATGACTTTTAAATTTCTTAATTTTGAATCTTAGGTATTGGTTAGAAACTTTTTGATAAGAATATTTTCTAATTTTACTTTATATGGCTTTATTGATTTTAATGAAATTTTTATTCTTAGTATTTATTACTTAATGCAGAAGTAATTTCTTCAGAGTTTGGTTAGTCAGGATAACAAAATGAAGGATTTAATGTATCCTATTGTTATTTAAGTTATTAATTTTATTAATTAAAAAATTTAGCTTTAATACTCTTTTCATTATTAACTTACAAATCTTCTAGTTGTTTTTTATTTTAAGGAGTTTTCAATTATGGCAGCTAAAATGCATTTTAATTTTTTTAAGGCCTTAATTTATGTTTGGATAATTACTATTAAATAGGTTATAAATTCCGTTTTTATTATATTGATGAAGATTATAACTTTTTTTAATTATTTTTGTTTTTAAAATTTTAAAATTTATTATAATTTTTGTCTTTGGTCTATTCTTCTTCTTCATTTTTTCTAAAAGTTGGAGTATTAATGCTATTTTCTTTTTGTTAATTCTAATCTTTTTCTAAATATTTATTATTTTCTAAGGGAGGAAGATTAAAATTGTCTCTTTTTAATTTTAATTATTCCTCATTATTAAAGGAATCATTATTTTAATTATTATTACACTAAAAAATATTCTTTTAATGATTATTTTACTCCAGTACAGGAAGCTATTCAATTAAATTTGTTTTATTCTTTATGATTTTTTTAGATTATTTTTTAATTGTTAGAAACTGAAAATTATTTTCAGATTTTTATTTTTAAAGATTCATATTTTTTTGATCCTTTTATTTAATATACATTTTATCCTAGTTTAATTAAGTATTTGCATCAATACAATCATTATTAATGCTTTGCTCATATTGGTTAGTATGTTCTGTCTCTAAGGTTTTAGAGATTGCCTTTTACTTATTATTAGATTGATTAAAATCTTAGTAATTTAATAAATCTAAAATTTTTTAATCTTAATATTTGTAAGATTAAATTGCTTATTTGATTGATATTTAGTACTTTAATTATTGATTATATTATTGCATTGTTTACTCTGCCATCTTGTTATGAAATATTTCTACTATTTATTGGCAATTTTACAAATTAAGTTAGTAATTACTCAAGTAATTGGAATTTATACTGTTTAATTTTAAATCATTTTTTATTTCAACAATAGTTTGTTATTTAACATTAAGTTACTAATATGGTTATTAAAATGCCTAATATTAGTATTTATTTGTATAAATTAATTGTTATTTATCCTAACTTTACAAGAATTCTAATTGATCCTGTTAAGAAAGAACAAAATCATAATTTTTTATTTCTTACTATTTTTAATTAATGAAATCTAACTTCCACTTTTAGCTTTAGGAGATATCTATTTATGTTTTTTATTCTTATTTTTCATTTTTACAGGTTAGAAGTTTATGGTTGTTAAAGAAAGGACTATCCTTATTTTTTAATTTTGGAAGAGAAATTCTCGTTTAATGATTAGAAACAATAGTTTTATTATTAGTTTTTTGAATATCCTGATCAATTTTTTAGAATATTTTTGAAATTTAATATGGACCTTTATCTTCTTTATTTGTTTAAGTAAAATTGTTTTCATAGCTTATAATATTTTTTTATTTAGTAGGATAAAGATCATTCTATTAATCTGGTTACAATTCATTTTTTTAATAAAGAGTTTATTATTTTTAGGCTTTTAATTAATCAGATGGTTACTCTGTGGTCTGATAACAAGATTATGTCTCTAAATTTTAATCATTTTCAATTTGATAGATGTTTTGTTTTTTTTAGTATTATTTTACACTAAAATTCGATTTAATTTTATTTTAAGGGAATGAGTATTTTTGGTTTTTCATTTTTTTTAGAAATTGTATTAATTTATTTATTAAACTGTTTTTATCCGAATTGTATGTCCTGATAGATATTTTAAACATAGATTAATTCTATTTTTTGTATTTTAGATAAACAGTTTTAAAATGAGATGAATCAAATGTTCTAAGATAAAGAGATAATAAAATTCAAAAATATGTTAAATGGCTCTTTTTCTCAAAATATAATTACTATGTATCTAAGAAATACCATAAAATATTTTATACTGTTTTTAAAGATATATTAAATAAACTAATCTTCTTAAAAGTATATTAAGTATGAAATTTATGGTAATAATTATAATCTATAAATAATCAAAGATATGAGTAGTGGTTATGAAATCTTCTTTTTTTAAAAAAAATAGAATTGATATTTGGAGAAAGGCTCTAATTTTATTTTATAATGTATCTTCTTTGTCTCTTTAATATTTTGTGAAACCAAATACTTCATCATTTCTCCTCCTAAATTTCTCAGTAATTTTGTACAAAAATATAAAGTATTTAACAAATATAAGTCTATATTTATTACTAAAATAAACTCTAAATGATCATTATGAGAGATAGAAAAATAATACTAGATTAATAGAATAAACTTAAACATTATAAAAGAGAAGTATATATCAATAAATTAGCATTAAAAAGTTCCTCAATTCTATATTGTATCAATTAATAAAATAAGATAGTTAATCTTTCTAGAATTATTCCTAATTTATAAAATAACGATTATTTAATTCGAGGAAAGAAAATTCTCAATTTTTAAGTAATTTGAGTAACATTTATTAGAATTTTTTTATTATATTTTACTTTCCCTACCCTAATAAAAGGATTAGTATTTTAGTTTTATCTTTAGATTATTTTTTATTTTTTGAAACAAAATACTACATCTTTTCTCCTACTAAAATTAGTCAGTTATTTTTATCATAATATAGAGCTTTAATAAATAAAATGTTCTATTTTATTACCAATCGAAATTCTAAATGATTATAGTGAGATATAGAAAAATAATACTTGATTGAATAAACTGAAAAATAATAAAATAGAAAAACATTTATCTTTATAATTCAATAATGGTATTAAATGTTCCTCAAATATCTATTGTATCTATTTAAAAAGCCAATCTGATAATAGAATAATTGTTAGTTCATTTAAAGACAATTATCAATTCAAGGAGAAATAATTCTAAATTTTTGCAATTAGAGTTTGAAAAATTCCTATCAAATAAATGAATTTTTAACAATCTATTTAATATCTATTCTTTATTTTATCTAGTGCATTAATAATTTGTAATATTTACTATTGTATTCGGGAATTAAATCTTTAAATATTTTAGTGAACTTACTTAAATTTATTATTTTTGATAAAAATATTTTAAAAATAATTAAAAATTAGCAGCATTTAGTACCTCCCTTCATATGGTATTCTTATTTAGCTGCATTCAGTTATTTATTCTCTTTGAATAACTATGGTTTAATTTAAATTGATTATCTAGGATTATCTATTAAATCTAAGTAACTCACTTAATTTTAAAACCAATATTGGATAACATGCATTGGATAAAGTTCCATTTTAAAGAAGCTTATTATATTTCTTCTAAGAATAAATTTTTTGTTTTTCTAGAAGAAATTTACCTTTTTACAACTTTTAGTTATTTTAAAATTTATAAACAAAAAGATTACACTTTTTATTTTTGTTATCAAACTAATTTAATTAACTTTAATTACTAATCAATTATGTATCTTATTTTGATGGATACGACGATTAAGCATTTCTATTAATTTACCTCTTCACTTTAAAAGTAAATAATAAATAATTAATATGAGTATAAAAGAACATAAGGTATTCTTTACTTTTTTAAAAGTTTAGTTAGCTAAGTAATAATTATTGCATTTTTAAGCTTTATTTATTTGTTAATCTCATAAATAAATATAAAAGAATAAAACAATTTAATCACATATCCATTCATTACACATTTTAAAAAAGCTAAATAATTCAAAAATCTATATACAAATTTATAATCATTCTTAATCAATACATTTGGAATTAATTGATGAGATTAAAAAAATTAAAATCTGTAAATTAGTCTGAATTATTTCTAGAATAATAAAAGAAGGTTTTCTAATATCTTATTAAAAACACATCTTTCACATCTCATCTATATTATTATTTATATATAAAATAGAAAAAGAAATTCCATTTAAATAAAAATCAATAAATGTCTAATAATTATATTAATAGAAAGATATAACTCTCAAATGGCAGAGATATGCCTATCTTTGGTTTAGGTACTTACAAATCAAAAAATGAATCAGAAATGACTAACCTTATTCGCACTGCTTTGGATGCTGGGTATAGACATATCGACACTGCTAAATTCTATGAAAATGAGAAAATGATTGGTCAAGCTCTCAAAACAATTTTTAATGAGGGAAAATACAAAAGAGAAGATATTTTCTTAGTTACTAAAATACTTCCTTTCAAAGGAGTCACAACTCTAGAAGTAGTTTAATAATAATTAGTGGACTTACAGGTAGATTATCTTGATTTATTAATCCTACATTGGACATTCGCTCCTCCCAAAGATAATTATCAATGGAATCACAAACCTGTTCATGTTCAATGGGCAGAACTTGAAGAAATCTATAACAAAGGATTGACAAGAGGTTTGGGTATTTCAAATTTCAATACCTAAAGTGTTGTTGATTTACTGAGTTATTGCAAAATTAAACCTGTGATTAATCAAATTGAATTACATGTTTTCAATTAACAGAGAAGATTTGTAGAATTTTTAAAGAAAATTTAGGTTTATCCAGTTGCTTACAGTCCAATGGCTAAGTATTAAGATATTATCAATAATGAAACTCTTGAATCAATTGCAAAGAGAAACGATGCTTCCGTTGCTCAAATATTACTTTGCTTTTTAATTGAGTAAGGAATTACTGTTATCCCTAAAACTGAAAAACCTGAACGTCTGTAACATAACATAAATTCTCTGAACTTGAAATTAAGCGATGAAGATCTTGAAGCTCTTAGAAAATTAGATACTAAAACAAAAACAGTTGATGTATAGCATAATGAAGCATTCTTTAAGGGAATTCCTATATTTGATTGATAAATAAATAATAAAAATTGATTTTAAGTAGAATATATTTATGTATATTTTATATGAAATTAAATAATGTGTCAATCTCATTTTTTAAAATAAATTAATTTTAATGTTACTTATTGTTTAAATTCATACTTAAAAGTGCAATTTGTTTAGATTTTTTATTAATAAAATCCAAAAATTAAAAATTTTTGAAATTGTGTTTTAAATTGGCATTTTTATTAAAAAATAAATAGTTACAGTGTTTAAAATGAAATAAGAAATCAATTAATAATATTAACCAATGGTTTAATTTTTATAAATACACATGAAATTAAGATCATTTTTATTAAATAAGAATGATTAACTTTCTACAAAATTTACCATAAATAAATTGAATTCAAAAAATTAAGGTAATAATAATTAATATTTTAGAAATAAAAAAACAAGATTACTTTGGTGAAGATATGAAATTAACCATTAAATTAAATTATTACTAAATTATCACATATTTTCCTAAAGTACCTAAATTACATTGGTAAATTATTGAAGATTCTTGAATTAGGAGTTTAATTTTTATAATCATAATTGATTCAATCTTATAATAAATTAATTATAAATCTTAATTTTTAGGAAGCAAAAAGTGTTTTTAAAAATACAAGACTGATTAAAAGAATTAAAAGAAATCTAAAAATGAATAATGTAGATATTAAACAAGAGAAGAAGATGAAATAAAAAGGAATTTTAAATTGTTTGATCTTATTTTATATAATTGGGTATGAAATCTAGTTAAGCCATGGCGCAGGATGTATAGTAAAAGATCCATGCTATAAATGTAATAGTGCATATACTGAATGTATATTATGCATTAATACTTATATTGCTCAACCTAATTAAGGCATTTGCGTATAATAATGTGATCCAGATTAAATTATATAACAAGGGGATTATATGGGATTTAATTAAGAATATTGTACATATAAATTTGACCCTTATTGTAAGAAGACATTCTCATTTTAAAACGATGCTTGCTAAGAGTGTTTGCCTGGATATTTTATAGACTGTAATTAAATTGCTATTTTATAGATAGATTGAATAATTACTTTGTTATTTCAACTTTACTGCTTTTCTTTACTGGAAAAATCAAGTAACATAATAGATAATATTATAAAATAAAATATTAGTGGCAGACAATAGAAGATGCAATAAATGCCCAACTAATTGTGCTAAATGCAATAATAAAATAGATTCAACTTGTACAGATTGTGGTTTAGGTAACATCTTATGCATTATTTTTATCATTTAATTTATTTGGTAATATTCTACTTACTACTAAAGAAATTTTAAACTAGAACTATCTAAATCCATAACATAATTAGTTTTAAACTGCTAATTATCTGACATTTTAGTTTTCCATATGGCTAATCATCATTACTTTAATAGTAACTTTTGCTATTCAAAAGGAGATTAATAAGCCATGAAAAAAAACAGATTATCTATCTTTTAAATTGTTTGATTCATTGATTAGTATTTACTGAATAAAAGTAACTCAGCTTATACACATTACTAATTTTTAATAAATAATAACATTATTTAAAATATCTTAAAAGAAACTAAATCATAAAATAATAATTTAGATAGATGTAAATCAAAAATAGAATAAACTAAAGCAAATTATAAGAACATAATAATTTTATTTCCCATAAAAAGAAAAGTTTTCTAAAAATGTTGACTTTGATAAATTATTAATTTTCATAAAAATACTTAATTTTTAAAATGTTAATGGTTGTATTTTTTAAATAAATAATTAAGACCTGCTCGATTTAATTAAACTATGTAATATATACTAATATATTGATTAACTATATTAGGAAAGTACTATAATAATATAAAATGTGTAAGCTGCGAAGATCCTAATTGTTTTTTATGTACCAATAATTAATGCTTTTAATGTAATGAATTTTATACACCTGTTGGCAAAAAATGTGTTGCTTCTTGTCCTGTAGGATAATTTTGGGATATATCGCACTGCACTTAATGCCCAACTAACTGCGCAGAATGTACATCTAGAAGTAATGTATAATTTTTAAATAGTATTTATTATGCTTATTATTTGATTACATGATTAGAATTACTTATTTATATCCCAAAAAATTTACAAAGCAGTTTTATAAATTTAGATTAAATTTAATTTAATGAAATTAGTCTAATGCAATAAATGCAACCCAGGGTTGTTTAGAAATGATGGTGTTTGTGTTAATTAATGTTCTTAAGGTTAACATTTGAGTTCAAATGGTGTAGATTGTCTTAATTGTTATGGATGCAAAGAATGCTTGTAGGATTCTACGAACTTGTGTAAATCGTGTAATGAAGGATAATACTTATTAGATATATAAACATGTGAAAATTGTGGAATAGCTTTGAGTAACTGTTTAAAGTGTTCTGATTATTAAACATGTCAGGAGTGCTAGTACGGTTATTTACTTAAAAAAAATACAGAGGGTATTACAGAGTGTCGAGATTGTATACCTGGATATCTTTATATTGGAAATTAATGTCTCAAATGTGGAGAATCTGTTCTCTCAGGATACAATAGCGATTGTACAGAGAAATGCGGAGATGGGAAAAGGTAATCAAAAAGATATTATAGTAATTGTATTACTTCATTCATTCAATTTGTAAAAATATTTTGCTGATTACACAGCTTATTTTCTTATTTGGTTTAGTTACTCTAACTAATTAGATTGTCTAAATAGGAAAGGATTTTAGTATTTTTTCTAAGCAAATTTTATCCACACTTTTTTCTAGAGTATTTTAAATAATACTACCTGTAATCATTTAATTGAAATCTAATCTTATATTTTGAGGAGAAAATATTATTGATTGTCAGAAATTTTCTTTCATTCTTCTATTTTAATTCTTATACACTAAAAAAAGAAATTCACAGAATTCATGTGTCTCTTTAATCAACAAATTTTACCCTAGCCTCATTTTTTTAAGAATTTTACTATCCTTTTACAATTTAAATAATATTAAATTATGAAATTAGAGTAATCCCAACTACTGAATGTGACGATGGGAACAACATTAATGGAGATGGCTGTAGTTCAGAGTGTAAAATAGAATCAGGATATACCTGTAAAGGTGGATCATAGTTACAGAAAGATGAGTGCACAAAAAATTAAGAAGAGAATCCAAATCCTATCTCAAAAGATAAGAAAGATGTATAGTTTTCTTTAAAGGTAGATGAATATTTTGATAAATAGTCGACAAAAGCAATATTACTATTTAGCAGATAAATAAAGCCACCAACTAGTGAAATTCAAATAAAAGTTTCCATACAAGATATTAGTGAAAGTTCTTATTCATATTAACTTGAATTTGATACTTTAAACAATAATTTTTTCATATCCTTCACTAAAGTTACATTCTAAACTACATCAATGAAACCTTTAGTTGTTTTGATTCAAACTTAAATCACCGATGAGGCAGGGAACTCTCTCTCCAATAATTAAGTAACTGGGGAATTTCCCAAGACTCTAAATATCAGTGAAGAAGAAAAGAAACAAGCCGATATAGCTAAAGAAGTTGGTGAAACTATTGTAAATGCAATGCTTACTTCTTCTATTTTTATAATATTGGCAGGAAATTTCTACCTTCTAGTGAATATAATTGATATAGCAGAGATTATTTACTCTCTCATATTTATTAACACAAAGTAACTTTTAATTATAACTTGATTGATTCCTTTTATTATAGAAATTCTTTTTATTTTACCCTTTACATACAGTTGTTATAATGCATCAAATTATACTATTAAATTAAGAATTTCCTTAGATACTTCGGGATATTTGGTGTGGGGTGAGGATCTATGAATAAACAATAAGCATTTATTAATTTATAGAAAGCCTAATAATAAATATTCGCTAAATTTAAAATTTTTGATACTATTCTTATCTTAGCATGAATTAGAAAATATTTAAATTTTCAATCAAGCTTTTCCTAACCACTAAATTTTTAATCAGCCAAGAGTATTATGTCTGATTACTACCTTCAAAAATTTTACCGATAGTCTAAGAAGCTTATTCCTTAAATTAAACTAGAATCATTAAGTTTTTTTTTGTTTCTTCTATAATGATATTTTGAGCACTTTTTATTAATCTCTTTAGATTTTCTTTCCAGTTAAAATCTAAATAAGTAGAAATTAATACGATTTTGTAAAAAAAAGGTATCCCTTTAATCTTTTGATCTTCTTCCGTATTTTTAAAAACTTCTAACTCAGTTTTCTTCCTGATTTCTTCAAATTAGTTAAATATTAAGATGACTCTGAATCTCCCTCCAGATTTGCTGAAGAGGGTATGGGATCATACTATTTGAGTAACACAGGCGAAAGTTTTACTTGCATATCTATAGTATTGGGTTTGTATATTTTAACCGTGATTGGAGGTTTAAAGTTTAGAGCTCTCTTTAAGCTAAGAAAATCATTTGAATTAAACAAGTTTCTAGATGCTTTTTGGACTGTTTATTTGAATATTATTATTTCTAGCTTCCTACAATTTAAGAATGTCAAAGCTAATGGAGCAAAAGATACATTTAATATAATTTTATGTGTCTTATCTTTTGTCTTTTTTATATGCAGTCCTATTTATTTGAATTATATAGTCTTGAAAAAAAATATCAGTACCGATGAGAAGTTGATTTAAAAGTACGGAACTCTATGGGAAGGATTGCATATAGAATCAAAGGTAGGCAGATCTTTCAATATAATCTTATATTATAGAAAAATTTACTTTGCTTTTATGATAGTATTCTTGCATGATTACCCTAATGTCCAAATAGCTATGCTATGTCTCCATAATTTTGTCTTAGCTAATATAGTGCTCATAAAGAGGCCAGCTATTCACTCAAAAGAAAATTTTAAAAACTTTTTGAGTGAAGTATTACTATTTTCAGGGGAAATCTTAATTTATTATATGCACAACATGAAAGAAGATGAGAAAGGCGATGAAAATAACGAAAAAACTATGTTTGGATGGCTTATTATAGCCTTATTATCAACCATTTTGCTTATTCATTTTATTTGTATTTTAATTGATGTCTTCTAGATAGTGAAGAAATTCATATAAGATTACAAAATGAAAAAATTGAAAAATAAAATAGGAGCCGAAGAGAAGATTAATGAAGAAATTCCTCAAACAAAAAAATCTAAGTTATTAGATGAGAGTTAATCTTAGCCAATTTCTAATTTCAAAAGGTATACTGTGAGTAAAAATGGGAAAATCGGCTTACAATAAATCAGATAATAACCAAGTAATGGAATTAATTCATTAACTGCCATAGGAAGTGATCAATTACTGTAAACTAAGTCTACTAATGAATTGATCTTAAAAAGGATCGATTTACACAAATCAGACAACAAAGTATTTTATTCTTCATTTTAATTTCATTATTTTTTTTTCATTCTTAAAATCAGCCCAGTAATCTTATTTTTAGCAGTAAAAACTTCTTTTTCTTAATATAAATATCAATTACTCCTTAAATACCACAACTTTAATTTAACCTTAAAATAAAATTTGCATTTTATATTAAAAGAAGATTCAAGAGGAAGAAATTGTTGGAAGAGAGAGTGGAGAGCTATCTAGAATACTCCAAAGCAATTATGAATGTAGAAAAAGAGGTAATTCTATTCACAGCCCTCTAAATATAGGGGTAGGAGTTTCTGAAATTGAATAGAAACAATTTAATGATAACGAAGAAAATTTTGATATTATAAGTCTTAAACATGTGAACAGTATGAATGGAAATAATATTCAAAATAAAAATTAAAATACCACAAGTAAAAACAATTTTATAAACCATGAAATTAAATCAAACTGTAACAATAGTATCAAAATTTCAGATTCCTATAATTAATCCCACAATTAACAGATAATATCACCTCATGATAGTATGGTTATATAAGACTCAAAGTTAAAAATGAGTGAAGGCAGTAAACCATCTCCAATTTGCAGGAGCATGAAAAATAGTATGTTCACAAGAGGGAAGTAAAAGAAATTAACTTTGCACATAGATAAAGTATAAAAGTCTCTAGCATGCTTAGAGCTTTAAGGCTAAGAAGATATGGAATCTTAGTGCTTCAACAAGAGAATGGATAATAATGATGAAAACTAATCTCCATATCCTAGTAATAACTCATCATAAGTAATAAATAACAAGAAGAAAAACCTACCAAGAATAATGATTAATAATACTTCTCCTAGGAGCTAAGCAATTCTACCTCAATTAAATGGAGAATCAGAATCTTTTTCTACAAATATTAATAGCTCAAGGACAAATTTTGAATTACTCTCACCAGAAAGGATTTAAAGATCTCAGCTTCTGGTTAGTCCTTTTAGTGAGAAACTGAGTAAGCAAGAACAAAATAACTGAGAAAGATGAGAAAGATTAAAGAAATATAATGAATAGAAAGAAATACAAAATTATTAAATTTTAAAGATATAATTTTATTAATAAAAATGAATTAAATTTAAAAAGAAACCTATTTTGGATTACTACTACTGCTTTAACAAAGATTACTCTATAACGCATAAAAATTAATATAATTAGCCTTTTATCAATTTAAACTGTCTTATTAAATATTTATATACCTTTAATTAATTCCAATCATTTTAAATAGTGAATGGGTGATCATTAAAGATTTATCTTCTCTTTCTAACTTTTCTATCCGTAATAATAAGAATTCACCAAAAAACCACAGAAGTATCAAATAATCAACATACAAAATTATTAAAGGTTAAGTAGGGATTTTTTATAAATACTTTGTTACAAATATTTACAATAATATTATCAATCAACCTCCTAATTATTTTGGCTATTATTTTCTTTCGTCATTAAAAATAGCAAATAGCTGGATAATTAAGCACAAATTTTATTTTCTTATTTATTTTCCAATCAAAGTACATAATGAATTTATAAATGAAAAAGGAAAATAATATTCCTATTTGCTCAATTATTTAATAATTAACACTGGTTCGATCTGTTAAGTGCGTATTCTTAATTTTTCTAAAAACAGGATTTAATATAGCAATAAAAATCATCAATAAATACATCATGGCAATAAAGCTACCAAATTAAAATTGAAAATAATTAAATTTTATATTTTGCTCTTTTGTAAATTTCAGTTGGTGCAGCTAGTATCTACAGGGCTAAAATAAATTAATATTTGCAAAATTTTGTATGAATTTTTTATGTTACAGACTTATTTAATAACTATGTAAATTAGGTAATAATTTTTAGTTCTCAGTAATACTTTTAATTTGTATTCTTTTTGTTAAACTCGCATATAGATTAATATAAAAGAAAAAATCTTTGTTTGTTATTTCTTAACAAATAGATTCGTCTTTTCCTCTCTTAAAATTGCTAAAAATTGTAAAAAAATTAGAATTCCGAAAAATGGCAGAAAAGAGACTTACAAAAAAAGAATTATATTCTCATAAAGCGCAAATATTGGTTGATGATGTAATATTTAGATAGCACTTAATTTGTTGTATTGTCGATTATGTCAGAATACAATATTTAGTCATATCCTGCGATTAAACAATTCATAAATGCTATTGATGTTATCTGATGTTGTAAGAAATTGATTTTCTTATGTGGAAATAAAAAATACATTACAATTAATTCATAATTTTGTCTTTAATTTTTTTTCTTCCCTCTTTTATTTATTAAAGACAAGAAATTTTGAATATTTGGTTTCCTTCTCTGTAATTAATTATTGACTGACTGTCTGAAGATCATTCTTTTAGTTCATTAGTTTAAAATAAGTTCTCAAATTAATTTAGTGATTACAAACAAGCAATCAAAATTTCATTATTATGTAAATAATAACTTGCATTACATCATTCTTTTTATTCAATTTTTGAGTAAAGGATCCCTACATTACTTCACAATTTAGAATTCTCATTTCAAAATTAATTATATTTCTATAAATTAATCACCCCCTATTCAATTTAATTCAATAAACTAATATGTAAATTTATTAAATTTGAGATTCTTTTCTTTGATTTCTTATTAAAACTAGTGTAACGAAGTCATACATACTCAATTTATCCAATTTTACTTTATAATATTATCTCACTCTAAATATTTATATTTTATTGAGGATAGATGATATAGATCTATTTCTATAGCTATCCCAATCATTTATTTGATGCAAAGTGAATTTTCTATCTTCCATTTTTAGTAAAGTATAAAATAGATATTTAATACACTTTTAATTTCCTTATAAGTTCTACAGGACTTTACAGTGTCTGCTTAACCTTTGCACAAGTACTCTTACTAATAATAAAGTGAAGGTTAAACAGGTATAGTATGGAAAAATAGGGAAAGTTGTTAAAGTTTGTAGAAATGGAAAAGAAATGAAATGGTGAATGCTTTGTTGAAATCAAACTCAAAGTGTGTATTAATAGAAATAGATGTAAAGTAGATTAGATAAGAATTTGTTGTGATGAGATGAGAGCATTACAATAAATTAGATATAAATGATGATATATCAATGAATAGATTTCAAAATAATAATAAATCAGATTAATGCGTTTAAATTAATTTTAGGAAAATTTCCAAAAGGAACATTCTGCACCACTTCTTTCCACAATTTTTTATTAGAATAAAATATAAATTTTATATATCAAATTTAATATTTTCCATGGTGCGTCCAACAATCGAGACAAATCTTAATTAGAAATTGAATGAGAAAATACCCATAGATTTGTAAGAAAACTATCTTCTTAAAAGTATTAGAATTTATTTGTGTTCTATTTTAAAATAAAGGAAACAATCTAGATTGTTAGTAGATTCGAAATAAGTATATATTTTTTTGATGACGATCCAGAGATTATTCTTAACTAGAGAGATCATACAAATTATAAATATCGAATCATCTTTCTGTGGGCTTTACTCAAATATAAAATTACTAAAGTCTAAAAGAGTGGGAATCTTTAATTTTATGAATATAAGTTAAGGATGAATATAATAAAAGCTAAACAAAGCATTATCACTTATATTTTATTTTTAGACATTTTACCTTATTGCTCTTACGCAACTGATAAGCAACAAAAACACCGTCAGAAAGCCTTTATCGTAATCCTAATCACACCTCTGATTTTGCTACATGCATAATCAAATTATTTCAGAATTCAGTAATTCTAGCAAATTCAACCAGCGCTATTAATTAAGTAAATTACTTTCAATTAAAATTTAGTTTCATAGAATAATAAAATATTGAGACCAATCTTTTGAATTCTGAGATGAGTATTTATTTACCGAGGGGAATAAATTAATATTTTGATCAAATGGTAATAATAATATTTGTTTTCTCGTTTTTTCCTTCCCCTTTTCCTGATTTTTCATTGAAGAAAGATATTGAATCCCTATAAAATTAGTAATAATTATAATAATCTGTATCTTAATTAAAGAAAGAGAAGATACGGAATGTAATTAAAAACGAGAAGGAAAAGAGATATAAAGAAAAGATACCATCAAACAATCGCTAATTAAAAAAGTTAGCACTTACTGCGATACAAATAATTGCATTTGTAAATATCAAATACAAACAAAAAATCAAAAAAAATTTATAATAATAAATACCAGCTATATTTTCATTATTTATTGTATTTATTATCAAATACTAAGTAGGACTGCCTTTCTAATAAAAGGCTAATCAAATCAAATTATCATTCAAACAAACAACTAAAACAACAACTAACATTCAAACAAATACAAAACAAACACTCAATCAAACTAATACTAAAAATCCCAATTACCTCCTTTTCAGATTGATAAATCCATCCCTCCCACTCACTTCTACTACTATTCTAACGCCATAACTTGATCACCCTTCCAAAAATTTTACTTATTTGATTTTAATTATTTAAGTACTACTAGAATCTACAATTTTAATTCTCCTACTTTCCCATAACTATTACTTGATAAATCTCACAATAATGGGCTAATGCGCTTCATCTGGCGGTAAGATCTCTGTTAAAAAGGTTATGAAAAACACGATAGCCTAATTCATTGACAAAACAGAATACCTTGTGTCATCCTATGATCTCCTTATGGAGGCTTACAATAAACTCAAAGAAGAGATTTTTGAAATCATTCATCTTGGAGGCAACGATGACTACAACTACATTGACGATAATAGAGAAAACTTGTAATAACAATAACAAAGAACTAACAGTGACGGAACAACTGAGAAATCTACTATTGTAGTAATAATGAGCCTCAGCTCTCTTCCTAACATAATTAACAATGCTGAATTGAGCGAGAAGCAATAACTCCAACTCATTCGCGTCATTGAGCGCTTCCAAGAATGTGTTAAGTGTCTTCGTGCTCTTAGAAGTAGCTGTTGCAAGGCTCTTTAAAGACAAGAAATTGGCTGGTAGAATTATCAAATTGTCTAATAAACTTGCTCCTCTCCTAAAAAATGTCAAGCTCTGCCTGAAACTAAGAGTGAAAGAGCAAGTTTAGGATCTCCTTCAAAATTAATGGCTTCTCCCAGTAAACACAGCAAGAGCAGTCCATTAGAAGGGTATGCTTAGAGCCAGTGTATTCATACTAATTCACATCAAAAGAGAGATAGCTACAATATTAAAAGAGAAATTTGTGCACGTAAGCTACTTTTGTTAATCCAAAACATAGACAAACTTCAACAATCTTATGATTTCGATTACATAATTAGAATGGTGAAGTAAGCTATCATCAATAAAAATGGATGCAATCATAAATTAATTGATCTTCTCAAGAATCTTGATGAAGGCCAAATAGAGTAACAAATTGCTGCTGCCATTGCTTAAGAACAGTAAAAGAAATAAGAATTCCTGAAAACTATAGTTAAAGATCTTTCTGAAAGTGAAATCATCTGAGTTTCCTACGATACATGATGGAAGGTTGTAACATTTGAAAAAATGAATGAATTTATTCCTTTTTGCTAACCAAAAATTGGTACTCACTCCGTAGCATAATAATTGATGATTCCTTCCACCATTTCAAATTTTACAATCCGTCATTTATATTAATCCTACCATTCAAAAAAATAATCTTGTAATATATTCCCTCCAAACCATCCTAACTAAAATAAACTAAAAGCTTTTACTCCCTCCCTCCTTCCCTCCTCCAAGATTTTCAAATTAAAAATCGAAAACAAATTAAAAGAAAGAACTTGTTTAGATATAAGTACGTACTGTAATGAAATTTTGAATTATTAGATAATAGTTTTACATAAAAACCCTACTAACAATCAAATTAAAAACATTAATATGATCTTAATGTAATTCTTACTAACTAACTAACTAAACCTTAACAAATAAAGCTGAGTGAAACCTTGAAATGATTGATTTTACTAATAATATATCATTCCTAGCAAGAAATTCAGCTTGAACAATATACTAACTAACCAACTAACTAATTTCTTCTTCTTTCTCCCTCTTTCAAATTTCAAAACTAACTAAATAACTAACTAACTAATACATGTAAATCAGTGAGATTTGATAAACTTATTAATTATTATCCTAACTAATATTTGCTTGAATACAAACTAGCTAACAAATGTACAAACAAACAAACAAGCAAATAAAGATATCAAAACATTGTTAAAAACGTACGCCATCCATTACACAGAATTCAAATATTAACTACTAAAAGCTCACATTAATTTGAGAGTGGAATTATTTATTTATTTGATCATAATTATTATTATCACTATTTTTTCTTTGTATTATATTTCTCTTCTTGATTACTTGTTGCTAACTATATATAATTTTAATTTAATTCCGAATATTCTTCATTTAATTGACTAATTTCACAACCTTACATTATTTTCTTTATAATTTTTTAATCAAATCCTTTTGCACTTTCAAAAATTTTTCCCTCCATCAAAGTTCTGAATATAAATATTAAAGCTTAATTACTGCTACCTAAATAATCTTCTATTTTGAATTATAGCCTTATTACATTAAAATTTGTAAGTGTTTAATTAGAGAAATTAGCAAAGAATTTCAATCTAATTTATTTCTTAACTAAATAATCTCTATTTAAAAGAAAGTAAATCTTAAAACAAAAATACTTTTCAGAATTCAAATTGTAGTATCTTTTAGAAGATGAATTGTGAGAGATTTAGATCATCATTTGGATATGAAAAAGGTATATAAGCTCTTTATTATAAAAATGTTTAATTATTTGATTTAATAAGTCATTTATTGACAGTATTTGAAGATGATGATGTTAATTCTCGTCCTAATTAAGAAAAATATATTGTATTTTTTAAAATTCATTAAAATTTCTTTTAATATTCTATCAGAAAGATTTTGGATATATCTTAAAACTAAATCTAAGTCTTAATTTCTTCTTTTTTAAAGGTTATTTCTTATCAAAAACTATCAATACTTGGATAATACCAATGAAGAGGAATGAATTAGAAATAATTTAAAAAAGAAAATAAATTATTGATATTTAAACATAACTAAATTTACTATTTTTTATTATATTTTGAATTATTAAGTTATAATTTATGCTATATAAAAGACAATTATTTGAAGCTAATTAAAGCTCATAGAACAAACATAAATTTGATTCTTTTTTAAATCTGTATAAAACATTAGTAAAGATTAAAAATTTAATATTATGTTTGTTCAATTGGATAAATCCCGAAGTAAAAAGTGTAAACTGTATTTCTCATATCTAGATTAAATTTTAAAATTGATTTTTTATTTTCTTAAACGATTGTTTAAAAAGAATATGAATGCTTCAATAAATTAGACAAGTAAGTATATTATTTTTAAAGATATAATATAATTAATTATAATAGCTCAATTTAATCCCATTATAGATATGAATGAACTCATAAAAAAAGAGAAATTTAATCACTAAATCTAATTTGATCTAATATCACTGTTTATTATTTCTTTCTAAAAAATACTTTTATCATCTAAATTTAAGATTTCAATAACTTATGAAAATAATTTTATTTCATTAATTAATTTCTATCCAACTCTTTCCAATCATAGCCTTATATTAATTAATATTGAATACCATTTTTCATTCTATTAATTTATTATTTCAAATAAATAAAATATCACTTTAAATTTAATTCAAAACTAAGAGCCAAAAGATTTTTATAATAATAAATTTATTCAAGCATTATCCTCTCTCTATCTATTATAATCATCAAAAATGTTTCTAATTTAAAGACAAATTCTTGAATTTAAAACAATTTTTACTAAAAATTCCTTTGAAATAAACTTTAATGTAAGTTTTCTGGCATATGATTATTTCAATTCATCGTTTTTTGAATTAAATAAAAATACTATCCTCTAAATTATAAAAAATATATTATTTATGAAATTTTTAAATATAAATAATTATATTTAATTTTAATTTATTTTTCAACTACTCTAAACATTCAAAAGTTAGAAACCTGATAAATAAAGAGGGAAGTATTTTTTAAAATAGCATTATAAAATTTTAGACAAATTATTATTTTAATTGTTATTAAGGAAAAGCTTTAAGTGTAAAAGAATATCTTATACCCCCCTTAAATTATTAAATTAAATTATTTAAGAAGGAATTCGATAAAATATTAAAACAAGCTGATTTGTATAATATGGATGGATTGAAATTATTAAAATTATCAATTTTAAATAATTTGTTTTTGATTATTTTTTAGCAGCGAGTGAGTGTCAGTTTTTTTATTTATTGATTATACTTATTGAATTTTTTTTAAAATTATAAGACAAATAGATCTAAATTCTATTAAAAAAAATAAATAAATAAAATAGAAAATTTCAAAAATTATTAGATATGAGTGATGAGCGTGTAGGAGATATTAAAGAAAATTAATCAATAAATCTACTTTGAATATAATTTAAAATAAAATAAATGTATGATTTATGAGATTATATTGTAATAAAAATAGAAATAATAAGATAATTGGCTTAAAACAATGGTCATACAATTAATCTAGAGTGAGATAGATGTCTGTTTATATGATTTAAAAAATGCTTCTAAAATAATATCTTCTTCAATAGATTATCATTATTAATATTAATAAGCACACTTATTTACAATAATTAGAATCTCGCCTCTAATTTCTTTTTTAATTGCAATTAATTTCACAGTTCCTAGAATAAAAGATTCCTAAAAGGAAACAAAAACTCCTAGATTATTACTAATCTATAATTAAAGCGATAGCTTGAATAGGTAAACATCTAAATCTAAGAAAGTAAATGGCATAAAAAGAATGTTTTGATGATTTTCAGTTTTTGCAACAAAAGCCATAGTAAAAGATTGATAAATATTTTGATTAGCATTGGCTAAAAAATGATTATTTAGAAATGTAAACTTTTCAATCTGATATAAATAATTTAATAGAATGATGAAAACCATGTCAGAAGATGCGAGGCGTGTTTCATAAAGGAATCCAATTTCAGATGGTTTATTTCAATTTGGGTAGCAAATTAGAATAATTTGATTCATTTTAAACACATTTATTAGACATAATAATGCATATTATAGCTAAATGGTTAATTCATTATTTTATAATTCAAAAGCTTATAATTAGGTTATAGCATTAATAAATGGAATTCTTCCAGCAAAACTTTAGATCTAAAAGTTGGATAAGAAGCTTTTATATTAGGAAATGATCTCACTCCACAAACAGTTTTTCGAAAGAATATCTCTCAACCAAGTAGAGCTTAACAGAGTGATTAAAATAAATCGGATTTGTTTATATCTTCCAATTCTAGTGAAGTTAAGGTAGAAATTAAGAATAGACAAGATGAAGATTGCTCTAAAGATATATTCTAAGGTTCTGAAAGCTTTGAATGCGAAAACATTAAAGATGAATAGGAAACTGAAAATTAAAGGAAACTCAAATCTAAATAGTATCTCTAAATATATTAGAACACTATCCTTTTTACTTATAGAAAGAACTTCCTTCCTTTGCTGAGTAAACTTGATTGCAGTGAAGAAGTAAAGAATCAAACTTCCGATTCTGGATGGGGTTGCATGATTAGGGCAGGATAAATGATATTTGCACAGGGTATTAAAAGACATTTAAAGAGAACTGATTATATAGAAGATCTTTAAATGTTGAACATAATATTAGGTCAGATAAGTTAATTATGTTAAGTAATGTTTAGTAAAATTAATTTAAAAATGTAGGCTTTCTTGAGGACGAAGAAGGTTAAGAACATCCATATAGTATCCATTAGGTTTCAAATAAAGCATTTAAATCGTATAAAATCAATCCTGGCACTTGGTATACTCCTAATCAGATATCTATTATACTTAAAGAAATTCATTAGAAAAATAGAATTAAAGGAACAGAAGATTTAAAAGTAGCAGTACATGGCAGCGATAAACCAATTATATTTGAAAAAATATTGTAAACTCTAACAGGAAAGAAGAATATATTTAATTGCTCTCATGAAAATGCGATGTTAAGAAGTTCTATTAATTAAGATTAGTTAGATGAGTAATAATTCAACTTTTTTATAAGAAATGATACATATTCTAAAATCAAAATAAACAGAAAAAATAAAGAAATATTTATTATCATTTGATTTACTTTAGAATATCTGAAAATATAAATTAGAGTAGTACATAACTAAAATTTTTTTTATTTATCTATTTTATTATCTAAAATAGATCCTTAGATGTTGAAGTCATTGGTCCATTTAATTAATAAGAAAAGTAATTCAATTTATTTAGGGAAGGCAAATTAATAATATAAATATTAAAATAGTGATAAAGGAGAGGAAAGTAAACAAAAAATTATAGATAACTTATGCTGTAAAGAATGTAACAAAACTAGCAACAAACTCCTTTTATTAATTCCTTGTAGATTAGGATTGGAAGTAATAAGTTCAATTCATCTAAAGATATTAAAAAAGTTATTGTCTTTAAAATACTCTATAGGCATGATAGGTAATTAATTAATTTTTCAGTTTAATCATCAACTATTGCCTTAAAAAAAATATGCCAAATAAATATTCTAATATAAATTAATTATCAAACCTCATTTAATATTTTTTAAAATTTCATTTAATCTAAAGAGCCTATTAAAGAATGTTTGGTGGGTGTTAATTATACAAGAGAAATGAAATGTTAATTTAAATAAAAATATTTAAATAATTTCAATGCTAACTAAAATTAATTATATAAGAATTTTTAATTTTAAAACTAATTTATAATATTTTATAAAACCAATTAAATTTTAAATTTAGGTGGGAAACCAAATAAAGCTCATTACTTTCTTGGTTATATAGAAGATGATTTATTATACTTAGACCCTCATTGGATTGGAGATAGTATTCCTTAAGAAGTTTTAATGAAAAATTTATCAACATTTTTCTCATCAGAAGTATATAAGATGCCATTTAATAAGCTTAGTACATCCTTGGTGTTTGGATTCTATTTTAATAGCATAGATGAATTGAATGAGTTTTATTAAATTCTACGTTAATTGGAGAGGGAATATAAAGAAGATTTTTTTTTAGTGATTGAGAAATAAACACCTTCATATGTAACCTGTAATTAATCAGAAGTTAAAAAATTAGAACAATAGTTTTAATTGGAGAGAAATTAAAAAAATTTAGCTGATTTTGATAAAAACTAATTTGAGAATTATGATGGATCTTTATATGACGATTTAGATGAAAATGATGATACAGACTTCGAAGAAAAAGAAATTTCTAATTACAACAACTACAATTAGAACAAAAATGGTAATAATTTTTATGAGTAATACAGAAAATAAGATGATTCAGATAAAACATAACTAAATAACTTAAATAACAATAATTTTAATTCAATTAATAATAATTACTCAAATAATATTAAGAATAATGAAGTCAATAGTACTATGCAAGATAGTTAACCAAAATATTAGAAGATTATTGAAACTATTAAGAATTTTTCATTACAAAAACATCAAAGCGAAGAAGAACTTTAGAATTTATAAAAACTATATTTCTAAAGTAAATGCTAATAATAATAAAACCAAAACAATCCACCAAACCAAGAAAATTTAAATGATAGTTGATAATCCTTGTTCAATTTTTAAAACACATATAATAAAGTTATATATTAATCACTCAAACTAATGAATAAAATTTCAAAATATTAAAAAGAATGATTTTCAATTAATAGTCAATAGAATTTATATATCAATCAATCAATCAACCAATCAACCAACCATAATATAATAATACAGATTTGCTACAACAACAATGTGTTTTATTTCTAACAATAATTCATTTTTCTAGTTACTTTTAAAGTTTCCTAAAATGTATCGAATCAAGCACCATCCATTCAATTAATTCTAATTTTATATTAATTAAATATTTATATAAAGTATAAAAATATCTTAAAATAATTAATATTTTATTAATTCAAATCTCTCAATTACACAATCTTAATTTGCTAAAGATTTTATTTCATAGAAAATTTAATTTTACAATTTCATCTATTTAAATTAAAAAATACATTTAATACTTTATTAAATTAATAACAGATATTTACAAAGATTTGAACAATTTTATTTTTCTAAAAAATAAAAAGTGCAATAAAGCTTCCTTCTCTCATCATTTTTTTATTTCAAAAAGTTATAATTAATTCAAAATTGGTTTTAAATCTCTTATCTATCCTATAAAAATATAAGTTCATCTTAATAAAAAATATTTTTTTATAAAATTGTAAATTTATAGAATTCTATTTAGCAGTTATATTTAAGGATTTACTAAGCATTTATTAAAATTTTAACAATTTATAGACTCCTTTATTAACTAAAAGGTATATTAGATTTAGATACTTTCTTTATTAGAATATTATTATGATTTTTATTGGCTACTTTGAATAGAAATTTAATTAAGTATAAAAAGAATAATTTAACATTTAGAGGATAAAGAAAGTATTTATAATAAATGATAACTTTTTAATTATATATTTTACCTAAATAATAAAATAAAATAAGAAATTTTATTAATTTGTAACTTTATATACTATTTACATTTCAATCGATTCATTAAGTATTTCTTTTATCATTTAGAACTAGAAATTGCATTAATAAAAACTTTAAATCTATAAAAGGTATTAAATTTCTTTAAAATTAAAAAAAAACTTACTCTCTACAAAACTAGGATTACTAAGTTGAATATTTAAATTAAATCTATTTTTTATAAGTTGTATTGATTAATATTTATTAAATATAAAAAAGGTAAATTGATAAAATTCAGAAAAGTATTAGATCCAAATAACATGTAAGTACATTTTTATCTCATCTTTAAAAGCAGAAATCTTAATTTTAAGTATTCAGAAATATTGTTTATATTAACAAAAATAAACAATTTATTGAATACTAGACAGATTATGAGAGTTTATCTATTAATATTAATTGAAAAGTTTAATTTTAATTATCTTAATCAATGTTACAAATAATAATTAGTAGTGGTTCATTAAAATGAGTTCAATAAAATACTTTTCTTACCCTTCTAATTTTTTATTTTTATATATAGATTGTTGAATTAAATGATAAAAAATTTATTAGTAAAATTAATAATAGAACTTATTTTAATAAATTTAAATTAAAAATCTATAAATAATCCCTCTAAATATTTTCTCAATCGTTATGGATTAATCTTTATATCATTTAACTAGGCAAAAACCAAATTTATTAAATCATTTTGTAAGAAAAATAATCAATTAGAAATTAAAATATTATAGAATCATATTTAGAAATAGAAATAAAAAGGAAATGAATTTTACTTAGTTTGCAGGATTTTATAAAGAAAGCTTGATCTAAATGATATATGAAAGCTGTCAGTAAAAGTATTAATTATTCAACACAATAGCATAACTATCTGAAAATATCTATAAAAAATGCCAAAAAAACTCTTCTGATAGCTAGATTGAAGATTTATTGAGTTAATTAAAAGTTATGGTTTAATATGCTAACTAGGATATTTCAGCTCATATAGATTTAGCTTTACAATAGGTTTTTATTACCAAAAGAATACAATTGAAGATCTTTCCTAAAAAGTAAGGCTCCGATTCTTCAACGGGAGAGGCTACTGAGAAAGAAGATATAAATGAAGAATTACACCAACGCAAAGAATAGCCATAAATAAGCTCTGTAATTTAAATTTCCTCTAAAAATCATAGTAAAAATTAGAAACCAGAAGTTGACTCCTAAATCTAATAACAAGAGGAAAAAGGAGATGAATTAGATACTTTTAAATTTCTTTAAAAAACTCTGGATAGTATTGAAAGTACTCATAGTATCAATATCCCTAAAAATTTTCGAAGCCAAGAATTCTTTATTTCTTATTAGCATAAAGGCTAATCTCTTATAAAATTACTATCTGAAGATGATATGAGATTTGTTTATGATCTTTAGAAAGTATATGAAACTCAAAGAAAAATAGGATTACTTCTTCATATGGATCCTAGAGTTATTAGTAAAATTATTATGCAGTATAAAAAGGACTAAGGTATGGAAGTTACAAGATTTTAAAGGAATTACACAAAAGGAAAAAAGAAATAAAAAAACAAAACCACTTCCATTAATTCTTTCACGTAAGATATAGAAAGCTATTTAGAAGATGAAGATGAGTTATTAAATGATTAAAGAGAAAAAATTTTCAATCCTTTCGTTAAAGAAACCTCAAAAGAAAACAGTGTTATTAAGAAAGTGAGATTCTAAGATGAAAAATATCAAAAAGCCCCTCCATCTGTTCCTCTAAATTAATCCAAATTGGAAAAGAAAAAGGAAGAAGCTACTAAAACTAAGAGTTAATCAGATGATGATTAAAGCAGTTTTAGTGAAGATAATTAAAAACCAGTAAATCCATAGAGAGAATAGTAATAAATCATGGTAAAGTTAGAAGAGAGTTTTCACAGTGACAAAGAAGGCACTCATATGCAATAAGATAAGCAAGACAAGAATGGGAAAAAACACTTAATTAGAAACAGTTAATTGAATGCTAGCTCTTCTTCTAATTAATCTGATAAACTGAAATAAGGATAAGTAAAATTTTTATAGATTTTCTATTATATTTATTTATTTAATTTGACTACTTAATAGGCAAATAAAACTCAAGGATAGCCAAAGACAAATCAGCTTTCTAAAGATACCCCTCTCAGACCAGATGCATCAAAGAATATTAGTGCCTAGACACAAAAAAAGCTGATACAAATTAATGGCTAGAAAAAATAAACTGTCCCTTTGAAGAAATGAAAATTATTAATTGTATTTTGAAAAAAATATTTCTATTATAAAATTCATATTATTTAGTTTTAGAATAAATATAAATTTTGTGATTTTTTTAATTTTTATTTTTATCTAACAGTATTACTATCGTGTTGAGAAATCTAGTAAATCTATCTATTTAATCTATTTTCATTATTTATCATTATCTATTTTTTAATCATAAATTATATGTTTCTTAGTCATCCATAAAATACATAACTCTATTAGTATCTTCCTTTTTTCAAAATGAAGAGATTCCTTACCTAAATTATTAGAAAAGAAATTTAAAAAGAAATGAATTTATTCCCAATTTGAAAATAATTAATTGTAAGTATTTAATTGGGTATTCACAGATCAGGAAAAGTAATTTGACTTCAAAAGCATGGATGCATCACATCAGATTGAGATAGAAGTTTAAAAATGCAAAAAATCAAGAATTTAAGAGATTCTTTTGAAAATGATTGGCTATCACCTATTAAAAAATATATCTGCTAAAGGGTTTATTATGTAGAAGGTAGGTAAATAATATATGATTTTTAAATTTCCTAATCAAAATACAGTCAAATCCAAATCATCAAAAAAAGAAGAATATTTCAAAAATTAAAAAGTAAAAAATCTATCAAATCAGCAAAAACAATCAATCAAGCAATATTATAAACAAACAAACAAAAAGCAAACAAGAAATAGAAAAAGGGAAATCTACTTAAAAACTGAAAGATTATAAAAGTTTTTTAATAAATAAACAAATCTAAAGATTAGAAAAGCAAAAAGAGAAACCTACTAAAGCAATAATACCGACATCAGAAAAAATATAACAGAAATCGACAATATCAAGATGAAGAGATTTGAAAATGATGATAGAATAGTGTTCAAACAGAAAGCCTTCTGCTAATATCTAATGACTCACTAGAAAAAAGAAGCCATTTATGTCTGTGTTGAAAAAAATTGTATCAAATAAGCTCTGTGTTCTACTTGCGTTTAAGAAAATCACAGAGGTCATTCAGTTGAATTAATAGAAGACATCAAATAGAGAGCTATTAAATTTATTGAAAAGCAAGGGAAGCTCTAGCAAAACAGTGAAATACTTCTACTCGAACAAGTTGAGCAAACAATCCATGAGCGCTTTTTGAACATGTAAGTGACATTAGGAAGAGGGTTAAAGAATTTCAACGAAAAAATTCATCTGTATAAAGAGTGTATTAAAAGGGAATAGCTTGATATTCTTTATTAAATTGAGTTTGCTTGTGAAGCTATAAAGGGAGGTAAGAATATTAATAATGAACTATTCAATAAACATTTGAGTCTGCTTAACGCAAGCATAATGGATGCTGGATGCGCTGGAGGACTTGTCAAGCCTGCTGATAATTTCCTTTAGATTAAGAGAGTCGATGTTATTCGAGCTGAATTATAGTTAATGAGTGAGAAGTTATTTAAATACTACTAGAATTTCACAGAAACATTCAGCAGGTATACTGAATAATTTAATAAGATATTTGCCGATGGAGTCGAAGATGATGAATATGCTGATCTTAGACTTAAACTAATTAAGAATAATATCTCAAGTGCTAGATAAAGTATTAGCATTCATGGAGATGTTAAGAGTAAATCAGGTAATGATGATTCTTTTGATCTTTTAGATTCTCTTCAGTTTTTAGTAAATGACATTTCTGATGACGAAGATAATGCAAGTGCAAAAGGAGGTAATTAATCTTCAGCAGAAGCAGAAATTAGTAACGATAACAAAAGCAGTAGCAGTGCTCCTCGTAGAAGTATAAGAAAGTAAAATAATAGAAGCAAAAGACCTTCGGTTAGGAAAGTACCAAGTAGCAACGAGAAAAATAACATTGTTATTCAAATTGATGACGATTCATTTGCCTAGATAGAAGATCAAGAAAATTAAGATACTAATAGCCAACATAATGAAATAATTGGAGATACATAAAAATAAGATGATAGACTTAAATAACATGATAAAATACTAGGTAGGTATGAATAGGTTGAGTAGATTGATGAAGAATGTCCTAGCAGAAATCAATTTACATTGATGTAGAATTACTCGAAATATTTCCCTACTAATAAGTTCGTAATTCAACTACTAAAAAGTTAGAGCGATTAGTATTTTGTATTTTACAAGCTAGCTAATGGTACTACCAGCATGAGAGGCCCATTTGAAGCTGAAGAGGGTGCTTTAAAGTACTATGATTCAAAACTAGAAGAATAGAAATAGTAAACTCTTAAAAGCGCAAACTGAATGCACTAACTAAATATATTAAATTTCAAAAAAACGTAAGCATTTTGATCAGAAAGCTTGAAAAATATATTAAAAAAGAAGGAGAAATTAATCTCAAATAAGGAACTATATATTTAAAAATTAATGTATCTGATAAGTTTAATTAATATCAACAATAAAATTTTCAAAAAATTATCTTTTAATTGAATTACTTTAATGATTCACCCACTCTTCTCTCACTACCCAAAAAGTAATAAAGTCAAATAACTCATTATCATCTAACTGTCGTCCTACCTTTTGTTGTCTCAATCCCTCACTTATTATAATTTACTTAATTCTTTTTTTAAAACTATTACACCAAAATTTAAAAATAACTATAATTAATCACTTGTCTTTTTTTTGTCTAAATAACTATTACTTTTATAACTTTCATATTTTGTAGAACTTACCATTAATTTCTAATTTTCATAAATAATACTTATTTTTTACTATTACTATAAATTTGAAATTTAAAATAACTGTTTTAGAATTTTTAAATTTCTAAAATCTCATTAATTTTAATTATTAATTAATATTAAATTAAAAATCATTTTTTTTGTTGAACTATTTAAAAATCTTTTAAATTTCTTCAAAATAATTTATTCTTTAAACGTAAATTTAAGATAATTTTTTATATCTATTAATTAGATATTTAAAATATAATAAGTGAACAAATATTCTTAAACTATTTAAATAAAGAAAATAGTTAATTTATTCTTATTAGAAACTTTAAATTAAATTAAATCCTTCTAAATTTATCTAATATTTCTACCTATTTTCTTATCTTTATTAATGAATTAATTACATTATCTCTTTCATAACAGAATACTATCAAAATTATTATTTTAAATTTTCATCACATAAGTATTTATAATTTAGAATATCAGTTAATAGAGAGTTAAGCTCTGTTCCAATTAAAAAATTTAATTTTAAATAATCAGTATTATATATTTAACAGATAACTTTATGTTTTTAATAATCCAGTAAAAGGATCAAATTTCTTTTTTGAAGAATTATTAGAATTTATTTATACAAGAATATTTTTTATGCTTATATTTTTTAATTTAGCTGAGGAAATAAAGTAGATTTGAGATACCATATTTATAAATAGAAAATAAATAAAAAATAATGAATTAAGAATAGAAGAAAAATAAAATGAATGCAAATAATATAACTTAGAATCTTGCAATAAGATTTATTTAGTTTAGATATTTAGGATATTTTTGAATTCAAATCAATTTCAATAAGTAAAAGATTTGTCTTAATTAGATGAATAAAATAACTTGTTGAAAAATAAATTATATAGTTCTCTGATAATTTTTCTATTAAATAAATTTAGGTTGATAATTCTCATTAATGGTTATTATGAATTATAATATCACAAAAGCGAGTAGATTAGCTAGTTAATAAATAATACAATCTCAAAATCAAAGCTGAATATTACAATTTTTAATTTGGATTATCTACTATTTTATAAAGGCGAAGAGAAAAATTATTAACGTTCCTTTTGGATTTTTAGATTTATCATTATATTTTGATAATTTTTAAATTAAAATTTGAATAGTTTTAATTTTATGGATTTTATTTCTACTTATGAGAAATAAAAATAAAATTCTAATTGATTCTTTTAGTATTTAATCAGTTTTAATAAATAATAAAACTATTAAAATATCCTTGCTTTCTTTCTTTTCTACTATTTCAATGAGTTAACTCAGTCCATTAATATTAAGTCACAAATGTTTAAATTAAATAAAGCGGGTATATCGATTAAATAAATAGTCTTTGCTAAATGTGGTAACAGCTAGCTAACTCTTTAAATAGTTAAAAAGAGCTGATTTGATAAAAAGTATGAAATTAAATCTATTATATTCTAAACAAAAGTTATAATGTAGCAAATTGCTTACTAGAACTAAAACACTAGTTAAATGAGTTTATCATAATAAATGTAATGTAATTCTTAAACCATGCATTTACAAAGGAAATTCTCTTGCTAGAAAGCAATATGAAAGCAATATTTTGTCTTAAAAATAAAAGGAATAAATGTGAAAATTTTAGGCTTTTACAATCATAAAAATATCTTAAAAATAAGCTTGAAGACATTAATAAGTCTAGCATAAAGCTATCAAAGTGTAAAATAAAAATTAAAATTCATTTTCTAAAGAAAATAATGTATTTTTAAGAAATAAATTTAAAATATCTTTCTGGCGCCATTATTTTCTAATGATGATAAAAAATAAAGTAATGTATTTATGATTGTAAATAAAGATTTAATACCAAAAAAAAAGAAAAAACAAAGACATCAATAGATATTTTGATTTTGCTTTGATTTACAATTAATCAATAGAGAGACTTTACTTGCAAAATATCTATCGATCTATCTATCATTATTATTTATTCATAATAACACTACAAAACCTACTAAATAAACACGCTAATAAAAACACACTCTAAAAAAGCAAGGTAATGAAATTAGACCCTAAAAAAATAATAAATCCACAACCTCAAAGAGAACCAATCCAAATAACCTCCTCACAAGAAACTAATAATTCTAACTATAAAACTAACAAGAAGAAACTCCTAACCAAAGGAAAAGGATAAACAAGCGGATCAACTTAGTGCACTGACTCATCTTCATATAAAAGAAGCGCCAAAGTAAGCAAATCTAAAGATCTCAGTAAAAAGATTATCTTTGACGATTATCTTCCTTCATAAAATTCAGATTTGATTAAAGCTCCTATGGATACTTACTCATAGGAAACCAATCAATAATCTCAATTAAGAATGATAGATACTCAGTCATAGAATTTTGGTTATTGCCATTCTTAACTTGATGATTATCAATAAAATATGATTGCTAAATAAATCTCAGATGATGCTGAGTTTGAAGAAAATTTTGATGGAAACTAATTGAATTAATACAATGAAAACTCTAATAATAATAATATATTCCCTTAAACAAGTTTTGAAACTGTTCATTTATAGCAACACCATAATAATTTTATGAGAAGTAATAGCATAATCGAATCTATTCAAGATCAACCTTATGGATTGAATAGATTTTAATCTAAAGAAATGATACCAGAATATGCACCTAATAGCATCAATAATAATAGTAATATACGTATGTAATCCGATTCTTTTTTCAGCATGAGTAGTCGTAATAGAAATACAAATTTAAATAGCTTTATGAGTAGAGAAGAAATATAATATAATAATGAAAATGAAATGAAACCACAATATTAACCATTAAATATACATAAACCAGCGGAAAGAAAGTTACTTGGAGATATTACTTATTAAATTAAACCAACAATATAAAGTCCTCAGTTAGATGAAGAATGTTATAACAACAACAACAACTAAAATATAGATTAAGAGGAAATAAACATGAAACAAAATGTTACATAAAATTAAAACATGGAGAATGATTAGTTTAGCAGTCTATTCCACCCAAGAGATGAAAATAATTTTATTGAAGATTAAGATAGCTTCGAGTACGATAACTCGTTTGAATAATACCCTTAAAATTTCCAAAATAGTTAATTTAGCAACATGTAATTTAATCAAAATAGCTAATCTATCTAGCTATATTAATTATAAGATGAACCCTCCTAAGCCCTTACAATCAAGGAAATGATAGATAATTTCAAACAAGATGACATTTTTGGTTTTGATGAGTAGGATTTGCTAGAATTTGAAATCAGAACTAATTAGTACAAAGTTGACATTAATAAACTTCTCAACTACAAAAGTAACTTTGTGAACTTCTTCAAGAAGAGAGCTACTTTAATCGATTGGATGCAAGAAGTAAGCTTTGGGTTCTAATTCAAAAGAGAAACATATCAAGTATCAATTTCAATTGTAGATAGATATTTTGAGAAAGTACCGACTGTCCCTAAGAATAAGCTATAACTTGTTGGAGCAACAGCGTTGCTTATTGCCCATAAAATTGAGGTAAATTTAATTAACACAAAAGAAATTAAAAATAAAATCACATCGCACATTAGGAAGTTTTGCGAATTTCAGAAATTTTAAATTACTCTCCCCCATCAAAAAGAGAGTGTTTTGTTCAAAAATTTAATTTAATTTTAGAATTTGTAAATTTTAAAGATTTGAGATTAGGTAGATTGTTTTTACCCACAAAATGTGTATTATTTTTTTTGAAAATCTCTCGCAAAATCAAATCAAAATTAATTCAATATTTAAAGTGAAAAATCTCTAACAGTTAAATTTCTAAACAAAAATAGGAAGTTGTATGCAAAAAGAACGAAGACTTCATTCTCATATGTAATCACCTCTACACTAACAAAGATTTCAACGAGATGGAATAGGATATCTGCAAAGTAAATCTCACATTTTCCAATTTATTAACTATTTTTATCATCTTTGAAAATCAATATCTTATCGATTTTTCTATTAATTCAAAACTAGGAATTAAGTTATAAACTAAACCCTCCAACTCCTTACTTCTGGATGAATTAACTCATGCTTTAATGGGATGGACTTTGTGAATAATATTCCGTTTTCGAAAATTAAATGATCTTCTTTAAGAAAAATAATAAAAAATCTTTCCTCTTGTTTTCTTAAGTCTGCTAATTTATTGATCTCTCTTATTATCATGTCTAGATTTACTCTTATTGCATCAAGTAAATCATCGCCGTATTTATGTATTTTACTCTCTACCAAACTATTGAATTTAGAGATTAAAACGATGTAGATTGCTTATAAGAACTCTTTAAGCGCTTTACAACAAATAATCTTAACTTAAGCTCTGTAGATATGCTCAAAGATGCTTACGCATTTGCTGAAAATTTCTAAGATCTTTCCATCAACTGTTAAGTACCTGTTCCTCCTTGCTATTCTAACAGATAAGACTAAAATGGATATGTAAAAACTAATCTTAAATTTATTTTCTTTCATTAATTATCTTAGCTAAATTAAATAATATTAAAATAAAAATATAGGAGAGCTATGAAAACGTTTGCAGCCAATAATTATATAACAAAGATTTTAAAAGAATATTCGGAATCAGTGATTGATAAACAAACTATTTAAATAAATTGCTAACTTAGCAGTCTATTAATTTAAAATATATTAATAACCATTATAACTTATTTTTAATAAACAATCACCATATCAATTAATGCATAATTACCTACCAAAAATTAGATCTTTTTAAAGACATAAACATTAATTAAATTAACATTATTTAAATCAGTCTAATACAGTGGATGGATGATATTAATTCTATTTAAGGCAGCCTGATATCAATCAATCTTCTCTTGACAATTAACCAATCACCCAACCAATCAATCAATCAACCAAACATCAACCAACATATCAAAATAATTATCGTCCTTAAAAATATTAGATATTAACTCAGTTTCAATTATTATATCATATCTTTCAAATCACTACAAATCTTATCATAAGTTTATTCTTGTTTTATATATAACCCATTCAAACAATTATACAATTCCAAAATCAAATCAAATATCCTTATTTCTTTTTTCTTGAATATTCTCTTAATAATTAACTTTGGCAATTAAAAAATATTTTTTGTAAATATTGTAAAATTGGAGTATTATATCAATAAATTGAAGAAGTTTATCAATTATAGTTAATCTAAAACTTTTTAGATTATAAGAATTCATTATAACTCTTTTATTAGAAAATGAAAATTAATAACAATATAGATAAGGAAGGATTTAATACTAAAAATAGGATAATTTACTAATTTAATTTAATCTACCTTGCCTACAACCAATTTTATAAATTTAATAAAATATAAAGTATAATAAAAATGAATTACTTAATTGAATTTTAATAAATGAATCAAATAAAAGAGTTATTAGATTCATCACGAATCTAGGATTGAGATAGGAGTTTGATATAGAAATTTATAAGAAATATTAAATAACCACTTTTGTTTGCTACATAATCAAAAATTAATAATTAATATTGTAAATCTTTGATTGATTATCCACTAATCAACTAAAAAAGTTAAAATTTAGTAAAGATAGTAAGTAGATTACAAAGCATCTGAATAATAGAAGGATAAAGGAGTATCTTTAATTAGTTAGTACAGCCAAAAAGCTATCAATTTAACTGTATTAGTAGAAATGGATACTCCATCAAAAGCTTAAGAAAAGTAAAAGTAGTTAAGAGAGATGCTACTTTAAACATCTATCCCAGACAATTTTAGAATAAATTTAGTAAATAATGAAGGGGATTTTACTTAAAAAGTAGAATAAGAACTTGAGAAGTAAGATGATACAAAAAAGAATAAAGAGAAAATAACTTTAAAAAAGCTCACTTTCTTCAAGAAGGAAGGAAATACTCCCAAAAGAAATAGTGTTATTACAAATGAATTACAAGATTAAAGCTAGGATAATAAAATTAATGCTCTTAAAAGATTTCGTAAAGCAGCTCTTGGAATTTAATTTGCAAATGCAATAGTTTTAGATCGTAAAGTATAGGGTAAAACAGGAATAGAGAAAGATACTATAGATATAAAAGATCCAAAAGATTGTGAGGTAATAAAATTTTTTCTAATTTCATATTTATGAAAGAATAGTATTTAGTAACTTAGATCCTTAATAAATTTTGAGGATTTCTTCTTACCACTGGTTATTTGATTAAACAATAAGAAAATATTTAAGACTAGTAAGTAATAAATATTTAAATCATAATTTGCTTTTCACTGGGCAAATATTATCAAAGTTATTTAAGCAATATAAAATACTCTCATTTATCTATTTATTTTAGATAGAAATATTTAATTCTTTTTTATTTTATAAAAATAGTTAGTTATAAATATTCTGAAAAAGAAGCAGAGGTCTAAAAAAGAATTCGCTTTTGTCAAAAAGGCAATTTAAAATCTAAATTTCTTTGAAACTAAGAAGTAAGAACTGGATTAAAAGCTTTATGATCAGCTATTTGATGAGCTAAAATATGAATTCTTTAAAAATGAAGAAGCAATATTTCATTATGGTAACCCTCCTATTCTACTTAGATTTTAATAGATTTTCATTATTTAATATTGATAATAACAGGAGAATATGGCATAAAGTACTACATCATATTAAAAGGTAGAGTTAAACTTTAAATAGAGTTTATATTTATGTCATCATCATCATATACTAATTAATAGGTTCTTGTTCTCTTTTAGTTCCAAAATATGGGGATGAACTAGATTCAAATAATCAGCTGAAGAATACTCCTTAAGAATTTTAGAGATTAAAAGAATTGTTTGAACAATATAAATCAGGAATAACATAAATAACATCGCCTTAATTAAAGCCTATTAATCTTTCATACCTTAGCTCCCCTTAATAAATACCCAGAGTTATTAAATCTATTCCTGAATTCTAAGAAGGAGATTTAGCATTAAATCCTAATGATCTCCCCTAACCTTCACACTAAAAGCAATAATTTTAAATTTAAATGTTTCCTTTAATTAAAAAATCTCTAAATGCAAGTACTAATTAAGTTAAATAGAATTCTAGATTAAGTAATCTTTTAATATGATATTGGAAGAAAATATTAATTCTAATTTAAAAAAAATAGTGAACATTTCAGAAAATCGTAGTAATATTGGAAATGAATTAAACCATAGTAATAGTAATTACTTAGACCTTTAAAAGAGCTAGTAAATATCGCCTAATTAAAAATTCCTTTCTTCGTAGACTATTCATAAATTTGATTTTAGTATGTATTCTCAACAAAACGATGCATTTACTAATTTTATTCACTTTTGTCTGCCTGACTTTAGTGTAACATGTGAATATTAGTAAGGAGATTCCTTTGGAGATGTTGCACTGCTTACCAGATCCAAATAGTAAAATTAATTAAGAAATTTGAGCATATTATATCAATATTTAAATTAATAAGACAAGGTACAGTTATATGTAAAGAGGATACTCACATTATGAGCTTAAGTAAAGAGAGTTTTGATCGTATTTTAGGTGAGTAATAAAAGTAAATCATAAAATAAAAGATAAAATTTTTAAAACAATTTTCATTTTTTGGGAATATACCTGATACTGCTTTGATGAATTTAATAAATTGCTTAAAATTTGTCTCATATAAAAAGAATGATTTAGTCTTTAAGGAATTGGATGATAGTTAGTATTTATACTTCATTATGAATGGTGAAATAGAGCTATCTTAAATGGTTGAAGTAAATGAAGATTAAAAAGAAGAACCAATCCCTTCGTTTAATGATGAATCATCTATAAATAAATATAAATTCCCTAGCCTCAATCATGTTAAATAAGAAAAATTGAAATAAAAGACTCTAAGAAGAATCAAATTTGCCTTATTAGGTGCTAACAATTGCTTTGGAGAGAAGGAAATCATTTAGAACTGTCAACGAACTCAAATGGCTAAATGTATATCCTAATAAGTTGATATTAATATGATCAAAAAAGATGTAAATATTCTATTTTAGATAAATTTATTTAGTCTTATTGTTTAAATAAAAAATAATCAAAGATGTTAATAACCTATTTGAAGTTATATGATAGTACTAAAAAGTTTGAGGAATTTAACAATTAAAAAGAAAGAGAAAGGCAAAAAAGAATAGAATAAGTTATAAAAGTATCAAATTAAATAAAGAAAATTCAATAAAGAGAATATTAAAAACTGGATTTTAAAACAAAATCATTAAAGAGTCACAATCCTTCTCTTCATGATTTAATTTCTCCTAAAAGTTCAATACACGACATCTCATAAATTGAAGGTACTCATAGTGTAGGTAACTCTATGATATTAAATAATCTAAGAAATAAGCTTTATATTTCTCCTCCTCCAGAAAAGATTGAAGAGAGGGAGTCTAATAAATCATAGCCTTACTTTAGATTGATAGATTAACCAAATAATTCTTAAATAGCACCACCTTAAAATAGATCGCTACATAGTCCTTCTCCAGAAATGATGTTAAAAGAATTATCTAAATAAAAATTATTTGAATAAATTAAGATGATTTCTAAGAAGAAAAGAAAAGTTTATAACTAACTTAAAAACGTCTAGAGTTCTGTTTCTTTAGACCATAATATATAACAATTGACTGAAGAATAACCAAAGCATCACAAAGCTAAAAAGAAAATAGAAAAACTTGAAATTATTTTTGATTATTTCTTCGAGTAAACTCCTATTCTGAATAAATTATTTGCTTTAAAAGATCCTCCTAAACGTAAACCATTACTTAGCTAATCTTTAGAAAGTAACAGCAGGATAACTAATAAAATAGTAATTTTTGAATTATTTTTTAAAAATTGAATTAACTCCTCCAATATTTAAATAGATTGATTCGATTACTCATAGAGGCGATTAAACAATCTCTACCTAAAGGAATAAGTCTATGCTAGAAGATTACATTATTCCTACATTTGCAGATTAAGTGATTACATCAAGAAAAGATTTGGCTTAATCTTCCACTTTAAATAATTATACCCACATAAATTCTATTTCAACAATTTAAAATGAAGGACCTACTATAACATCAAGAAAAGAAATCCTACCTATACTAAATAAAGGCATTGAAGATTAATTACCTAAATTAAAAGTATTAGTTTATGGAGATGAAAATACTTCTCTAATTGCTGACTCAACTAAGATATACTCATCTTAAGCTCTAAAATAGTAGCCAGTATATTTAAACAACCCTAAAACTCAAAGAAACTAGGCTAGGAGTTTATCTAAAGAAAAGAATATACATGTCGAAAAACAAAAAAAATAAGGAAAGGATAAAAACTTAAGTTAAAGATCATTTTAAGATATAATATAGCAAAAGGATTCTTTATTGCCTAATGAATTAAATTCTTAAGAAAATCTAAGTAGTTCAAGAGCACATTCTTTTTCAAAATAAATCTAAAATAACCAGCCTTCATTTCTATCTGCTAGAAATAGCATTGGCATAGAAAGAAAAATCATACCTTCTATTTTCTCAACTCCCCTTCCTTTACCAAAATCACCTGCACATATCTAAGAATTTAACTTTCCTTCAGCAATTCAATCACCAATTTCTGCTTTTAATAATGTTAATGGTTCTTTTTCTGCTAAAGGATTTGTTTCATTAAAAAAACTTAATAAAAAGAAATGAAAATATTTAAATTAAATAAATTTATTATCCTTGTCTATAAGCTCTTTACACTAAATTATGTAATTATTATCACATTATAAATCTGTCCATAATTTTTCTTTTAAACTTAAATTACTTTAAAATTAAAAAAAGTATCTTTTAAGACTATAACAAAATGAACATTTTTATAATTCAAAATTAAGAAAAAAATAAATAAGAAAATCTTGTAATATTTTTGTAACATTATGATTTAATTAATAAACTCTCTTGTCTAAATAATTAATATAAAAAAAAGAATTTGATATTTAGTATTAGGAGTTATGGAGGAGAAATTAGTAATTCCTTAAATTGATTTTAAGTAACTGTTAAATTGTGATCTACATACAATGGTTATATGTTAGTTTGATCAGAAATATCTTAATAGAATAGCTCCACTTACTATAGGTAAGATAGTTTTATTAGATCTTTGTAAATCAAATGCTTAAGACATTTAAATTGTTTTGAGTTTTATTAGTAAGCATAGTAATAATTGGAAGGGGATAGAAATAAATTTTACATTTTAAAATAATATTATGCATCCAACCATGTTCAAAAAAATATCATAAGGAATATCCTTTATGAAAAATGTTGAATCCCTTTGCATAACTATGGGTGGAGTGTATGTAAGCCGCTCTTGGGCAGAAAATCGTATCTAAGAATTTTAAGAATACCATACGGTTAATTGTGGATGGTTTTATTAGTCAGAAAATATAAAAGATTTGGTATTACAATTTGGAAAAATAGTATCTCTTTCTCCTAATTTAAAAAGAATATGGGTAGATTTTTGCAATCTAGGAGATGAATGCAATTGCTTACTTCCTTATCTTACTATTCTTAATAGGAATTTAGAAAATTGTTATTAGTTGTAGGACTATCTTTATAGTATGAATCATTGTGATATCAATGACGAAAATGGGGATCTGACACAATTTCTTTCCTCGTTTGAATGCTTGAAGAATAAAAAACATTTAAGAAAATTTATTATGAATATTGCTAACTGGACTTTGAGTTATGATAACATAAGCTAGATATCATAAATCTTTTCTAATTATCTCACTTAAGATAAATTGAATTTTGAAGAATTTGAGTTTGACCATTCCAAAATCCAGCTAATTTAAGTGGTTGATAATAAATTAAATGAAGTCTAGCTTTATTTCAATAGTTTTCAAAAGCTAATTGACTGCCACTATAAATCTTTAAAAAAGTTTTACTTCTCAATTGCAAACTATTAATTGAATTTAGAAGATTTTGATGAGATATAAAAGATATACAACCATTTATCTAAATGTATTAATCTTTAAAGGCTATGTTTAAGATACAAAAGTGATTTTTCATCTCAAAATGTAGTTGAAAAAGATTTTTATCGATAATTAAAGAAAATAGCACAACTAAAACATTTGAAGCTATGTTTTATAGATACTAATTGTAAATAAAATAAGGAACCATGTTTAAAAAGAATAATAGATTTTCTCAAACTATTAGAAGAAAGAAGAAATAAAATATCAGGCAATTTGATTATATAGCAGGCTATTAGTAAAGAAAATTTAAATTAAATCTACAGGTCTGATATTTTGCAGTAAATGATTTATATATGTGGACTCAATAAATTAATTTTATCAAATTCAAATTTTGATGCTAAATGAAAATAATAGTCTTGCAGATTTATTATTTTAAGGATTATCCAGTAAACCGATTAGAGGATATTAAAAATAAAATAATAAGGAGTACTTTATTTGAAAAAGAAAATTAATAAAGAAGAATATGATAGAAAGTATAATTTTCATCATTTTTTATTTACTTTAAATCGAAAATGTATTAATTTTCAATAGAAGGGATTCTTTACTACTCCCTTTAGATTAATACTAAAACCTAAAATATTACTGATAGAATAAATTAAATAGAGATTCAACTAGTACTGTAGGTTTGATCTATTTCTAAAATTAATAATTTTAATATTTCTATTGAGAAGAGAAGAAATAAACATTTAGATTAAAATTTAAGTATATATCTACTAAAGTAATGGTATTGATATCTTTTATTAGATAAATCTTCTTTGACCCGATAAACTAAGAATGAAGATAACACTGTTAAAGATTGTTAAATCTTTTATTTCAAAAAATGCTTCATGGAATAAATAAAAAAAGATTTTTATTGAAATTCTTCATTTATAAATAATAACATAAAATAAATTTCTAATTTGTAGCACTAATAATTGATAAACTAATGTTATTCGATATTTTATTTAGGTAAATTTAAAAAAATATAAAAATGAATTAAATAAAATATACCATGGATTCTCATTAATTAAGGCCATATTTAATTAAGGCCATTTTTGAAGAATTTTTCTGTAAGACCCTATAAAGGTGGGTATAAATAGGTTTTGGGTAGGCCTTAATATATGAACCTTTACTGTATATATTTAAAAAATTATTTGCAGATGTTTTAGTAAAATGCTAAATTTATATTTTATTAATTAAACTTAAAAAACAATTTTTCTTAATTTTTTAGAAGATTCTTAAAAACAAAAGGATAGACACATGACAATAAATACTTATTAGTTATTAAAATAGATAATTATTAAAAATTTAAATTAAATTCGAGAATAATCTGAAATATTAAAAGAATAATATAAACATCTGGAACTAACAGTTAATCCTAATTAAAAATTTTATTAAATTTAGGTAAATTAGATAGATATGATTAATGATAGGAGAGCAAAACAGGTTTTTTATTCATCCTTACTCATAGATAAGGAAAGTGAAATTATTAAATAATTTTAGGAATTGTTTGTTTAGAATTTTATCATAATTTGGATTTGACAATAATTAAATAATGCTCTATTAAGACTACATAATAATAAATACAAAAAGAATCTATAAAATTTAATAATAATTTTAATTTTTTTACATTTTTGGATAAAATAGAGATATATTTATATATAACCATTCTATTAAAAATCAAACTAAGGTAATCAAAAGAAAAGAAAATTTATTTATAATATTATTAGGAACATTCTGGAATCTTTAAAATAAAAAAAATACATCTGGAACTATCAGTTCTACTAAATTAAAATTTGTTTTAATAATATTTAAGGTAGACAAAGTTATTAATAGTAGAAAGGATAGTAAAACAGGTTATTTATTCTTGCTTACTCAAATCTACTTAACTAATTAGGAAGCAATATACTAAATACTTTGTAAATAAGAAAAATCTAGATTCTACTTTATTTTAAAAGCCTATTTAATTCTTACTTCTTAAATTTTTCTAAATTGAGAAATAGTATCCTCAAATTATCTAACCCCTATGATTTAATAATTATTTATAATTGCTAAAGATTTGGAAATAAGATTAAACTCCACAAAATAAATAAACTACTTCTCTAATATAACAATCTAATGAAAACAGATAAAACTCAAACTTAAACACAAAATTAAAATGGTGAATAGGAGCATTGGCTCTGTTAATTATAGGACTATATTATATTTGATTTATTTGGTGGTTCTAGAGTTTGCCAAATTAGGTATATCATAAATACTTTCAAATTCCTCACATTCTTTTATATTATCTTCCTAATGTGGCTATTTTAGAATTTTTCACAGGGAGTTTACTTATATGCAGCACTTCATGGTAGCTATGGATGGTTATGGGTATTCAAAGATCTAACTTTCCCTGATAAAACTTGGTAGAGATATGTTACATTTGGTTCCTTCTTAGTTTTTGTATTTGGAAATCTTCTTTTTTGGTCAATGCCTGTAATTATGATTAGTGGATTGGGAGTCTAAAACCCAACTAAAGAAAGACTAGCTGTGAGTGTAATAATAATGTTATTTGGTTCAGCTTTAATGCTTGTTGCAGATGCTTAAAAGACTTTTACTTTAAAATATAAATAAGGTAATATAGTAGGATTTATTAGATTTTATTTTTTAACAAATAAAGCTCCTTATTTGACAAAATAAGAGAAATTTTATTTGTTAGATTGTTTAGAATTGTAAGGTTGTTATATTAATTTTATTACTATATAATAAAAAGGTTTAATAAGTGATGGAGTTTTTAAGTACACTAGAAATCCTAACTATTTAGGAGAAACTATGATTTATCTTTCCTTTGCAATTGCCACTGGACATTGGCTATCTTATGCTATTGTTTTATTATAAGGAGGTCTCTTTTTTAATGTTATGACAAAAGTAAAAGATATTAGAAGCTACTCAAGAAAAGTAGGTTGGGAAGAATATCGTTAAGTATCAGGAAGATTCTTACCTAAATTTACTAGAAATACTCTTTTAAGCTATTCAATATATGGGTTGATTGCTTATCTGATCTACTTTGATTATTCTCATGGAGGAGTTATAAATTATCTTAAAGTTTAGCCTTCTTAATGATAAAACTTACTTTGTATATAATTTAAGAATTAATTTATCCAAAAATAAATTTTTTAGGATAATTATTTCAGAAAGTAATAAGTTTATATCTATCTTTACATGAGTGATTTAAGTAATTAATATTTTTCATAATAAATTTAATATAAGTTTGCTGTTAATAAGTAGTATTATTTAATTTTAACGAAATAACAAATTTAAAATTAATAGTTATTAAATTTAATAAAAAATAATAACCATTATTTTTTTATACTCAACTCTTAGATAATTTGTAAATCACTTACTTACTTACATTAATCTAAATTGATTTATATATATATATATTTTTTTACTTCTCATTTAAGACTGAAATTATAAAGTTATCCCTATTTTATAAAATAAAAAGCAATATTTAATTAGATTAAATATTATATTCTCTTAATAGATTCATTAAAGGATTTATGCATTAAATTAAGTACATAAACTATAATCCTTAAACAAATTAATTAATACTAGGAATAAATATTATAATTATAAATGAATAACGAATAATAATTTAAAGATGAAAAACGATTACCTTTGTTTAAAATTAGTGCATTTTATCATCCTAGGAGAAAATTATCAACAGGAACGGATCCTATAGTAAAGAAATAGCAATAAAATACTTCATACTCCTAAGAAAAAACCTCCTAATTCACAAGGACTGGTGCGATTAATACTAGGGAGTCACAAAACTTTTATGATATATATGATGTGAATACAAATAACACATCGAGAGGTTCTTTATAAATTCTATCTTCTAGAAGGAGGACAAATAGTGTTTAATATAAAGGACCAATCAGCTAAGTTGGAAATAGTAACAACAACAGCGTTTTAATACAAGATCAACAGTAATAATAGCCACTATTTGTACAACAAATACCATAAGTAAATCCATAACGACTATATCCAAATGGAAGAAAAAGTTTGAACAAAATTCCTTATCATCAATTATACGATTAAATAAGTAATCCCATTAATATAAATAAACTACATCTCAATCAAAGATATAAACATTTGAATACTAAATAATCAAACACAGAACAGAAAACTGAATCTTAAGATCCTTTAAACTAAGGATCATTCACTTTATAAGTATAAAAAGTTTATTCCAGTAATCCATCTAGCTTTAGGCAATCTTAAACTTAAGGAAACCCAGAAGGCGGAGGAGGATATAGAAATAAAAGAGAATATATGAATGCCTCAAATTCAGATGAGAAACCTGAATAAATAATTATCAATAAACTACTAAATAATAGCGGTATAAGAGGGAATTTACTTTAAAACAATGAAATGGATACAAATTCAAGAAACAATGGGTTTTATTCAAGTAGAAAAATATTATTAAAGAAGGTTGTTTCTATAACTAATGAATCAGATGGAGAAGAAGAGGAAGAAAATAAATAAATGGGATAAGAAGATTCTAAAAGTTATTTAAAGGATACCGAATGTTATTAAGCTAAAACTTATACTCCCAGAAATAAGAGACATATGCTCCTGTATGGGAAAGAAATACCTAATTAGAAAGTATCTAAATCATGTAAATAAATTAAAATATAAATTTGTTATTTTTCAACCACTAATTAAGTTAATTAAATCAATCAATGTAAAAAGTGTATTTACACATGAGAGAACGAATAATGCATAATTATTACTGAACTATCTATCATCTAATTTAACCTAACATTTATTTCATATGATAATAGGTTAAAGAAGAAGTGAATCTCCTAATAAATCCTAGCTACTCCTGATGAAGACTCTCAATTAACATGTACAATATATAAGAAAGAAAAAAATCCAACCTATTGATTAAGCATAATCCATTTATTCTTAAAATGTGACAAAAGAAGAAAAAATATAATTCAAAGAAATCCTTGTTAAATTATTAAATTATGAGAAAGATATGACAGATGATTAGATTTAGATAGCTTAAATTAATTAAATAATTTAAGAGAAGATGAAATCAAAATCAAATTTAGAAGCGATAGCCTTCTAAGATGACGAAGTATTAAAGGAAAGAATCAGAAATTTGATATAGCAAAAGCATTTGAAGATGAGTGGGGTTGTAGAGAATTTAAATTCATTCTAAGAATCCTACAGACATATTTAATATGGAATGTTAACAGAAGATAAGCTTTACAATATGATTGATGAGGTAGCATAAAAATAAAATGGTAAAATAGTTTTCAACTTTAATAATAAAATTTAAATTAATATTTAAATATATTCAGGTTAAGGACTAAAAGGATAGGAATTGTTAAAAAATATGATTAGGAAAGTACAATTCGCTTAGAGGATTTCTTTTACAAATAAATAAAAGCTTTAAAATTAAGGCTCTATGATTTCATCCGATGGTTCTCCTACTTCTCGTATTTTATTAAATGATAGCATGTTTTAGAACTCTCCTATGCATAGTATAAACTCACCTATGAGCAGCCCATACATGAGTAAAAATTAAAGATCTGAGTTCTATTAAGCTGTGGGTATAGATGATCCTAAATCCTATATGAAGAATAAAATTAATATGCTTTAGAATTTATTCTAAAAGAAAGTATAAAGTGATTAGGAAGATGATAGAGATTTGATTGAAGGAATGATGAAATGTTGGAAATTTGATAGAAAGGGAAGGATAAAAGTTAAGGGGTTCTAAAAGAAAAAATCAAAAAAATAAGATATTTATTCAGCCGACAGAATTTCTCGTAAGTATGCTTATCTTAGATAAACAATCAAAGATTTCTTCAATAAATGTGATAAAATTGAAGTCAGCCCTGCTTTAGTATTAATTTCATTCAATTAAAATATCATTTATTTATTTAATCTAAAAAATAGGCATTAGAGAATAAATACTTTAATTCTCTTCCCTTTACTCGTCCTGGTAGCTTCGTTTTGTTTAAATCCCTAAAAGAAGGAAATTTAGAAATTGTCAACAAAATGCTCAAAAGTAATTTAGAATTCATTTATGAAAGAGATCATGTAATAGATTATAATTAACATTAAAATTAATTTAATCATACCTAATTATATTTATTTTCATTAAACTTTTAGCTACTATAAAACTGCCTTCACATTGCGATATAAAAGAAATTTAGAAATCTTTCAATTTGGTTAATACACAAGGGAATTGATTTTGATTTAAAGGATGTTGCAAACAAAACACCAGTAAATATTATTATATTCTCATTTAATAAGGTCAATAATCATTTTAATTTCCAAATAGCTTTATTATGCTATTAAGTAAAAGATGTTTGATGTTGCTAAGTATCTTTTATTTAGAAGAGCTTCCCCATGGTCAGATAATTCAAAGTATAGATATGATTAAATTACAAGTAACTCAGCTATAATTAGATGTGTCAAAAAAGCAAAAATGGTATTTATTATAATATTTGAAATGTAAATCATTTAATAATTTAAAATATAAATAAATAGATTGATTTATGTGGAAAATTATGTAAGGAAATAACCTAGAAATAAAATTGGATAAATTAAAGAAAAATATTTTATCTGGATTAATACTGCAGAATTCCCGGAGAACTTGATTGCTTAAGGCCAGATGAAAGATAAATTATCGAAGAAGAGAGAAAAAAAGAAGAATAAAAGGATGAATTATTATTAATAAATTGAAAGACATGAAGGTTTTAGTAATTATTAATAAGAGAAGTGGAGTAAATATTTATCTATTTATCCATCCATTTTTTAGTATATTTTATACTTTAATTTAAGGTTTGTTATGTACTGTATATAATTATTTATTCAATTGTTAACATTAATTTTTCTTAAAGATAAAAATTATTCCACCATCGGTCTACTCACAGCAGTATTAATATATTCATAAACATATTTATCATGATATTATAAAGCAGTGGCTCTATCTTTGTATTTTGCCTATTAATATAAATTAAATATTAGCAATTCCTCAAGAAATTTATTTATTATTTCTTTTTTATAAAATAATTCCAATATTAGGTATTTTCTATTTTTATAACTTTCATTCTCAGCTATATTTGTAATTTATCATCAATTATTTTACCTCAAAACCTGTTATGTCGCAATATTTTTTCTAAGGTTTAAAAGGAGGAGGACCTTCAATTGACATATCTATTTTAAGAAATAATCAATTACTAATCAATAGAAATAAATGAAATATAATTTACAATTAATCTTATTTCTCGATGTTAATTCTGATGCACAAATTTACTTTAAATTCTTATTTTATCTTTGGCCCTTAGAAACTTTTAATTCTTTCTTTCTCTAGTGCCAGTTCTAATTCTTGAAGGGAAATACTACTTTTTCAATTTCCATTTTCTTACAATATTCCTTTTTGGATTTTAGAAAATATCAATATTATTATTGTTTTTAAATATAGTGAATTATTTTGGCGCAAAGTTATTGAGAGATTGATAATAACTGGTGTTAGCTTTTAATAATAAGAAAGCCTTCTAATTAAATAATAATGCAAGATTAAGCATTTTGGTAAAGAATACAAAGTATAAAGAGATACAAATTGTATAAATACAACAAAATAAAATATATAGCTAGCAAGCAAGCAAACCAGTAAGCCAGCTCTTTTTTAATAATAAAATAATTGTATGTGCTTTAATTAAGGGTAATAAATAGGGAAAAAATATTAGAATTAGTAGTTTTAATTGAAATTAGAACAATATCACAATGAAATGAGCTTTATATACATCTCTTAACACTCTTCTGGTGTTCTATTTGGAAGATGAGTAGCTACTTCACTCCATTTACTAGTTCCATAAACTTCTACAAGTTTGATTAAAACTTCTTTATCCCTTAATTCCCATTTAGAAGAACCTAAACTCTACACTTTTTATTCATCTTTTTAAGGCTTTTATATAATAGAAGGTTTTTATATTTATTATTAAGCAGCTTTTTCTACAAGCTTTTATTCATCAAACTTTTACTAAATTTGTTTACTTATAATTTAAGAGATAATTGCCTTCTTCTTATCTACTACTAGTAGTATATCCTATTTATTAGCTATTTGCTAAGGAGGGGAAGGGTTTATAATATTCTTTTCTAATTATCCATTTTTATCATAGTGTTGTGGATCATCTACATGCTTTTTTTGAAGATTAATAATCTAATTCTAAGAAACCAATTAATCCTTTTCCATATATCTTTTCTCTAGAGGAATATTATTTTTAAATTTTATTTAATGTTCTATTAGGTTATCATATTTTTTTATTTGAGCATTACTTCTCTATTCATGTTATGATTACGGTCTAGAAAAGATTATTTTCTAGATTTAATTTTTCTTTTAATCCTACTCTCCTAACAATTATTCTTTTTCTATTTTAGTCTAATCTTTAGAATGATGCTATTATAAGTAGTTTTTATTTTCATCTCTATGAACTATCTTATTGACTCTTAAAGGGACATTTATATCATCATAAAGCTAAAATTCTTTTTATTTTATTTCTTATCCTTCCTCTTAAGGTATTTCAGAATTCTTTTTCTTTTTGTATTTTTCTAAATACCCAACTTCTTGTTTTTGTAGTACATTAGTTTAAGGACTAGCTTTGGATTTCTTTATAGGAGAAGGCACTACTTTCTAGATTTATTAAGGACTACTTCCCTATTTTCCATTCTATAAAGGAGAAGATTCTTGTTTTTATTATGGATTGGATATTTTAGGAGATTTCTTTTGAGGAGAATTCTCAACTTTGTTAAATGTGAATTCCTTCATTAACACTGCATCTATTAATTTTTTTTTGAGATTATCATCATTTACTTAATTATTTTCTTAATCAGCTTATCTCACCTTCTTTATAGTATGATACTTGGCCTTCCATAATTTTTAAATCTTTAAAGTTGCTCTATGTAATTCTTCCCCACCTTCATCGACAAAATTTATGAGAGGACCATTAAATTTAATAATGTCATTTGATAAACTTAATTTATCAACTTCTAATGGCTTTTCACTCCAACCTTAAACGATCAAAAGATCATTTTCATTTTATTGATGCTATTTAATGTTCGGAGAAACCTAATATGATGTAATTAATAATAAATTAATTTCAATCCTTATATTTCTTATGTGTAGAGTTTAAATTACATCATTACTATTAAGATTATTTCCCTTTTGACCTTTCTTTTTATTGATCTAGCTTATTTTGCTTTTCTTTTTTCTAAAAATAAAGATATATTATTGCACTAATACTAACTAAGTATATAATGAATTTATTACTCTTAGTCATAAATTTGCTTCATAGCAACTTAGACATCTTTAGCCTGCTAATAAAGGGCATCGTCTCTCTTAATGTTATTATAAAATATGTCTTTATTTTAAGAATTCTCTTACTTAGCCATCTATATACTTCTATCTTTTTTTAAACTATTTGATCAAAATTTAAAATTTGTAATAATATCAAGTTATAAATCAAATTAAATTTTTTATCAGAAACAATAGAAAAGAAGATCTAATAATAATAGAATTCAAATTAGATATAATATAATTGAATTTTATGCATTAATTGCTAAGGTCACTCTATTCTATCAATCTTCATATTCCCTGTCATCTTAATTCTTATCATTTTCAATAGTTTTTGTAAATCTTCTTTTCAAAAAATTTTTTAATCAATCAAAATGTATCTGTTTATTATTACTAATTAATTTATATTCTACCAATTTAAAAAAATTAAATAGAATTAAATAAGTAAAATAACTTCAACTTTTATTGATCAGAGTTAAAGTTCCAATTATTAAAAGTAGATTTATTAAAATTATTCGTTAAAATAAAAGTTAACTGGATTAAATTAAGCAGATACCTACTTTAAAAATAAAGTTTTTAAGAATGAAAATTTTAATCAATAGATTTTATGGATATTTCATCTTTATTAATTAAATTTTCTTAAAATATGTCTGATAAAATATATTCTGATTTATTAGCTATTTAAAGTAAGTTACAGATATATTATTGCTCTATTTAGTCATTATTCGATAAAAAGAATTAACATTTAATATTAATTACTTCATTCATAAAAAATCACCATAAATATTTAGAAATCTATCAAATTATTTACAGGAGATTACATTGAACATATTTAATTAATTTTGATTTGCTATTGACAAGAAAGATAATAATAATCAATTAAATTAATCAACAGAAAAATTAAATTAAAGTTTAGGAGAATACAGATTAAATGATGCAAGTTCTGTTTATTTTAATCATTTTTATTAGAAATATAATTGCAATCGATCCATATATATAATCAAACTCTTGCTCCTCAACTAAAGTTGATTTTAATTCAGATACTCCACAAGAGTAATTATCTGATTTTATAGTAGATTTTAATCAAGAGATTTTATACACTGTGCAAAAAGATCAGTATATTAGATTATGGGATTATTCAAGCACTATAATGATTAAATCTATATTAGTAGAAGAGAATGTACATCTCTATAAAATAGTTCATATTATGGATTCTTAGTCAATAGGAGTACTATCACTAGAAGGAAATTATTTTGAATTAGATTCAGAGAGATTTATATTAACAAAATCATATCACTTTGATTAAAATGTTTAATGTGACAAGTGCGTGATTGATGTGAAAAGGAATATAATAGTCACCATTAATCAGTTAAATAAAGTAAAAATTATTTTTTATTTATCATAAAATCATTTGCTTAAAGTTTTAAATATTTGATTAACATAGGTTTTAATACTAGATCTTAATCTTGGGAGTACTATAAGTTATGAGCTAGCTGGTTCTTAGTTTTTATAGTTTTTCTTTTACGAATATAAATAAGGGATTATTATAATATAAGATATAGCATTGCAATTATTTTATATGGAATATAAAGGTGAGAAGATATAAAAATTATAATAGAGTATTAATTATCCTATAAAATAGCTAGTTAGTGTTGCAGATAATATGTATGTTATTATAGTTAAAACAATTGGCGACATTAACCCAAATAAAGCTTACAGTTTGAACTTACAGAATCTATAGAGCCCTTAATATAAAGAAATCAAGGATAGCAAAGATTAATTAATAAATGCTTTTGGAGTAGTTTAATATCCAAAGAATTAATAATCTCCAAATAAAATAATAGCAGCATTATTTGCTGAAAAAACAATATACTTGTATGATCCTTTCAAGCAAGTAGTATTAGATACAATATAAAGTAAAGATTATATTATTTCACTATTTCATTGGGAAAAAACTGGATTAATATACCTTGACTCCTCTTTTAAATTAATATTTGTCTCTAATCAAAACTAGTATATCTAACTACCTATGCTCAAATAAGATAGATTACTCTAATAAACCTATTTTATTAAAAATATCTAAACTACTTCAATCACTTCTGTGAATTTAATTAATGATAAAATATTTATCTCTTACAACTACCCTAATCTAAGTGCTCTAGTATACAACATAGGAGGAAAGCTTGAAAAATTATTTGGATATCTTCATTACCAATAGAATTTATTAAATCCAAATCCAAATTTAATCTAAAAACTTTAAAACTCATTAGATGAATCTGCTGATTATTACAACCAATATTATATTCAAGAGATGAAAGTAGAGACTAAAGATTAATATATTGTAAAATATTATTTGAATTTGGTCGAGGTTTACTATAAAGGAAGTCTCTTATATGAAATAGTTGAGGATAGTTTAATTGTTCACTTATCCTTTACTGTTTTAACTCCGTATAATTGGCTCATTATGAGCAAATAAAATTAATATATATCAGTGAGATATTTATAAAGTGGTATTTAAACTAAACTTTTATATCAAACAAATGGGTTAATTACAGGAGGACTTCTGTCAAAGGATGAATAGATCTACATTTCTTATGGAATTAAATCAATATCGTGTAAATAATTTAATTTAAAGCACTTAAAATTATTTATTTTTTCTTTTATTTAAGAGAATATTATGATCTGGGATCTAACTACAATGAAAGCCACATATTTAAAAACTGATGCAACAATCTAAGACTAGTAAATCATTTAACCAATTATTATTTAATTTTTACAATATTATTTTATTTAAAGAATAAAGCGTGTTATAATTAGTGATGATAACTCTATTATTGTTCTCCAATACGATACATTGATTTAGATAAAATATTTGGACATTTAAACATAAAGTTTGACTTTGATAGGTTCTCACTCTATATCAAAGACCTAAAATATTATAAATTATACAAAGCTAGATTATAAAAATTAATATGTTATTGCAAGTATAATGAATATTTCTCGAGTAGAAACAGATCTAGTTAGCATTTACTATGATGTGAATTTAAAAAAAATATCAGTAGCTTAGCCTTTAACTATTTCAAATCTACTAAGAAATATTTTATTGCAGACTAATTTAATGATAGCTATCATATTTGATAGTGAAAATACCTATAATTTCTCTTTTTTTAACTACGAAAAAAACAAATAAATCCTTTGCACTGCTAGTTATCCTTTTGAGAGTATAAGTGTAATGGATTAGACAAGGTTACTACTCTTTTCGAAAATAGAAGCTTAAATTTTCAATATCAATAACTCTAATAGTTGTATTTTTTAAAAATACTATTAATTAAACTTAAGCAGTAACGGATTTAATAAAGGAGATTAAATCACCTAAATTTATTTTTAAAGAACTTACTAATCAATAAATTCTTTAATTGGAATAACATCAAAATAAACAGCCTTTTGGCTTCAAATATTCAGCAATCTATTTAATTTTGTTTAAGTAAATTTAGAATCGAGTGAATTACTAATGACAGGATAGATAGCAAATAATAATAGCATTCTTATGGTAAATAAAACAGATAATAGTGTTTTTAGTGCTGAGTTATTTAATTAAGACGTTTATTAAGTTTTTAGTAACTCCAATTTTAAATCGCAGAATATTAGTAATGTGTATTACATTAGCCTTTAAAATATGATTGTAGTTACATAAGAATAAGTTACTATCGTTCATAGAAAAAATACAAATACTGTAAAAAGCTTAAAAGATAATACTTTTGGAAATCCACTTTATTGTGTTTAAAATTCTAAATATTTTGCTATCCTTTATGCCAACCTAACTCATTCTCAGGTTGTTATCTATCTAAAATAAAATTCTCTTATCTATTTAAAAATTCTATAAAAAGCAACCAAAATATCTAATCTCTTATTTCTTCCTTATGATGAAAATATATTATTTGTTACTTATGATTAAAAAAAGATAATTCAATCTTTTAATATTAGCTCCGACACTTCAGAAGCTTACTCAACTTATTTATCTTTATATATTATTTAATCAATTGGGTCTATTGAAAATGATTAAAGCGAGAGCAATTTTCTCTATTTATATACAAAATCAAACATAATTAAATTAAAATCTGAATAATTATACGAAAAACCATAGTTTTCCTCATAGCCTTTAATTACTACTTCAAAACTCAGTGTAGTTTATCAAATAAATTCTTATGATTTAAATAATCAATAAAACGACACATAATTCCTATCTTTCTAGCTTGATCCTTACCATAAATTGATATGGCTTTCTGATAATTATGGGAATTTATCTATCGTTTCTGCAAAGACTTCTTTAATAGTGTTTTAATTTAAGAAAACATTAACTTTAAATTAAATCTTTATTAATACATAGATTACTTAGACGAAAGCCATTTTTTGTGATAAAGAAACTTGCTTAATATTTTCGAAAAAAGAAGATTTAAGTGATGTTCAAAATGATTAAGCTAATGAGTCTATTAGCATATAAGAAGAAATCGAATTTAAATCATAATAAAATGAAAATAGTAAAATCATAATAGAGTAAGCTTCATTTAAGAGTATATCATATAGGACTTATTATGGTATTAAGAAACTTGTCTACCATGAATTGAGCTAGAAATATATAGTATGTTATGGTACACTCAATATTGATATCTATAACTCTGAAGGTCAGCATACACAAACTATTAATGATTATTTTGATAAGTATGATTATTGTTAGAATGTATTCATTGATTAATTCTATAACTAATTGCATATATTTGGATAAGCTCTGTATAGAATAATGGATTTAACTCAATTCATACATAAAGTTAGTTATTAAAAAATATAAAATATGCAGAGAAGCTTTCGCTCAATTGTTGTTGATAACTAGCAACAACAGTAAAATGAATTCGAATCAATTTAAGATTTGAAAATAAAAACTAATAATTAAGTTAATATTTATTTGGCTACTCAAGATGAGATTTTGCTTAAATATAGCACTTAAGAGAATAGATATAGAACAGCCTCTTATATAAATAAGCTTGAAAATATCTATAATTTTAATGAACATGCTCTGCTAGCTTAATCTAAGAACTCTCTTGTTATTCTCCCTAAAGTAGAGGGCAGTTTCTAACCAAAGATATATGAGTTTTAGGAAATATCTTAAGTTTTAATAAATAAATAATAGATTTTAATTGTGTTTAAAAAAGTCTATGTTTCTTTACTTGATTTAGACTTAGAGCACAGTAGCCTTTAAATTAGGTTTAATTAAATATTTACAGAAAGTATTATCACTCATGCTGCTTTCTAAGACAATCTTATACTCTTGATTGATATTTTAAATAATATGTATGAAGTAAATGCTATAGATAAATCTATCATAAAAACTATCCCATCAACTTCAACTATCTAACTTCCTTAATACATTGAAAAAGTATTTTTTATAAATTCATTTCATTAATTAATTTGTTTTCTTAGCTCTACTCAAGAAGTTGTACTCTTAACAAGAAAGAATAATTCGTAGATGCTTTTACGAATAGATCATACAATAACAAATGTTATAGATGGTTAATATGGAGATCTCAAAGATATTTAATTTGATGATAAATATAGAATTATATACTTAGTGTATGATAGAGTAGCAAGAGCGAGAATCTATTAAATAAGTTCAAATTATAGAGAATTAACTTTTATTAAGTAGTTATACTTTCCATCTCATGAAAATAGTATTAAATTAAAAAGAATCAGTAACACTAAATTACTTGCTCTAATCACTCCTTTTCACATAGCAATTTACACGGATTATACTTTTGAATTTGTGTAGCAATTCAGGTCTAGCTAGGGATTTTCTTCCTCATCTATTTTCTTTTTATCTGTTACTTAATCAAATTCAAATGACCTATTAATAAATCAAGACCTCTCTTAGACAAAACACTTTTTTAGCATTTGTACTAAAACATAAATGGTTCTATACTCGTATAATAGTAGTGATTAATAGAATTTTAAATTTATTAAAGCTTTAAGTTAAAATTCTCCTAAAATTTTATCCATGAATTATGACGGTTTGTAAGACAAAATAGAAATTATAATATATAGTAAATAAAATATTTTATCTACTACAATAGCTGTTTCTTAGTTGCAACTATTTTAATTTTAATAGAAGATGTGCTAAGAGACTCTTAGTAGTCTTAAGTATATTTAAATTTAAAAAGTTTTTAGAGAGATAGAAGAGAGTAATAAATATTAGCAACTTTAGATTGCTGATTATTAGTTTGTAATTGATGATCCTAACCTTAATGACTTTAATATCTTTTGGCCAAGTTTTAAATATTAGTATACTTTAAATATAACTAGCAAGGATTAATAATCTAAACCATTGTTTGACTTATAAAAAGAGTTTTTATCTAATCTCTAAGCTTAAAATTTAATTATCTAAGGAAGGACAATTTTTACATCTTCTAAATAAGTTATAATTTTCAATGATAAAAAATAAATGAAGAAACTTAAGTCATTAATAATTAAAGATTGCATTTTTGAGTACAACAATGGTGATAATAAATTAATTTTAATAGTATAAAATATGGATAAGTTTTTAGTAAGTTAATCTAAGCTAATTACTCAAATTGCTATATAAGACAAGCCTTTATTGAATATCACTAATGTTAGCCAAGTAAGTATAGATGATTTCACTACTACAAATTTTACTATAGAAGCTCCAGCTTTAATATCTGTATTTGGATCAATGAATTCAATAGTTAATTTCAAGTAATTAAATTTTTCCAAAATTAATGTGAAAGGAGATACCCTTTTGGTTTTTATGTAACTTAAAAACCTCACCATCACTGATTCTGCTATTGAAGAAAACTATTTTTAAAATGAAAAGAATACTTTAAATAGAGTTCCACGTTCATTAGTTTTTATTAATGGCAATCATAGAACATCTTTCAATAATTTAAACATGACTTATAATGCCAATCTGAATCTAATATATGTAGATTCATAAATTACAAAATAAGATTTTATTTTGAATAAAATAATTTAACCTAAACAAATTAGCTATTTAAAAGGAAACACCTTTGAAATCTCTAACAGCTTAATAAAAAACAATACTTAAACAATTCATAATAAAAATTTAATTGATTTGTAAACATCTTTTGTCATAATAAAAGATAGCATTATTGAGAATAATATTATTTAAGTTGAAAATTAAGAAACATCATTAATTTCTGTTAAACAGGCCCATTCATTTGTAATTGAAAATAGTTAATTCTTAAATAATGAAGCAGATAATGGAGGAAGTGTTTATGCTTTTTAGTCTATCCTGAAAGTCTAGGATTCATTATTTTCTTACAATAAAGCTAATAGATTTGGAGGAGCTTTTTACCTTTATGATCTCTAAGATTATATGAATTTTGAAGATTATTAAAAACTTCATGAAAATATGATAAATAATTGTACATTTAATAACAATACAGCATCCATAAGTGGAGGAGCTATTCATAGCATTAAAAGTAGTTTTAATCTAACAAATTCAACAGTTTCTAATAATTATGCACCTATAGGTGGAGGTATAAGATACCTGGAAGTTAAACCAGAGTTTTTAATACCAAAATAGTTAAACAATAATAATTAAAGGCTATTAGAAATAAATCAAAACAAATTTGTCTAGAATACTGCATTATTTTTTGGCTAAAATATAGGTTCTTATCCATCTATAGTAAAGGTTAATAATGCTGTGGTGAAAGATAAATTTAGATAAGAGATGTTTAGAAGTAGTTCAAAAATGAACAATTTAATTATTTCTATTTATGGTAAATTTTATCCTAAAAGAATAATATTTTAAAAATTTTTAAAAAAATAGATGAAGAAGGATAGCCAATATACTTTGACCCTGATTTTGAATATTTATAGAATGATGATTGCTTAAAAAGCCTAAAAGAGAAGTTTGCAATAGTAAGAAGTCCTTCTCAACATATTCTATTGGCAGATGATATCTATGTTCCTTATGAGAAAGGATTTTATAATTTTACAAATCTAAAAGTTACTGGAGAACCTGGATCTGTATCTTCTTTTGAGTTAGATCTTCCTTCAATTAAAGTATACGATCCAAAGTCAAAACTGATTTCAAACCTTGGCCCAATAGGTATTGAAATTGAATTTAGAAATTGCTAACAAGGAGAAATTTTAGTGCCTGTGTGTAATATGTGCTCAATTCAAGCTTGTTAAATTTGTGAAGAAGGTAATTTCGATTCACAAAATTAATCAACTTTATTTACAAATTGTTATTAACTTAGGTTCTTATTCACTAGTATAACCAAATAGTGGAAACCCAGGGACATGTTTACCTTGTATTTTTGAAAAAGCGGAGAGCTGCTATAAAAATGAGATAGTACTTAAAAAGTAATATTGGAGAAAAAATTCGAATACAGATGAAATACTTTACTGTCATAATTCCCCATAAAATTGTGAAGGTGATGAATCAACTCAATATTGTAGCAAAGGATTTTATGGCCCACTTTGTGAGCAATGTGATATTAGAGGTTAATTATGGTAAACCAAGTATGCAAGTGTTCCAAATAGAGAAGGCTAATGTTGGGAATGCTCTGAATCAATAAAAATAACAACAGAAAGCTTAGTAATGATAAGTTTATTTGCATTGTATATCTTATTTACAATTTACAAAATAATCATGAAGACTAATGTACATACTTATGCAACCTACTTGTTAAAATTTGGTTTGGCTCCCATAGGTAGAAGTGGATAGGCAGAACTATTCTCTCTATATGCAAAGATGCTTATGAATTTCGTTTAATTATCTTTATGCATTAGACAGATGTAGATTAGCCTTCCAGTATAAATCTATGCCTTGAGTGGAATTATTGGTGATCCAATAACTACATCTTTCTATTCTTTAGATTGCTTGCTATCATCTAATCAACTGGGCTCATATTTGGTTTCAATGCCCTTAGTTTTTAAAAGAATCCTTCTTATCCATGTTGTAGCCTTGTCTTATTTCCTAGGAATAATAATTGTGTATTTAATAGTTACTCACTGCTTAAAATTACTTACTTTCTAAATAAAACACATTTATGCTACGGCATTAATGTTCTTTATAATTATGCATACAGGGGTCTCTTCAAGTATCTTCTAGACTTTAGCTTGTCGTAAAATAGGTAGTGATTCATATATGCAAAGTGAGTTAACTGAACCATGTTGGAGCTAAACTCATTTTAAATATACTATAGCTGTTACATTGCCAGTGTTTTTATTCTGGATTGTTTTAATTCCACTATTAATTTTATTTATACTTAGGAGAGCTTATGTATATGGAAATCTAAATAGCCTAAAGATAATTCAAAGATATAGCTATCTTTTTTTTGAATATAGAAATCAAACATGCTATTGGGAATTTGTTAAAATTAGCCTCAGAGCATCTATCCAATTCATCATGGTTTATTTTAAAAATTATTAAATAGAGTAAGGTCTATTTAGTATTTTTATTATGCTATTTTATCTCTATCTATCTAATACTATAAAACCATATACTTATTCATTTATTAATAAAATCGATTAAATCAGCTCTTTCTTGATGTTAGTTATCTTTATTCTAGCCCTTTTTTAGATAAAACTAGCTAATGATTTAACTAAAACATTTATTCTATGGGTGATGTACTTTGTTCAATTAGGTTTTGTATTTTATATGTTAGCTTAAATGCTGCTATCATTTAATGCTTAAACATCTGAGTAGATAGATATGGTAAGAAGAAAATTAGTTAAAATATTCCCTTGCTTATAAAAAAGAATAGCTTATGTAGAAAAAGATAAGTGGAAGAAATTTAAGTATTGGTAAATCCTAAGGTAATTTAATTTTCCTTTTTCTTTAAATAACCTAATTATCTAACCTTTTAACTTTAAAATAGAGTTAATGTTTATATTTGGATCTAAATGAGAAAGAGGGTGAATTCTTACGAATGGAAGAATTAGGAATAAAAAAAATTTACTAATCCTAGACTATTAATATTTGAGCTAAATATGTTGAAAAAATCATTTGCTTCAGGATTTGAATGTAAAATAATAGTTAGCATTAGTCAAATATTAAACATACTTTTTTATTATTTATACTTTACAGATAAAAGTGATCAAAATGAAGGTTAGTAAAATGAGTAATAAAGTGACAATAATTAGTTTGAAGAGATTTCTTTTAGTTAAATCAATAATACATAAACTAATCCAAATATATCTTAAGGGCATATTAATCAATTGAATACTGAAAATATTAGGTATAATTTTAATTATAATCAATATATTTTTTTATTAAAAATTAATTCTAAAACAAAAGGAATGATTCTCATATGGAAATGGAAAGCAGTAGTTAAAAAACAGACCTATTGAATGCTAATAATCATAATGAATCAACATATTAAACTAATTAAAATGCAATTGAATTAATGAGTTTAAGAGAGTTGAAATTAGGAATCAATTCGTTTGCTAGATATAATGTTAATTAGAATAAATAAACTACTGCGAAATAGCTAAATAAATTCTCTGGAATAAATACGAATCATTTTAATGAAATAAAAACTAATGATATGCAAATTTCTGGAGAGATTTAAACACAATAAGAATTATTTTCAATAGATGATTAAATTATAGATGAGTAAACCAATCAAAATGGTGAAAAAATAATAAAATAGTAGGAATTTTAAAGTATGGTAAATAAATGAGCATTCACATTTATCAAAATACATAATTAAACGTTTTAATATTAATTTTAATAGATATTTGACTTTCTTTTATTTCATATTTATTTTTGTAATTTACTAATGTTTCAAATCTTTTAATTAAATATTCACACTTTTTGAGAAAATTTCTGTATCAAATTAAATAAGTGTAAACTTAACATTTATTTGACAAATAGATTATTTTATCCTTGAATGACTTTTATTTAATAACAAAATCAGTATCGGAAATCAAAATCTTGCTATTAACTATAAAAAGCTATAGATGATATCCTTATGATTTGCTTACTTTCTATTTTAAATTATTTATATTTTAAGGAAACAAATATTTCAAGTGTATAATTATTAAAATCCTCTATATATTTACTATTAAATTTAAATAATAACAACTTAAAGTAGAACCTTAGTGTAATGATAAATTAAATAGTAAAAATGAAACCTTGATATTCATTTTAAAGTTAATAAGATTACTTAATATCCAAAAATAATAAATTTGATTAATAGAAAATATTTCTTTGCTTCATGTAATCAGTTACATCATTATTGTTTAAAGTGAGCAGAAAAGTTATATAAATTTAAAATTCTATTCTACTTATAACCAAATTTATAATAAATATGCTAAAATTGAATTTCTATTAATAAATAAATATAATTAAAAAATTGGTCATATAAAAGTAAAATCTTATATAACAATTTTAATTATAATAATAGATAGAACAGAACCTATTCCAATACTGAATTCTACAAATTATAATATAAATGGTAATATAAAGTGATTTAACTAAAGATATAAAGATAAGGAGGAAAAATGCATGTACAATGAAGTTAATAGATAGAAATTATCTATTTAACAATGCAATTAATGTTAACTAAGTAAGAAATTTGAAATTTTGACAGTGTAAGCGAAATGAGTTATATCAATTACATTACCTAAAGATAATTTAAGATCACTAAAAGATCGATTTATGAAAAATTACCTTAAGCATACTTTTGAAATCCTTTTTTTATACATCACAATTTTATAAAGAAGAAAATCGAAGAATTTGATAAATAAAATTAATGAATGAGTTTTTAAGGATTAATATCAAGTATTTTTAATTAATCATATATATTAAGGAAAGTAATAAATAAATTAAGTAAATAAACAAATAAATCTGATTCTTTTCTTAATAAAATGACTGAATAATTTTAATCATAAAGAATGCGTTTGGCCTTTTATCTTTTCATTTACATTTATTTATTATAGTGCCTTAAATCATCTTTTGGATAAAACACCTTTATGTCATATGACGACATATAACCTTGCCCTATTGCAGAAACTGAGAATGTTTCTTCAGACCAAAAACTAATCATAGATTTTGCTCTAGACTCAGAATTAGGATTATTATATACTATACACAAAGATTAGACTATTATTGTATGGGATTTCAATAAATAAAAAATGATCAATTAAGTTTCTCTTAACGGTAGTTACTATCTGGTTCAAATAAAATTATTTAAATCTGGCAAATACCTTCTAGTGATTTCAGAAGATGGAACATTTGTTCTTTTAGATTCACAGACTTTAAATGTGAAAAATTAGGCAAATAATTTAAGTTCTCCAGTTTATTAATAAATATCTGAATTTTGGGTTGATGAAAGCAGATAACTGGTTGTATAAAAGACCTTTTAAAACTAAGTAACTACATTATAAATATTTTTTTTCTATTAGTTTTAATGGTTGGTATGATTTGATTATATGATCTTATGTTACACTTATTTCAGTGTGGTAAGAATCAGTAATTAAATCTACATATACAATAATTATTTATTTTCACAAACTCTTTATATTAGGTTATCTTGAATTATTTAGAAACAGGATAGATTATTTCTTACTCAGATCTTGAAGTTGATTCTACCCTGTATTTTAATTATTTCTAAGAATCAGGAGAGATATTAATTTAAAGTTAGAATAAGACATTCTATAACTATGATTGCTTTAAAACTAAGATAAATTAATTTAAATTTGACAATTTTGATACAATTAATTAAATAGTTGTTGGGTAAAATGGTGAGTATTTTGGAATTAAAAAAGATCAAAATTCTATCTATTAAGTCTTTCGTTTCATCAATGATTTGCAGCACTCAAACCCATCAATTATTTATTCGAATACTAACAACATAGTTCTAAATTCTTTAATATATATTTTAGCTGATGCTACTAATTTAAAGCTGCCCACCTTATATGTCATTGGAGACTATAATATTTTACAGATGGATATAAAGGAGAAAAAAGAGACTGTTATATAAACAATAATTTCTAATTAAAAAATTCAAATTGTAAAATATGATGAGGATTTCTTAGGATTAATTTATATTGATTATTAAAATAAACTTCATACTGTGACTTCATAATTGAATACTTAAATTCCTATTATAAAATAAGATATGAGGACTTCTTATTCTGAATCCCTATCCTATTAGAGATTATAGTAAGTATAAACAGTCAAAGTATTCAATAGACAGATCTTTGCTATTTCAAATTATGCCTAATTTAACTTGCTAGTCTTTGATACAAAACTAGCTTTAATTAAATAATTTACCTTTAACCCTTCTATAAACTTTATGGATAAAAATAATTTTAATACTTTACCTAGCGATTCTTCATATGAATCAACCTATGTATCCTAAGATGCTAAAATTTTAATAAAAGAAAATTATTTAGTTAAATACTCTTACAATTTAGTTGAAGTTTACCACTTATCCGAGTTAATTTATGAAATAAGCGAAGACAGCTATATAGTAGGAGCATATATTCACTATGTGGCAGCTACATAATACCTGCTCATAATAAAACAAAACTCTTCGTTTAACATAAGACAGCTCAAAACAGGAATAATTATCAATAGCTAAATTCTTGATAATACTGATATTTATAACTATGAATTTTCTCCAGACTTTAAATATGTCACATTTTTTGGCTATCAATCTGATAGTTATTCAGGTAAATAATAAAATTACTTATTATATACTCCTAATAAATCATCATTTTATATCTAATTATAAATTATTAGTAATAAAAATATCTGCTTGGAGTCTAGATGAAAACATGAAATTGGTTGGAATATCAAGTGGAGCTGCAATATGCAAAGGAGAGTAAAAATTTATCTCTTTTAATTTTCTTTACATTCATTTTTTAATTTATAAATAAAAATAGATTCATAAAAATGGACATTGCAAAAACAAATAATTTATTATTGGTTTTGTGTAATTACTCCTTTACATTCATGAAGATATCTGACAAAATGTCTATCTTATATACTAAAATTTACACTCAACAGTTGTACTTAGGATTTCATGATGTAGATATAAAGTATCTAATTATATTTGGAAATACAAATCAATTATTCGTTGAAACGTTAACTTATGTCCTTCCATCAACTGACGGTAATTTAGCTACTTTGACTACCTATCATAGCTCTACATATGTTGGTTCATTTTTTACTAAAGGGCTTTTAAATACAGCTACTGCTCAAAAGAAAATTACTTTATTCAATCCTGTTAGGATTGATATTTTCCATTATTACTATGTTAAAAAAATGAATTATATACAATATATATATATTGCACCAATCGATGGAAAAATGACTGACTCGAATTATATCACATTTTACAGTAAAACAGATTTCAGATATCTCTATTCCTATTATTCTGGAAGCTCATACTATTAATCTATTTATTATAATGGAGCATTTTCTGTTTCAACTGGTATATCTGGCATAAATATCTATGGTTTATACTTTAACTCGACAAGTAAAATATTTTATGGTAGTGCAGAAGGTAATCGGGTATTCTATTTTGAACAAATGTCAGCTCTGAGTGCATTATTTAAGACCGAAACTTAATTTTACGATATTTAAGTAGACAGCTCTCATATTTATTCCCTAAGTACAGATACTTCAAATAGTATCCTATCAGTGAAATATAACCTTAATACTAATTAAGCTATTTAATATCACTATTTGAATTATGTTGGGACTGATTATAAAGATATTTGCTTTAACACGAATAAAACATATGCTGTTGTCATTACAGAAAAATCTGCACTCATTGCTAGCATAATTAATTTAGCTATTTCTAAAAACCTTGGAGATAGTGTACTAGCTAATGTTATTTAATGTTTTGGAAGTAGTACTCATTTTGGAGTTCTTTATTAATCTGATACATTTTAATCAGAAATAGCAATTTACTCTTAAGATACTTAATTTACTTTCTTAGGATTAGTGAAATCATCTGATAGCTCATTAATTACTTCATTCGTTATTACTTCGACCCAAGTAATCTATAAAGCTAATAATTCATTATACACTTCAAGTTTCCCTAATCTGTAGGATATTAATCTTAATAGTTTTATTACAGATGTATAAAATCTAGGAAATCTGCTTTAACTTGTAGTCTACAATGACAATGTCTATGCTTTCTATTAGAAATCTCTATATATATTCTCTTCAGATCTTGAAGTGATTGCTAGTTTAAGAATAATTGATGGAATCTAATATGTAGCTAATACTCCAGCAATGGCTCCTAAATTAACAATTTAAACACCTGTTTTAATTGAACTATAAAATTTATTCTCAAAAATTACCTTAGATATTGATCATCAACTTATTTGGATTGAAAGTGAAGTAGGAGAAATATTAATTCACGACTTAGTTAGCCTAAAGCAAAAGTAGATATATAAGGATTCAGCTAAATTTAGTTATATAGCTCATTCTATGATATTTACTAAGAATGAAGCTTTTGTATGTTGGAGGGCTAAATGCTTCAATTTTATATACACTTAAAGCTTATAGAATGGAATTGTGGCAATAGACGTATAGAAAGAGAGTAAACTGATTGAACTCAATATATCAATTTCAATTACAAAACTTTTATACGATGAAATGCTTTAGGGATTCTTATTATGCTCAGTAGATACAGATAAACTTAACATTTATTCAAAATCAGGTACCTTAATAAGATAAATGAACAACTTTAGCACTTCAAATAAGTGTAAGAATGTTATTATGGACACACTTTATAACAGAGTTTACTTTTTAGGAAAAACATATATGTATATATATGATCTCTCCTTCTTTTTATTAGGAAATTCTTCTAAAAAGTATAACAATCTTTATTTTTTAAGAAATCCTTTTATTTATCCAGAAAGTGTTGATGCCTCGAATAATTCTTAGTTACAAAAGGTTTATATCCCTAATAGAGATGGAGTAGTAAAAATTTATGACTTCCATGAATCTTTTTATGATAAATCTATTTATATTGATGGATTAAGGTAGATTAAAGCCTTTAAAGATAATTTACTATTAGCAAGAACAAAAGATGAGATAATCTTAATAGATAGATTTACTAAATAAATTTTAAAGAGAGACATATTTGCAAATATAATTAAATATGATGTGCTTCTAATTAGTTCTAAGATATATGCTTTTGTTACTTATGATAAGGGTCAAATAGCAATCTTTGAATATGATTCTAATTATATATTAATATTCAAACTCAATCTAAATTTAAATGTTTTTATCACTGTTATTTAAACTGATGGAATTATGATGATTGCTGCCGATTCACTTAACAATCTTTATGATATCAATATAGCTGGTAATTCTTTTATTACCTTACCTTACTCTGTCTTAAGTGATATTCCTATATCTTCACTAACAATTAATAGCAAACACTAGGTTTTAATTGTTATCTATGATGGATGGAAAGCTGAAATGTATTCAAGGAAAGGAGTCTCTAATGGAGCTCTTGCTAAAGTTATTGGATTAAATATTAGTGAATAATTTAAAATAAATGGTAGTACGACTAATACTGTATATGGTATTAATAGAGGAGTTATTTATGAAGAAGATAGATAACTAGTATACATACTTTCTGAAAATCTTGGAAGATTGTTTGTTTTCTAATACTAAGAAAATTTCTCTAAAATTGCAGCTTTTAAATTAATCAATGTTCCAGTAAGATAAAGCAAATTCATGGTTCTAAAACTATTCCCATAAATAAAAGCAATAGCTATAATAACAGCATATTAAATTGATATGCTAAACTAAGAAACTTTATCAGTTTTCCAACAATTTAGAGATTAATCTATGCTACAAATCACTAATTTCCACTTAGTGTCTATTTTTAGTGATAAAATCTACTTGGGAATAGTAACTACAACATTCCATCTTTATATTTACATATTTGACTAAACTAATTTTGTCTTTAATTATTTTAAAAAATATCCTCTTGATATGCCAACCTTCTTATTCGCTTAAACAAAACCTAATCCAGATGAGATAAATGTTCTTTAAATAGTAGGATTTACTTAATTTGGAGCAACTTTCACTATCTCAATTAATCTCCAATTATAAGAATAGGAGATAACTCAATAGAGCACATAGTGTATGATCCAAATTAAATCTCCAACTTATGGATTGTTTCAATATATTTTCACTTCTCTTGAAGCAGGCAGACTCTTTTTAAAGGATCCAACAGATATTTAGACTTACAGATTTGTAATAAAAGACTCATTTAACTAACTTAATTTCTAATTACCTGATTTCAGCAATAACTATACAATCGACTTTATTGGTAACTCTTCTTCCAGTTCTATTTTAAATATAACCAATTCATTCCTAAGCAATCTGAATGCAATCGAATTATACTTTGAAAATCTTTAAATTATTTCTGAAAATTCTGAGGTAGTTTTTAATAAGAATTTAACATCTACAAATCCTTCTTATAAATCCATCAATTCTATTATATTTCAATCTACATTATTTAATACGGAAGAAACTAGTACCTCTTTTATTTTTTAAAATCTTTAATCTATATCCTTCAGGGATATCTCCTTTAAAATCTATTCCAGAATAGTTAATTAAAATTATATTCAAGTGAAAGGAACTTTAGAAGTTGAAGTTAAGAATTTAATAGTCTAGGGATTCTCCTTAATCAATTCAAACTTCATTTAAATTATTGGTCTCGATATTGAGAACCAATAAGAAAAATTTGATTAAACTAAAATATAGATAGAATAATTTGACTTTCTTAACTTCAAACTATACTAATCTAAGGCTGTGCATCTAGAAATGGTTAAAACTGCTGAACTAAAGAAATTAAACTTTATAGATAATGAAATGGATGACTCATTAGAGAAAGGTAATAATGATAGATCAATTTTGATATAATTAAGTGGTATCTCATCAATTTAAATCTCTTCAACTAATTTCACAAACAATATAAATACATAACTTATAAACTATTCTCCTTCATATTAAGATGGTAAATTTGAAAATCTCGATGTTGAAAAGACTCTAACAGTTTAACATATTACAATTAATGATGGAGTTTTCTTCAAAAATATTATTTCGAAAGATCAATTTAGCTTAATTCAAATCAATGCTAAATATGTTGAGTTCTAAAATGTAACTTATGGAGAAAATGTTATTTAAAAACTAAATATTGATGATTAAGAAGAAGTGCTAATTGAAGTTCAAGAAACTGAAGCCAGTATTAATAATATATTTGGGGCAGAAGAATTGTATGTGTACAAAGCTATTTTCACATTAAATTAAGCTGAGGCAGGCACCTGCTTTAATATTAAAAACACAATTAAATTTAAGATTGAAGCATCTAGCTTTTCCAATAACACAGCCTTAACCTATGGAGGAGCTTTGAAACTATATAACACTGAGGAATTCAAATTTTATGTATAGACTTTCTATAATTAAATAATTAGTTGCAACTTTGTAGGAAATAGAGCTGGTATAGGAGGAGGGGCTATATATTCAAAAAGTACAAATTACACACTGCATCACACAATAATAAAAGAAAATTTTTCTAGTATTGGAGGAGCAATTAGATGCTTAGATCGCACACCACCGTTCCCAGATGCTTAGGTTAGCACTATATCTTCATCTAATAGAAAATTGACTGCAGATGTTTACAACAATACTGTTTCAAATAATAAAGCAACCATTTTTGGTTAAAATTTTGGTTCTTATCCTTTAGCTATTAGGCTAAATAACTAAATTGTCAACTCTGAAATTATTTTTAAAGATTTCCGTAGTAGTGATAAACTAACAGGTCTTTCAATTGAATTATTAGGTATGATATAATAAAAAACTTTAATTACAAGTAATAATTTATTATTTTAATTTAGATGAAGAGTTGAATCCAGTTAGGCTAAATACAAAATTAAATGGAGTTATGTCAACAAAGGAATTAGCTATCATTTAATTACAAAATACTAATGCTAGGGCCTATTCTAATGATATATTCATCAAAGATTAAATTACTGCTAAGTACGATGTTAATAAATACACATTTTAAAACCTCTATATTACAGGTATACCTGGTTCGACTCTTGATTTATTTATAGAAATCCCCACTTTAAGGATATTCAATTACAAGTCAGAAGCATTTTTATAAGCTCCTCCTCTTAAAATCAAAATTGAGTTTAGAAAATGTGTAATTGGTGAGATATATGAGTTTATTTGCCCAACTTGTTTGTAATTTGCTTGTAAAACTTGTGAAGAAGGTAATTTATTATTCTAAATTTTTAAAATAATAATAATAAATTAATAAAGGTACATATTCATTATTGGATCCAAACTTAAATACAATTAGTGCCTGCAAATTATGCCCATTTGAACAAGCTACATACTGTAAGAAGGATACAATTATTTTGAAATAAGGTTATTGGCGTAAAGGTTAATTCAGTGATGATATTCTATATTGTTAAAATGCTCCTGAAAATTGCTATGGGAAAGAGCAAAATAATTATTGTGTGGAGGGTTTTGCAGGTCCTTTATGCGAAACTTGTGATATAGAAAAATTGGTCTGGTAGGAGAGATATGGGTAGGTTTCAAACTAAAGTAATACTTGCTATAAATGTTCTGAAATTGAATTTAGTTTAACGACTTTGCTCCTTCCTTTTATTGGTATATTGGCTTATACTGTCTTCACTATTTATAAAATCAGTTCAAGGTAGTATCTCTTATTAATTAATTGAAAAATTAAAAATTTTTACTAATTTTTTATCATTTATTTATTTTGTATTTAAAATTATAACAGAGCTGATTAATACTTGCATTCAACTTACTTGCGTAAATGTCGTATACTTGCTGTAGGAACAAGTGGTTAGACTGATAAATTTACTTTATATTCTAAATTCTTGATGAATTTCTTTTAAATTTCTATGAGTATTAGATAAATGAAAGTTTCTATACCAGTTGAAATTTTTAGAGCATTCAATATTCTTGGTGATCCAATTTCATCAAGCTAATTCTCGCTTGATTGTTATCTAGAGAGTTTACCATTCAAGGTTCCTATAGCCTATATGCGTATAATTTGGAGTTAAGCTATCCCTATTTCTCTATTTTTCTTAATGCTATTTGGATATCTCTTTCTTGTACTATTTAGGTGTGTCAAATTTGAAAAGAAGTATATTTACACAATGCTGCTTATGTTATTAATTTTTATGTAAACTGGTATAGCATAAATCTTATTCAAATCTATTTCCTGCCGTTAATTTGGAGAATCTGGATTATACATGCTTGGTTAATTAACAGAAGAATGCTGGACATCAAGACATTTCCTCTATACATTTGCTTTAATTATTCCAGCAATAGTTTTTTGGATAGTTTTTGTGCCTTTCCTATTTTATTATCGTCTGTTAGTTGCTGCCAGAAAAAATAAATTGGATAGATTTGAAACTATCTAGAAATATGGATACATCTACTAGGAATATCGTTAGAGTAAATTCTATTGGGAATTTATTAAGATGTATTAAAGAGTTTTAATCATTTTATCTTTGGTTCTCTTTAATAATTATCCAATTGAATAAGGATTTTGCATCTCTTTCATCATTCTCCTTTATATTTATCTCTCCTTTGCTAATAAGCCTTATCTAAATTAACAAATTAACCTAATTGATTAAAGAAGTTCTCTCGTTTAACTTGTAATTATCTTGCTTGCAACTCTATACAATAGCACTAATCACGTTATTTCAAAAGACTGGCTGATATTTGCTCTTTTCACTATTTAGGGGATATTTATTATATATTTGGTTATACTTTTAGTTAATGAATGCTTGAAAAGTAACACATCTTCAATGTTGGCAATGCTAAAAAGAAATATTGTCAAGAAATACCCTTATTTTTCTAAATATTTAAAATCTATAACAGATAATCCTTGGAGAAAATTATCAAATTGGTAAGTATTGAGGTAATTTTAAACTTTATAAAATTATTTATTTCACTACTAACATTTTTTTAAAAATAGACTTAATATTCACTTATGGATGATAAAGAAGAAATTGAATAATTCTATTGAATGGGAAGATTATGCAAACAGTAGATCTAAAGATGTTAAAAGTATGTGTATTGAAATAAGTCAATTTTAAAAGAATAAGAGCAAAAGCATTGGTAAGAAATTAAATAAATATAAATTATCTTCAATTTTTTTTCTTTAAATTTTAGCTGATTCAAAAAGTTAATTCAAAAATTCTGGTGTAAATAGTAAATCTCTTAATGATAACATGCAAATAAAATAGTCAATCTATGCAGATATGTAAATAAATCTTTTAAAAGTCTTATTTTGATAATAATATTTAATTAATTTTTTTAGGAGTAAACTATAATCTTTTGAAAAAACTAAGAATGATTAAGATTTGACCTTTAGATAAAACTAATTAAATGTTTTGAGAAATCAAAATAGGGAGAGCAATGATATTACATTTGACTAGTAAGATAATTTAACTCCTCATATTAACTTGGACCATGTTTCTGAATACTCTCTAGTCTCATCTTTAGTTCCTTCAGAAATAAAGAGTTAAGATGATGAAGGAAAGAAAATTTACAAAAGACCATTCTTTGATATAGATCAAAATGAAATTTAACTACCTCAGCTAAAAGACTTCAGTCTACCTCCTTATAATCAAATATTTGAAAGTGAAAAGAAAGATAATTAGAAAGAGTAAGCAAAATCTGATAAAAAAGAAGAGGACGTATAAGAATTACAAAAGGATGGTAATGATGAAGAAAATGATATCTCTCTAATTAATGATTCAGATAACGAAGAATATGAGGAATAAAATGAACAAAATGAAAATTAAAAAAGATAAAATGTTATTCTTAGAAATGTAATTTAAAATGAAAATAATATAAAATCTAATAAACTTCGTGTTCCTCGTATTCCTATGGATTAGTTAGAATTAGATTCAATTAATAAATAAGATTTAAAGAGCTTTGATGACATGGAGTTATATATTAATTAATACAAATAAGATTTGATTTCAGAATAGTAAAAGTAAGATTTTGAAACAATAAATTCTACTTAAAGAAGAATGAATAATATTTCTGATAGAAAGAATCAGTAATCAGATAGAACTTTAAATTAGAATTACAGTGCTTAAAAACGCTTAAGTTTTTAAAGTATAAATTCTATCCCATCTAAAAAGCTAATTAATGACGAATTGTAACCACCAAAATCATCGAATAGAAGAAAGTACTCAATGTAATCAGCTATACAAAAAAAGCAACTTAAGAAGAATTTATTTTCCAACTAAATCGCAAACTAGAATCTTGGTTAATAATAATTTTTATAATAAAATGACGATTTTATTATCCCATTAAGTTCTAAAGATAATAAATTACCTGAGGAAATTCCAAGAGATGTCACTAAAATTTAGAAGCAGCATTCTTTATAAGCTTTAGACGTATTTATTGACATAGATGAATTTAGTTAAAATATAGTAAACTATAGAAAGCATATAAAGACCCATGAATTGCTAAATAAGATAAACACCCTAAAATCCTCAGACATAATGGATAAAGAAGATAATGAAGATTAAATAAATTGACATGCTAGACCATCAATCAGTAATCAAGTCAATCAGCCAATCTGAAATATAACCATAATATTTTAAATTATTTTAAGTGCATATTTTATAAAATGATAATCTATATTTTACTTAAATTTTTATTTTAGAAACAATTTGTTTTTTTTATTTATTTAAGCTTTTTAAATATTAAATAAAACGATGTTGATGATGTTTATAAAGATAATATACATTATTATTGTTTTATTTATTTTTATTAATTTCATTAATTTTAAATATTTTTTTAAGTAAGTAACTAATTAAAGAATCCACCTTCAATAGATTTTAAATGTATAACACTTCCACATTCTACAATTTAGCCGGAATCTAATACAACAACCCTGTCAAATCTTTCAATATTTTCTAGTCTATGAGTTATAACTAGAAGAGTTTTTCCTTAACTTAATTCAAATAGATTTTCATGAATTAAAGCATCTGTCTTAGGATCCATATTAGATGTTGCTTCATCAAGGCAAATTATATCTGTATTTTTAAGGGCAACTCTGAGGAAATTAATTATTTATTTTTATCCATTAGATAGATTTTTACCACTTTCTTATATACCAAACTATAGATCTGCAGTGTTTCCTTACCTTTTAAAATAATTAATAAATTTAAAATAAAAAATAATGAGGATAATAAATTATTTACTAGTTTTCACTTGATAAAGAAAACTCACAAGAAGAAATGATTGAGGAAATTTGTTAGTCAGTTTTTTCGTTTAAAGGATCTATATTTTCTCTTAAAGAAGCATTGTAAAGGAAACCAAATTGAGGAATAATAGACATTTAATTTCTTAGCTCACTTAAACTCAAATTTAAAATATTTTCTCCATTAATTAAAATATTTCCTTTTTCGATTTCATAGAGTCTATATAAACAGTTTAAAATAGAAGTTTTTCCTGATCCAGTTCTCCCACAGAAAGCTATTTTTTCTCCTCGTTTAATTGAAAGATTAAAATCCTTCAGTGCGTATTAAGCTTTAATGGATTTAGGATCATCATAAGTCATAAATACATTTTAGAATAGAATTGAAATATCTTAATTATTATTTAAGCTGTTTCTGAGCATTTTTAAAGGTTTTTCATTCACATTTTCTAATTCATTTGAAAAATATTATCGAATTCTTTCAAAACTAATCATTTCCTGTTCTAGTTGGCATAATGAATTGGTTGTTTCACAAATACTACTGCTAAATAGAATAGAATATTATAGAGTTAGGATTATCATCTCATTACTTATATGACTTTCAATGAAAATTAAAACAAGGCATGTTATAGCCACAATCAATTATATAGCATTTGATAGTAGCAATAATCTTGCATACATCCACATCTATAGAGACAAAGAGAGGACAAATGTATTGATACTATTTCTTAATTTTTCTAAATACTACTCTACCATGTATGCTTATTTCCCTAATGCTCTAATTGTAGAAACTCCTTAGCAAGATTCATTCATATGATTAAGTAGAGCTCCTATATTAATAGAATCAAGTCTTTTAATTTCTCTATTAATAGGCCTATAGCTATTAGAAATTATCTTGGCCCAAATAAAACCAAATATGAAGAATACACTCATCCATGGGAATTAAATACAAATTCCAATAGGATATCTATAAAATTAAAAAATTATGATTAACTAATAATAAAAAATCAATTAAAAATATTACCCTAGAACATATGCAATTTATTCTAAAGAGGATTAGAATTGTAAGTGTAATGAATCATCCATAGAATTGACATCATCAGAAAGTCTATTGATAATTTTTCCAACAGGATTGTTATCAAAAAATACCATTTTACTGTTCATGATAGAGTTAATTAATTTATGGTAAACTCTATAAGTACTTAATAAAGAAGTAGTAACATAAATTACACAAGAAGTTGCAGCAATAGATACTTAAATAATAGTTAAAAAAAGGAAAGTTTATTAGAATATTCCAAATAAGTTATTGATTTATCTTAATAATGCAGCTTAAGTACCCTTCTCTCCTTCAAGTTAATCTTTCAGCCAATAATCGATAACTAATGAAGCACCTTACACCATTAAAAAGAAAAAGACTTCAAAGACAACCAAAATGACATTCATACTTTTAAAGAAATCTTTTAAAGTTTCCATTTTAATCATTCCTTTTTCTCTATATTCCTCACCATCACCATATCTTTCTTCATCTATAGTACTTTTCTCTTCTTATAATTTTATAAATTAGATTTCCTAAAACATATAAACAATATTTTAATAAAAAATAAAATAATCTTTAAATTTATTTAAATTACATTTTTTTATTTTGGTATCATGATTTCCATTTCAGTACTAAGAGGCTTTGTACTTTTATCATTATCTTTCAATAAAATAAAATTCTCATTTAAATCAATATCTATTGATTTAGAATCTAAATATTATTATTTTAAATCCGTTTCATTATTTTTACTCATTTCTTATTTCAAATTTGTTGGAATTATTTTAGTTTATTCAAATATCTTATTAGTATTGAGATACGATTTTATTTCGTTTTCAATTTATTCTTCTTAATGTATCGATTATTAAATGTACTCATTTTTCTAACCTTCATCATTAATAATAATACCATCCATAATATAAATAATATTAGATTATTTATATACTTATAGGTAAGAGTAGTGACTAGTTGCGAAAATCACAGTTTTTTATTTCTCTCTTATAAGATAATCAATAATAACATTCTAGAATATTTTGTAGGCAATTTGAGCATCTAAGCTGCTAAAGATATCATCCAAAATATAAATATCTCTTTGAGCATAGAGACTTCTACATAAGGCTATTCTCTATCTTTAACCACCACTTAAATTATTACCATCAGAAGAGATTATCTTCTAATCTCCGCTACTAAATTAATTAAGATCAACTTTCAATTCACATAAGGAAATACATGTTTCGTAGAGATTTAAATCCAATTCTTCTCCGAAGAGAATATTCTCTCTAATAGTTTTTGATTGAAGCCAATGATTTTAAGCCACATATGCAATACTTCCATTAACAATTATCTTAGACTAAATATTATTTTCACTTAAGCTGAGATATCTTTATCTTTCCATTTCATTCATTATAGCAAGAAGGAATGCACTCTTTCCAGAACCTATGTATAATTAAAAAATTATATTTAACAGTCATAATGTATTTTTAAATAAAAAAATAAATTTACCTATTTTTCCAATGACAAAGCTTAAAGAGCCTTTCTTAATTTCAACATCATCCACATTTAATTAGAAATATTACTCATTTTAAGTTTATTTAATAGATATATACTCTTAATTTTAAGATTATTCATTTTACTCATAATCTAAATCCCTTTAAACACTTATCTCTTTATTAGGCCAATTAAATTTCGTATTTTTTAATTTAATAGCAACCTGAGAATATTCATTAATATTTTAAGAGACATTTCTTTTTTCCTTAAAAATCTGATCTGTACTTATAGCTTTTTTTATCAATAAACTCAAAATAAATTTATTTAATTTTAATAAAATTTTACTTTCATTGCTATCTATTTCTTTCATATTTAAAAAATGCTATATTCTCTTGAAAGATATTCTTGCTTTTAAAATAGATTTAATAGCTTAAGGTGCTACTCCTAAGGGCCAAGTCAAATAACTGAACAAAGCCATAATGGTAAATACATTTGAATCTGTTAACTCATTACCACTGCTTACAAATTAAGTAATAAAACAATAGGACAAAATATATGTTAAAGATGAGAAGAAGATAGTGAGAAATCCATCTAAAAATCTTGCACGAAAAACATAAGAATATTCTTTCCTCCTAAGAAGATTAATCTTGTTCAAAAAAATGGATTCCCATCCCAGATATTTTATGCTTTTCATGCCTTCAATCACATCTTTACTCAATGAAATTCTTTCATCTTTTGCAATCCACATTTATTCTAAAGATTTCTATTTAAAAATAATAGTGTAAGGTATAGAAGGTTCAAATAACTCCATATAATTAAAAACTTACTTTGATAAAGTAGCTAATGATTATATTAAAAATACAAGGAAAAGAGAGGATATACAGACCACCAAAAACAGTGTCACCGACTTTATAATAAATTATACTAATGGTAATAAATAACATTGATAGACTTGAAGCTAGCCGATTTATTCCCCAAAACATTTAAGTTGATTCTTCAATGTCAACAGTAAGTAGATTATTTATGTCTGGATTTTTTTTCTCAAAAGTAGTATCATTATCTTCTACTTACTCGATTTTAAGAGGTTCCATACCTTTTGATTATTCCTTATTCTCTTGGGACTGTTTAGAGGTATTCTATTTAGAGTAATTCTTTACTAATAGAGATTTCTTGTAGACCAAATATTAGAGAGTATTCTTACATTAAGCCTACCATTTGTATTTTATCCATTATTATTAACAAGTCATCAAGTTTCTCACTGTAAAATTTAATACTAAACCTAACATTAATCCTGTCAGTTTGATTTTATTGCCTTAATCACCTTCATAAACCTTTAGGCTTTCAGTGATTAAATCAAGTATGAAAATACCAAATGCTGTCATTGTTTCACTAATAATTGAAACAAAGAATCCTTTAAGTAGAGTTTTTCCGGTCATGTGAAGGTAAATTTTAAATAGGTTAAAATTTTCTGGAGAGAACTGCTGCTAGTTTGACTTGATGTATCTCTCAAGTATATCAGTTTACACAAAAGTACAAGTAGCCTTAGTAATGTAAGAATAGGTATGCTCATTTTTTATAATGGAATCCTATAATATACCCTTAGTTAATTGGATAAACTAAGAAATTTTGGTAAACATAATGTTATGGTCTTTAGCAATATCTAAATTGCTTTATCTACCTAGTTTTCTGAGATCCATCCTATTATATTTATTTATTTTAACTAATTGGGTTATAATTTTAATTATACTGATATCTTTTTAAATAATAAATTAAAAGTAGCTTATTAAGTCTGATCATAGAAAGAATTTTTATAATATTAATTAATTAAAGCAACTAATAGATATTTAGCTGCTTTCTAATGCTTAAAGATTAATTATACTTTAAAAATATTTATTAATTGCTAGTATTATAATTTTAATTTTCCTAAAAATTAGATACTCTCTAAGTAAGGATTTTATTAGATTACAATAAAGACAGTTTTATAAAAAGCTAAATAAATTGGTGATTTTTTCGAAAATGAGTAATCTATTTAAGTATTTAAGTCAATATAACTTTTCTGATTTATTCTGTTGTAATAATTCTTTTCCTATTTATCTTACCAGAAATTTTACTCAATTAATAAGTATTCTTCCTACCTTACGTTAAAACAATCAAATCTAATTTAAATTAAAATTATCTATTTCAAAATTACTTTTAAAAAATTTAAACTAAAATAGTAAAAAAGGTTGTCGACACTGGGACTTCCCAAGCGGTCCCCCACCTTAGTACTAACCCAGCCTTAAGGCGCTTAACTTCGGAGTTCGAATGGGAT